>QQNG01000177.1:0-378672 GCA_003666085.1 Pseudocercospora crystallina
CCTCCCCCTCCAAATAAACCCCCACCCCAAAAACCCTCCCCACAACCCAACTATGTCCCACCACACTGATCGGCCCTCCCCTCCACAGCGGCAACACTTGCCCCCCTCCTTCTCCATTCCTATACTTCCTCCTCCTCTCCACCTCCTCAAACAAAACCCCCCTCTTAAACCCCTCCACATCCCCACCCCTCAACATCCCACTCCTAACATCCGCCGCAAGACTCCATAACCCCATAACCTCCACTATCCCTGCAATCCCCAAACCTTGGCCCCTTGCCTCTCTAACCAGCTCCCCACACCCGTACTCCTTCTTCTCGTTGACTCTCAACCCCTCCAATGGAGTCGTTCTCCAAGACACACTCGGAACATGGATCCCCAAACTCAGGAAGCCAGTATTTCGCAGGAACACGTGTCTTCCGATAGCGACGACCAACGCGACAGGGAAATCTAACCCAAGCGCCAGATTTCCTTTTATAGAGTCTTGGAGTCGGATTGTTTGTGTGTCGGAGGTGTTGCGGTTCGAATAGAAGGAGAGGAGGCGGTGGAAGGGCGGGACGGACGAGGAGGAGGAGGACATGGCGGGCGAGAGGACGAACTGGAGGTCTGTTATAAGTAGCAAGTAGTCAGTTGCGCCGAGTCGTGTAGATGTTGGTCAATAGTATACTCTAAGGTGGTCGTTGATGTCATGAAGTCCCCTGCTGGTTGGTGTGTCTCGGCACGCGGCTGGCGTCGGACGCGACTCCCCACGCGACTTCACTCCATCCTCTCTTTCGACAGCAGCATCACTTTAGTATGCATCGAAAGCGCAAAAGATGAGCATTAGAAGAGATGAACGTGTTCGAGATCGCACATCGCCGAGATGACTGCATTATGCAACTATTTTCGTGGTATCCACTCGCTACCTTCCATTACCACCACTTTGCCCCAAAGACAAAACAATCTTGCTTGTTGATACACGCTATAAGTATGCTAAATCGCTGCAGCCTGCTCTTGAAGAGAAGCCGCATCCCAGGATGTCATCTCCGAACTTGATCAAAGTATGGTGTGATGCTGACGGCAGCTGCCACTACAAGAAGTAGATGGCGGAGAAGAGAGCGACGACCAGGCCGAAGATCTTTTGGAAGCCAAGACCAGCAGCGCCACCGGTGTATGGGACTGGAGCGGTCGGGGTTGGAGTCGCCAAAGTGCCGTTGGTGGTTGGGGTGAGGTAGCCAGTGCCGCTGGCAGTGCCTCCGATCGGGCCGACGGTGTTGGTCGAGAAGCTCGAGGAAGTAGAAGCGGAGGCGCTGGACTGGAACGTGAACGGGGTGCTGGACGAGCCCGCAGTCTGGAAGGAGTCAGTGAGAAGTGCAGAAGAGTTGTTAGAGGCGTCGAAACTCACGCCTGGAACTCCGACGGCGGAGGTAGAGCTTGCTGGAACGGTGACAGGAGCCGAGCTTCCTCCGACGGTGACGAACGAGGTGATGGTCGAGGTAGAACGGACGGTGGTGTGGCTGCTGCTCTCGGGGCCCGTGGACTCTGGCGAAACGGAAGTTGCGCCTGATGGGCCAGTCGAAGCCGCGACGCTGGTGGACTCGGCTGGAGGAGCGCCGCCTGGAGCCGACTGCGATGGGACGGTTGAGGCCGCGACGCTGGTGGACTCAGCCGGTGGAGCGCTGCCGGGAGCCGACTGCGATGGAATAGACGAAGCAACCACCGTGGTAGTCGACTCTGCGCTTGAGACAGTGGTCACGATGGTGGTGCTTGGCAGAGGGCCCGTGTTGGTCGAGACTGGAGTACCGCTAGTGGAGATCTGCGTCTCGGTGACTGGGCAGATCGTAGTCGACGTGTGGATGATGGAAGTGACGATGGTGGCACTCTCTGGGCAGTCAGTGACGCTGGCGCCGCACTGGGTGACCGTGGCGACCTCAGTAGCGAAGACGGTCGAGGTGGACTGGGCGACCAGGTGCTGGACGACAACAACGGCATCGTTGCGCTCTGTGGATGAGGTCAGTGATCTTTGCTGGAGCAGCTGGTGATGGATGATTCTCACTGTTGATGGCGGAGGCGCTGCCGGTGGTGATCAGGCCGGCCGCCATGGCGGCGGCAGCGAGGTTCTTCTTGAACTGCATGTTGGTGGTTGTGGTACGAGTGGTGGGCTCGTGTAATATTGTAATGAGTGTGTGCTGCTGATGGAATCTCGGAGTGCGCGAGTGACCTGCTCTGCTGCTTGTTGATGGAGGGAGAAGAGGAGGAAGCGAGTGTTGGTGGAAGTGTGTCGAAGCGAGTGTTTTGTGCGTGTGTGCGTGTCTTGTTTGTTGACAGCAAGCGCGAGCGGCGGCCTTTTTCAACGGCGGAGACCCTGATGACGAAGCTTTGCACGGGCCGGCCGTTGCGTTTGCAGGTGAATGTGGAAAGTGCGAGCATGTGCGGTCATATGGAAGATTGAAGATGTGGTGAAGGCTGCGCTGTCTCTCAGCAAAAGACGCATTCCATGCATATGAGAGCGTCTGCTCTGTGCTGTTCACGATGAGCGGTAATGAAGCAGGACGTCTAGGAACGGGATGGCAGGCGTTCAGCAACACCGTTGAGGAAGCTGACGACAGCGACTTCTCGGGCAAAGTACAAGCCTATGGGCTACCGACTCGGTATCTCTAGCCTCAGATGCTTCTCCTTCTGCGGAGACTCGATTCTCCCGGAGACTTGCGACTATGTCCCGCCGGTTCCTCCTTCTCAGGCACGGTGCAGGCTACTGACCCATCACAGAAAGCTCCCGAGCGGTGTTTCCTGTCGACCTGTATGGAGCGGTGAATCCGGGCACCATCCTTCCTCAGCTGCCTCTCACTGCTTATAATCTAGGGAAGGACTACGCGACAGCAGGGCTGTGCACAATTGCTTCGAGAAGGTAGGAAGAGAGGCTCCTTCACCTTGACTTCAAGTGGTCCATGCTTACCCTAGCGATCAAAACTCACCTCCCGCCCCTCTCCTGTTCCTCTTCTCTTCTCTCTCCAAACATCCATCCACACGCAGAAAACACCGCGACAGACTCCCAACCATTGACACCACAGTATTCACAACGAGAACATACTACACAACATGTACGCCCTCTCCACCATTGCCGCCATTGCGGCCGCGCTCTACGGTGAGTCCCCTCCACCTGCCCACCCTCTCTCCATCCACTGTCCACCGACCAAGGCACTGACTGCGAATTCCAGGCACTGCTACCGCCGTCGACTGTTCGGAGTGCATTGGTAAGCCACCTTCCTCTGCCGACCCCTTCCCCACCGTTTTGCCGCCGACTGAGGTGCTGACTGCGAATCCTAGGCACTGCCACCACCGCCGACTGTTCGAAGTGCATCGCTGGCGAGCAGGCATAGAACGCCGGTATGTTCCCTTCACCTGGCACGCAGCTCTGAGGTGTACTGACCTCTCTCTCTCAGTCGCCGAGCGCCAGGCCACAGGCTACTACCACTCCTCCTCGTCTCACCCATACGTCCAGACCATCACAGTCACGAAGACCGTCTCGGACTGTTCACCACCACCAGTCGTGACAGAGAGCTGCACGCACTGGACCATGACGCCAACCCAGCCGGCACCGAAGTACGCCGTCTCCACCTCCAGCAGCAAGGCGCCGCCGAAGTACGCCGTCTCCACCTCGACGTCTCTCAAGCCAACTGCGACTTACCCTGCCTCTGAGACGAGCTTCCGACACACGTATTCGGCTAGCACCCATGGAGAGACAACCAGCAGCAAGACGTCACCCAAGTATGCCGTCTCCACCTCCAGCAGCAAGGCGCCGCCGAAGTACGCCGTCTCCACCTGGCGCTCATACGGAAACTCCACCACCTCCGTGGTGATGCCTCTCAAGCCCACCACCACGCTCCCTGCCCTTGGAACGGGCTTCCGACACACATCGTCGGCTAGCACCCACGGAGAGACCACCACCAGCACCGCGCCCGCTTACAAGACTTGGGCGAAGCCCGCCAACCCGACCGCCACCGGCGCCGCCGCGGCTATCGCCGGCCCTGCCGTCGGCTTAGCCCTGATGGGTGTGGTGGCCATGGCCACGGCCGCTCTCATGTGAGGAGAGACTCACTACGCGCCTCGAGCGCACTTCCGCTGATTTTCTGGACGCCCCAAGGAGAGAGAGAGAGGGCTTGCTTTTAGTTTAGGTTTTGGTATTGAATTGGTTTGTGTTTTTGGCTCACTTGTCCTATCGTCTCGTTGTCCCACACGTCGACCTCGCTGCCTCATCGCTCTTCCTGACCTTCTCATCCTGTCGTCAGTATGGAGACATTCGTGTGAAGGCATCTCACCTGCCTTCCCACTCGAATTCTCACACGTCATCCCTGGAGCCTAGTGGTACTTCCTCATGCTCTCGAGCTTCGAAGGGCAGGAGAGAGTCAGTGTAATGTACACTCACTTCGACAGCATCTCATCACATTACACAACCTCCTTGCTATCGGATCACCCTTCCTAACCCTTTCAGCACTCAACATTGTCGAGAGACGTCGTGTGATGTACCCTCACTTCGACACTAACTCATCTCGTCACACACCTTCTTTGCTGCCGGGTCGCCCATCCTAAACTTCTCAACACTCAACATTGTCGAGAGACTTGGCGTGATGTACCCTCACTTCGATAGCATCTCATTACAGTATAGCAGACGTCTTCCTTGCTGTCGGATCATCCTTCCCGACCCTCTCAGCACTTAACATCGTCGAGAGCCTTAATGTAACGCACCCTTACTTCGACATTATCTCACCACATCACACAGCTTCTTTGCTGTCGGATCACCCTTCTTGAGTCTTTCAGCACTCGACATTGTCGAGAGAACAACGGCATTGCTTTAATCAATCCTTTTGCGCTAGATGAAGAAAATGCATACCTGCGCTGGGACTGTCACCTAATTCCCTTCCTTCGATACGCCGGGAACGCCTCGCCATGCATTGCAAAAAACCAACCAAACAACCCAACAGACCCCTCAACTAATTTCTCCTCTCTTCTCCCTTCATCTCTTCACAAACTACCACCACTAATAGTATCCCAACCTCTTCTGCCCCTTCGACCCCTTACTCGTATCAACCCCCGGCTTCGTATAAGCACAATGCCTATCCTTGATCGACACAACCTCATACGTCCCCTCCTCACTCGCAAAAACCCTCATCTCATGTCCCTCGCTAACCTCACTCCTCATATCCAATACCTGTCCGGCTTTCTTCCCGCCTTTATCCGTATTCGAACTTCTCGTGTACGTAAACTCGAAGGGCGGTACACCACCGAATTCGAAAAGGATCTCGGCTTCGCCGCCTTCGTGGATGTCGATGTAGGAGTCGCGGCCTTTGGATACGCGGACGGAGGGCATGCCGTGGATGGTTTTGGTGAGGTTTGTGGAGGCGCGGCAGGAGGATGAGGAGTCTTGAAGTCCGGTGATGGCGAATTTGCCGGGTTTCTCTGCCAATCTCTTGAATGTATTCCCTGAGACGGTGGCTTTACGATCAGCGTTTTCGAATGTGTAGAAGACTTGGAAGGGCGCGACGCCTGAGAGGCCGAAGTTAAGACGGTCGCCGACGCAGTAGTCGGTGCGTTCTTCGAGTGAAGTGATGGTGGGCGCGTCGTGGACGGAAATTTGTACGCGTGGAATGGTGCTGTCGAGAGTTCTGGCGCAGCCGCGGGAGTCGCTAACACGGCGGAGGGAGACCGCTGATTTGCCGAGATGGAGTTTGGAGTGAGGGACACGGATGTCGAATTTGTTGTTGTTGATGTTGCGGTAGGTTTCGGTCTCTGGTCTTGATGTACCATGATGCTTGATCTCGACTTCCAGCTCAAACGGAGCCTGGCCATGCAGGGTGACTGGGATGACTTCCTCGCCTTCTGCCTCTACGGAGCAGAATGAGTAAGTCTTGCCTGGGTTTGCGAAAGCCGCCGACGGGCGCGCGTTGACCTTCTGATGGATCGTGATGGGTGTAAAGTGCTTCAGGCTGTGGTCGTAGTTGTGATCCGAGAATTTCGCAAATCGATATTCGTACTCGCCTGCCACACTGGTTTCCATGCGAAGCGAAGCAACGTTTAGCGCTGCACGAATATCTTTCGTCTTTGGCGTAACAGCGCCGTGCTCGAGCTTGGCAGACTGGATGTATTGGAGCTGGTATGGGGGCGATCCCTTAAAAAGCACCTCTATCGCATCCTCATCACCCTCGCAGACCTCCTGCCTGGTGACAACCTTGTCCTTGGACTGACTCATATCGCTTGGCGCGAGTCGTAGCTTCGGCCGTGGAATGAGGCTGACCTCGAATTGATTCGCAGTCTCGTCGACCACGCCAGGACAGACGCTATCATGGACATCGGTGAGCTCGTAGATGCCGTCCCGGTTGACCTCGAGCCTTCCGTTGGGATCTTTGGGATAAATGGATTGTGTAGCACCGGCCGCATCTCTGTAAGCTACCTTCCATGGCCCCTCACCAGCGAGTCGGAGAGGCAGGTTCACCTTGGTGTCTTCCAGAGTCGCCACACTCCTGCGACCCTCGATATGGCCAAACTGGACCTTCGGCTTCTGGTGACGGACATTGACTTTGGACTCCTCTTTCAGGTACTCTGGACACGCATTGCTGTCTTCAATGCTGACCAGCGCCAAAGTGTACTCTCCGCCATCCTTAAGAACGGGTGTTTCCAACCTGACCATAGAACCAGTGATATTTTGCTCAGTGAGCTTCTTGCGTTTGCCGTTGTGGATGAGCTCGTATTCCAGTTGGAATGGCCCGTCACCTTGCAGCTGAACATCGAAGGACGCGGTTTGATCAATACAAGCGTTCTGCCTGCCTTCTGTGATGAACCTCGCGGAAGCCGATGGCTTGACGGACTGCGTAAGCTGGATAGCCTTCAACTTCTGCTTGCTGTAAACAGCGTCACTGATCTCGTCGAACTCATAGGTATACATTCCAGCCTTGGCTGGGGTGAGCTCGATCTGACCACGAAGCCCATTGATTCTCTCCACGTAAGTGTGGTGAATTCTGTCATCCTTACGTGTCACCTTGTACTGCACATCGAAAGGTGGAGTTCCGACGAGGTCGAGGTTGATGCGGAGACCAACGGGCTTGTTGGCGCACTTGTCGACAATCTGTTCCGAGTCGATGGACAGTTGAGGCTGAGGTGGATTTTGAAGCAGACAAGATGCCGGCTCGAGAACGTCGCCCTGACAGAAGTCCGTAGACACGCCAGTCAGAGTGTAGAGGCCCGGCTCGGAAATCGCAGGCTGTTGCTTTGCATCTTGAACTGTAGCTCGCTTTGCCGCTGGTGAGCTTCCATGGCCTTCGGAAGAAGTCATCGAATCTTCAGGACTGAAGATGTACTCCACATGATACGCAGTGTTCTCCAAAGGTCCTCTTCCAGTCGAGCCATATTGCACAGGCAGCTTTGCAGATGATCCTTTCGCCACCTTCATCGGCCGTTGGGGCGTACATCCGTTCAGCTGAACAACGGGCCGCTCGTGCACGTTGATGGCTTGAGTGAGTTGCATCGATTTGGACTTCTTTCCTTGCTCCTGCTGGTCTCGGCCGGAGAATTCGACGACATTGCCAAACCCGTCTGTCACTTGATCAATCGCGTAGACCCATCGGCCAGACGTGCCAAGTCCTTCGCTGAGAGGCACTCGCACGCTTCTGGGCTTTGCCCATTCAGTGTCAACCCGGTTCGGCACAACAAGCGAATTCTGATCCTGCTTGAGAAGTGGCGAAAACAGGTCCTCAGGCTGGATGTTTTCAAAGACTGAGTCCTGAGTAGCCTTATTGACCACTTTGCGGTATTTGACTTTCATGGGCGGAGTGCCGAAAACTTCCATTTCTACGTTCGATACCTCGCCTCTGCACTTCTCGTTGTTCGCAGGAAGAAATCCAGCCTTCGGACAAGGCACGACAACGGTATGCGCCAGCTTCTTGCGGGAGACCTCCAGATTTGAAGCATCAAGTACCTTTGAGAGAACGTAAAGTCCAGGTTTATTGACCGTGTAGTAGAGTGTCTTGGGTTCATTCTCGTTGTCGCTGTTGATGAGCAGTCGAGAAGCCTCCTTGTACATGGCCTTGATCTGCGCCTTTTTGATGTGCAGTGTACTGTTGGCCTCTGTCTCCAGATCGACATGCAGAATGTCGATTTCGATCGGATTCGTTGCATTGACGACGATTGGCAGCCGCGCCTCCGTTCTTGTTTGGTCAATGCAGAAAGCCTCCCTCTCTGGGTTGAGCACAGCCGATCCTTCTGGCAAGATGTGGATGACTTGCCGTCCCAAGATCAACGAGTCGTTGAACAGCACCGTATCCGGATTGACATTGTGTTCATTCACGGCCGTCTCATATGCGCCCCATACTCCTCTCCATGCAACTGCGAGTCCTGCTGTGATCGGTATCGGTATCCTGAACATGAGCATGCCATCTGCCACTGCATGCGCCAAAAAGATAAGAGTCATGGTTGCGGAACTCCATTCCAGCCATGGTATCCGTAGACTCGGTAGACCAAACAAGAAGACTCCATCTATTGCGACCCATTTCATGAATAACCACAGACTCTGCTCTTCACTCTCTTGCAGTCCCGCAAAGTCGTAGAACCGCCATGTTAACAGCGCCACCCAGAAGGCGACCGCATACAATCTTTGTGAAGGCGCATCGATGATGTTCTCCGGTATTAAAGGTTCGCTGGGCGGTGAAGGTGTGTTCGAGCCTCTTAGTGTAGGTATTTGCGGAAGCGGTCGTTGCTGTACATTCGGCGAGGATCGTCTGAAAGGGTCGCTGTGGCTGCCTCGAAAGCGTGAGCTCCGTCCATCGCGCTGCGGTGTCTGTGGAAATGCGCTGCGAAGGCGCGGTGTGCCGTCCATGGCTATGAAGTGTGGTTCATCGCATGAAGAAAGATGTTTGTTTTGTGTATCGCTCGCTGGGTTCGATGGGCCGGCTTTCGTCTATGCGTCTCTGCTCGAATGTCCAAGTAGTCCTGCAGATGTTCGTTTCTGGTCGTAAGTTCGTCAAGAGGAGATGGAGTGCCTGTGCGTATGTTGTGTGTGTTTACTCTTTTCCCTTCACTTCTCTTCCCAGATGCGACGCGCGGGAACGCGAAGTGAGCTTCAGGCCACCTTTGATCTGCAGCCAATCAAAGCGCTGTAAAGGGTCTGAGCCCGCGAGACCTATCAGGCAAGAATTCAGGCATCAATATCAATGTCGCGCCGACGTCACATCAGTCGTGACCATTACGTGCTTTCCATGTCCTCCAAGATGGGATCTCTATCTCCTTCTCATCTCCGTCATTAACATTCACAATGGCTCATGTTCTCGTAGTCGGCTCGACACGCGGTCTGGGCTATGAGATAGCCAAACAATACGCCTCCAAAGGCGCAAAAATCACAGGCACAGCACGCTCCGAGGCTCCCAAAGATGCCCTTCAATCCATCAAATGGATCACAGGCGTGGACGTGGCGGAGGAGAGCGCCGGCAAGAAAGTCGCCGACGGACTCAAGGGCCAACCTCAAGACATCGTGATCATCTCAGCGGGCTACTTCGGGAAAGAGTCCTTCGACGAGCCCAGATGGGATGCGGAAGTGACAATGTACAAGACTTCAGCCATTGGACCCATCTTCATCACCCATGCGCTTCATAAGGCTGGTCTTCTCAAGAAGGGCTCGAAGCTCATTCTCGTCTCTTCCGAGGCTGGCTCAATCACGCTGAGACATGAGAGTGAGGGCGGAGGCATGTACGGCCATCATGCTTCGAAGGCGGCATTGAACATGGTCGGCAAGCTGCTGAGCTTTGATCTCAAGGAGTCTGGCGTGGCTGTTGGACTCGTGCATCCTGCTTTCATGCGGACAGAGATGACGCGGGGAGTGGGATTTGACAAGTTTTGGGATGCTGGTGGCGCTGTTACGCCTGATGTGAGTGCTGGCTCGCTCATTGACTGGATTGAGGGCTTTGATATCAGTCATACTGGCGAGTATTGGGCGCCCAGAGGACCAGGGTAAGTATACATCAGCCGACATAACGGGCTTGGCTTACTCTTCTCAGCGATATTGGAACGGCAGAGCCAACCATGGGCCCGAAGGATGAGCTGCCAACTCCACTGCAGCTGCCGTGGTAGACTACATGTCTTGCTTTATCCACGACCCTGCCCAGACGGAGAAGATGGCCACGACATGACGAGACGCAATGCTCTGTAGAAAATGAAACCCGAAACGGAAGGAACTCGATCAGTGTCTCAACCAGTATCCACGCCACATTGTCCTGTACTTCGAACGATGTGTCTCTGAGCTTGGGTGATGTAATAGCGAGGTTGCAATCGAGTACTTGTAAGTCCACTTCGCGGGCATGTGTTTTGTCGGCATGCGTTCAGAGAAAGTGCAGGCCGCTGACTCGTTGATCGAATTCCATTCGCCCACACTCGTTGCGGCCTCAGGCTTGAGAGACTGTTGTAATCTCAACATTGCGACGTCTTTTCCACCAGCGCTACATGAAAGCCGGACACTTCACCTTCTCCAACTGTTCTTTTCGAGAAGTGCAAGCTACAGCAGTTCTCACAAGCTGCAGAATCGCCGCCGTTGCAGATCACGCACAGACCACCTTCACTCCAAGACTCGCTGGCTCGAGTTCAAGGCACTACTCCCCTCTCACCAACATCCAGCTTGAACACTTGCAGCTCGCCGGCGGCAATCACAAGCTCGACATATCACAGCACTTGCTATTGTGCGCGGGCTGTACAATAGCAAGCTGCGACTGCACATGCGACCGCCTGTCCTCGTTCACCCACAATAAGCCCCACTACCGCCGACCGCTATTGTCCTCACATGCAACAATAGGCTCTGTCCAGCCACCGACATTTCATTTCTGCTTCTTCTTAAGAAGGCGAACTCAGACGCAAAATCTTTCAATCTGCATCTGCACCTTTCTGAATCTTCAAACAACACCACCAACACTGCCAACGCCCCGAACCACCATCTTCCACCTACTCTGCAACCACTACGGATCCCACTGACCAGCTATCGTCGCATCTGCATCTCGCCAATCTCAGGCTATTGCAAGACTCTATTTCATCAACTCACCAGCTCACAAATCTTCCATCTCTCGCCATGTCGCAAACCTTCCGAGCATCTGACGGGCCCCTCCACCATCTTTCCGGACCGGAATTCGATGAATGGCAACACCATTTTGGCATCGCCCTCGACTTCGAGAACAAGGTCATGGATTGGCGAAAGGGCATCAAAATCCCTCCTTCAGATGCAGAAGTGGACAGTCTTGCTCGAGACGCGAACGCCGCCCGGTTCAGAATGGAGGAGATCAAGAGAAAGGCCAATGAGCGAAATGCACGTGAATCCGAGCCGAAACCACAGCCGGAGCCGGAGCCGGAGCCGAAACCGCCAGGTTTTCCGATGTACACAGAAGATGATCTTGAGCCCATCTCCTTCGACGAGTCTGAGTCTGAGCCTGAGGAACAACTAGAGCCGGAACCAGAGCCAGAGCCCGAGTCTGAGCCTGAACCTGAACCAGAACCAGAGCCAGAACGTCCTGCCAAGTGTCCCAGGCTGATGTCTGAGGCCAAGGACTCCGTTACCGTGACACCGGAACGTCCGCGGCTCTCAATCGACACTACATATACTCCATCAGCTCCAAGAAAGTCGCCTATACCTGCCGCCATACCGTCCGTCGCTCAAGCGGTCCAGTCGCAGCCGGACCAGCAGGAGCGAATTCAACAGCATGGGACAGTCGCTTCCGGACAGAAGCGGAAGGCGCCGCCAGCTGTGAGCGAGCAGCGCTCGCCAGCCACTGCGCCGGCGGTGGTTGACCTCACATCGCCGTCACCCACACCAGGTGCATCAGCTCCACGGCCTGAACAGCATTCACCTGCTCCTGTGCCGGCTTTCTCTCCAGGAACAGCTCGCCGACCACGACAATCGGCTCAGGTTCCTCCGCAGGTTATGCTGCAAGGCGGATTGAGAGAGCAGCCGGAGTTCTACAAGGTTAAGCCGGCTACCATCGAGCAGAAGCGAATGCTGCAGCGACAGCAGATGCTGCATAAGCGATATGAGGAGCAAGCACAGCAAATGGCTCGTGAGCAGGCTTCACGGCCTGCTGGTGTTGTCTCTGCACCTTCGGCAACGGCAGTTGTTTCTCCATCGTCTGTCCAGACACCAGGACGCCAACAGCGTCCTCCAATGCCTGTAACTCCACAGGCACAGATGAGAACTCCCAGTGCCGTGCGTACACCTAATGCGCCGGCGGTCTTTCCGCAGCGTTCGTCTCCACCTTCTACTCAACCACCACGTCGTCCATCGCAAACTCCGGGGCTTGTTTCGCAGCATCATCAATCGAGACAGGGATCTCAGCCTGCTGCACCTCAGTCCAGTGCAAGACGACCGGTCACGCTTGGAGATTGCAGAATGGTCTACCAGCGGGCCGATGCTGAACTCCAGGCGATTCATGCAACCTTGCAAGCGAGAGGTGGTCACTCAACAGAGCAGGAGCAACGTCGAGTTCAGCAGCTGATGCAGCTCAAGCAGCGTGCGATCATGATGGCTTCAAGACTGCAACAGGCAGCCTCTGCACTTCCAGCTACCACTCCATCTGCTCCACCGCGAGGAGCTGCACGACCGCCAATACCACTGCAAAATGGCATGTACGCACCGCCACCAGTTCGACCTCAATCACAGTTTAGGAATTCTATGCCTCACTTGCAGGCTCATTCGCCAGCAACGAATTCGATGCTCCTTCACAATGGCATGATGAAGGCTCCATCTAATGCCTTCCCTCAGCAAGCGAACAATCGAATGCAGAATCAAAACCCACCTTCAAATTATCATGTCAACGGTTACCGACAGCAACCACAGTACGCGAATTCTAGCCACAATGCCAGTCGATCGACGATGAGCACGAGCCAACAGCAGCATCAAGCTCACTTGTAGAGCCTACCTGCCGGTTCCAGGCCCGGGCCAGCACGCCACCTCCCTAATATGCCCGCAGCCGCTCTCGATGCGGGCGGTTTGCAAGACTTCTCGACCAGTACGACACTAAATCAGTCAAATACCCCTGCTGGATCCCGGATTGATCTGGGTAACAAGGACTGGTTCGAGCAACTCATCAACTGCCCGCTCGACCAACCTCAGTGAGCGACTTACATGTGAAGCTGCAATGAGTGGCACTCATATGACCATTCATGATCACTACAATACTTTTGAGAAGTAAGTGAATGACGGTTCACGTATCTCTTCGTTATGATTACAATCAGAATCAACCTTTCTCTACTACAAGACCCTCGACCATTCTCCTTCAAGCTTCCTCAAGTGACATACCACATTTGATCTCTCGACCATTCATACATCCACTCCTGGCTTCCAGTATCCCCAGCTCCAACTCCGAACTCGACAACGCAGCACCGAATCACATCTTCGATATCATGGCCTACTCTGGCTCCGGAAGCTCGGATATGCACGGCATTCCGTCAAACGATCAGGCTCCCCGTGGTAGACTCGACGAGTCCCATGAGAACATCTATCCCCCACGACCCAAGCCAAATTACCCTCATCCTCAACAAGACCCTGCGACGGCACGTCATGGTCAGCAGAATTTCCAGACACCTCCTCTCGGGCCGATGGACACGAACTCCCGCAAGCGTCCCTTAATGGAGATGCAGCAGACGGGAGGTGTACCCTGGCCTCAGGTCAACCCGCAAGCGAACCCGTTCATGGCTCCTCGACTCGAGCTGCGACAACAAGGAGGGCACGCATTTGTTCACACCAACCGAGATAAGATCATACCCGCTCAGAACGCCGCTAGAGCTCGGATGAGCCAGGATTGGAGCAGAGCGGAGTCGGAAATAAAGCAAATGCGACAGACTCCTCAGCCTGCTACTCCTCGGTCTCCTACTACCCAGCCTCCTACTTCATTGCCTGCTGAACCTCCAGCTCATCAAGCTTCTGAGCCTCCGGCTCTCCCAGCTCCTGAAGTTATCCCAACTCCGGCTCCTAAGATCGAATACGATGCCGATATACCAATTGACCCCATGCCATCCAGCATGCAATACCTCCCTGTGCCACTTCCTGGCCCACAGTATCAGCTCACGCCATTTCAGCAAGAGTGGGTTGGTGGTACCATCGACCCGTCCCTTCTGACCCTGCGACCTCCTCAGCAATACGAGGAACCCTCGCATGAGCTCCTCTCTCAGCTTGACACCCGGATCATTGACCAGATGGATGTCAACAACATCCCGACACCTGCGTTCTGGGATGAATCTTTCACGCAAGGCGAGAAAGCTCCTACACCATCATACCTCTTAGAAGCACCACTATCTCAAACAGCACAGTCCACAGGCGATGAGTGGTTTGACAGCTTCATGGCTTCAATGAAAACTGCGGCCAAACCAGCATCTGACTACGAAGCAGTCGATAGCGTCATCGAATCCGATGGCGAGTCTACTCTATCTCCTCCATCAAAGCGCCTCAAACGTTCTCCATCCTCCGTCTCTGATTACACTCTAGCTGCGGAGGCCAAGCTTGGCCAAGAGCGTCCTCGAAAGACCGAGCGAGCTCTACGATCGACTCCAAAGACTCAGTCTCCAGCACCTCTAAAGACTCAGAAATCCGCCTCCGGACACCGCAATCCGGCACCCCCTCCTGCAGAGGTATCCTTCAATGCCGGCACGCAATCCATCCCTCAGCCCATCCGCGACATCGCTCGCGAAATCAAGTCTGTCAAACGCAAAGAGGACACGGGATATCCTATGCGTACTGCCTTGGCCAAATTGCCATGTATCGATAAGCGTGATCGATTCCTGAAGCGGTCTAGTGAGCTGTACAAGTGGTACGGAGATACGAGGCTGTTCACGGAGAAGTGGTGGAGGTTCTTAGTGAGCACAGGAGATGGGGCCTGGTTGGGAAAGAGCGACGAGCCAGAGAATGCCGCTTGAGCAGCATGAGACGGAAAATCTAAAAAACAATGAGAAGAGGAAGCAGTCTGTAGCCTGAGAAGCATCAAATGAGTATCTTTAAAAGAAGCCGTCGTAGTTGCAAGAGTAATTTGTTTCACATGATGATAAATCGGGAGACACGTACGAAGCCTGTCTTCTTGAGCTGAAAGCGCCAAGACTTTCACATGAGTGCAGCCTCAAATGAACTGAGGCTGCGACGAACATTCAAACATTCACTAAATCCCAGTCTCGCTGTCTCTCGCGAGCTCCGGACTTCTCTAGCTTTCTCGAAAGCTGCGAGTCTCTCTGATCGAACTTGTCTCACTCCCCGAAGGAAAGACGTCGCGCTTATGTGAAATCATCTCAGGTCCGTGTCCGTCTGTGTCGAGTCTGCAGTAAAGACACCAACGGCACTTTTATAGAACAAGATTCTCGAGCAGAATAATTCTGTAAGAATGCCCCAGTAATAATGACAGGGAATAGAAAGAGTGCAAGGCTGAATCCTCAGGCAGACAACATGCATGCAGATGCAAACGGGACAAATGCGGCTAGCGAAGTGCCGGCCAACCAGACAGTCGGGAAGGAAACGTCACCGAAAAGAATCATTACTCTCAAAATACCGAATTGGAGGTTGATGAAGATGCAAGAGGCCTCTCAAGCAGCAGAGACTGCGGCGATGAGCATGTCGGAATCTTCCCCTGAGGTGATTGCCAGGGACGCAAAAGCAGTCATCGAAGGCAACTCAAATAAAGAAACACACTCTCTCGAGCATAACTTATTCCAGCCGGTGACCGAGCCGGCAACGACAGAAGACCCAACAGCTACTACCTCAACCATCCCACCACCTTCCGCCAAACCCAAAAACGACTTCCTCCAAGCAAACTACCTCCTCCTCACAACCCCACCAGAATCCTCTCGAGGAGGCACTCCTCGCCTCTCAGCCCGTCGCGTCCCCTCTGGTATCATCTTCGCTCCCGGCGGAGGTCCCGTACCCGAAGAACTCAAAGGCGTTCAAGGCGAGGAGAAGCAAGAAAAACCGACTCCGAGCAAGTTCACAACCAAAAAGAACCTCAAACGTGCAGCTCAACGTTCCGCTTCCACTTTCCACCATCAACAAGCCAGAATATCTTCTCGTCCAAGAGGTCTGCTGACTGAGATCAGCGAGATGGAGAGGGAGGATGGATATCCGATTCGAAAGGCACTCTCTGAGGCTTTGCCGGAGCATTTCGATGAGAAGTATGGTATCATCAAGGAAGAGTCGGATTTATTGAAGTGGTTTGGGGATACGAGGGTGTTTACTGAGCAGGAGTGGAGGTACTTGTATGTGCCGGGGAACGCGGAGAAGCCGTTGAAGCTGCTGTGGGAGGGCTTGACGGCGGCGGAGAAGGATGTGATGTTGGGGAAGAGGAGGGTTGATTGAGGGACTATGACCTTTTTAATTGCTCGTGGAAGTTTTCTGGCGATGGGACGTGAGTGGTAGGGCCTGTTGTTGAAGTGTGGTGAAGATGTGGGGATATTGCCAAGACTTTCACATGCACCGCAATGGATTCCGGCAGAAGTGGTCGATGTCGCATATGCTATTCCAGGAGAACTTGACCAAGATCAGGGAGAGACACGATTGAAATCTGGTTCCGTATTCTCGGATGACTCGTCCAGCTGGCATTTCGTGGACAGTTTGGATGCAAGGCAGCACTGCTCGATGGCCGCAGCTGAGATCTCTTTTTCTGCTCTCTCCATGTGCAAGGATTGCCAGTCACCCCTCATCTGTCTCGAGATCTGTAGAATCTCGAACCCAGATCTGTAGTGTTCTGGCCTGGTTGCCCGCGACAGTCCGAAGCCTGTCGGCCTTATTCGAACAAGATGATCGAAGATCGAAAGCAAACTTTTGAATGTCCATAAAGCAGCTTAAGTCAAAAAAAGACTCCTCTAGTATCAAGAGCCCTGCGGGTAGGATGCGTTCTCAAGAAGAGATTACAAGGAGTTTCCGTACATCGAATGCAACCCCATCTTCAGTTCTGGAGTATCCGTCCGGTGAAGGGTCCTGGCTTGACAAGGTTCTCGCTGCAGACGGGACTTCCAGCAAGATCACCGAAAAGATAGAGCAAAATAAACGATTGGATCAGGAAATTGTCCGACGTTCATCCAGAGGGGAGTCGGGAAAGGATGCAGCAGCTACTGGTATGTACCCTTTGACATAGACGGCCGATAGTGGGCTGCAAATCCTCGAGTATCAATTAGCTTTGCCACATCTGATTATTACCAAGAAGTCTTGCAGGGCAGAACCCTACGGTCCGCCGATCCAGTGGTTGAAGAGTCTACTGATCCACTCGTTCAGTCTGGCGCTACCCAAGGCTTTAGTCAAGAGGAACAGACAACAGCTCCTGGCACCTCGAGCCAATCTCATGCTCAGTCTGCATTTGCTCGGTCAATGCAAGAAGCCCATGCAATTTCAAGGGAAGTGTCTACAAGACCGCTCAACGACTCTGCGTCGGTAGCAACGCAGTCAAGCCCAGCAGTTCCAGTGACGAACACTCTCGAACAAAACGAGGAGACACAAGACCTCCAAATCCCCGACAACAGCCCTGATCAAGGCGAGAGTCAAAGTGCTGCGACCAATCAAGACTCGATTGAAACAACCGCTGGACCTGCTCTTACGCATCCAGCTGACCAAGCCGTGAGAGCAACACCTTCCGGACGCCCTTCTCTGCTAGTCGGATTGCGCATCGACCAAACGAACCATCCACTTCCGTCACTCATCGTCCAAAACACTCTAGGTACCAAGGAGGAGATACGCGGTCGGCAAGTCACCGATATCACGTTTGGCAGAGGTATCCGACCCATTCCCGATCACATCCAAAACAAGGTTAATCGCATACACGGGGTGAGGAAAAGTAAGCTTGAGCGCTTTCAAGGCAAGCCTGTTCGGGAGGGCTTGTTACATGAGCTCCGAGACGACTTTGATGCCTCAGAGAGGGTGTTGCGTAAGAATTCGGATTTGATAGGGTTCGTTGGCGATTTGAGGTTGTTCGATCGGGATATGTGGGTTCATCTTTACATCAAGTAAGGTAATCAACGGGGATGCAGCTTGCGTGTTTGAGAAGGCGTCATGCGTCGTTGTTTCTTTCTGTCACATGAGCAGGTCAGTGCGACTGCCATGAAATGTTATCGCGGCTGCATGCCAGCGCACAGATGCCACTGCGGAAGGCGCATCTCGCACCTTCTCAACTTAACGAGTTGACTACATGGTATCTTCAACTTCATTTTCTGTCCACCAAACATGCATCTTGCAAAAATATCGCTGTATCATCATTAGCAAGCTTCATCACTTCGTGCAAACTCCCAACATACACTTCGTACCTTCTCTCAAAGCGCTGCCAGGGTGCCAAACATGGCTCACTTCCAGTCTGAGTGGACTGATTTCGGCAACATCCTGGGACCATCGCTCTTTGATATTCCAGACGAGGTTGACTTCTCACTTCCTCATTCTCCCACGACCGAGGCCAATCCTCGACTTCGTCACGATTCCGCCGGTCCCGAGCACAAAGAAGTCGACTTTGTCGACTTGACGTCCACATCGCCAGAGTCCAGTCATGCAGACTGTTTGAGCAGATCTGAGTACCTTGACATCCAGAGCCAGTCAGATTCTGCAAGTTCTCATCATGATGAGATGTGGCCTGTCTTCCAAGCTTGGGAGGCCAATAACCGGTCGACGTCCACTTCACCAGCGTTAAGCCATGCGGGAATGGCGAGCAGAAGCTTACACCAGAGCATGCAGCAACCCTCGCAAGCAGCGTCTATGGATGTGATCTGGCCTAATGGTTCCTGTCCTGACTCGTCTTTCGATGGTCCAGACGAGACGGTCCGATACTAGAAGTTATCCGAATGGCAGAAAAAGACTGGAGAGCCTTTTGGTGAATGGGGTAACATCAAGGTCGACAAAATGCCGATGCCAGACGCTGAATCGGGTACAAAATGGGGCACAAGGAAATCTTCTCTGGGTTGGAGAACTGGTGGTCAAGTCAATTTGGTGCCCGAATACCTCCAGCATCAACAACACCACCCACCTGTCGTCTGCTTTCAGGCATCGACCGAGGATTCAATGGTCACGGAATTCCGGAAGACTGATCCAATCCGAGACTCTATACTCCTCGATAATGTCAATGCAGGAGAGGAGGAGAATCAGAGGCCTCGACCGCTCAACTACCAGGTGGATCCAAACGTTGAGAGCTCGCGCGCGCTCGAAATCTATGAAGGTCCACCGCAACGAAAGGTACACCCACTTCCGCATGAGCAGAATCCAGACGCACTCAGAAGGATAGAAAGGAGAGTGCGACAACGCCGGGAATCTTCGATGCCGACACCAAGGATCTTGCAGGATGTTGATCTGTCAAGAGAGAACATCGACCAAGAATACACTCCGAGACAACGAGAGGGAAGACCTGTTCCGCAAAGAGCATTGCGTCGTCTACTCCCGAAGCAGAGCAACCAGCAACACCAAAGCCCATCTGCGTACCCATGTCAGCCGCCCAGCAGCGCTGGAACTGTCGACGGCTCGAGGGTCGCCAGTTCCACTCAGAACGATTCAATGCGAAACTCGCAGGTTCTTCACGCGGTCCAAGTAAGAGAGAGACAAGGCCTGATGCCAAAGATTGTTCAATTCGTGCAGAAAGACCCAGTGCGGCGGTCGCAGGTTCTAGAGACCGTCGAGGTGAGACCGCGTCACGGTCCCATGCCAATGATTGTTCGTTTCGATCAGAAGAACACTGCATCAGATGTTGAACAATTGCAAGGACAGGGTGCGATGAATGTACCGCTGCGAGGATATGCACATCCGCTGTTCTCTCGGCCCAAGCAGACTGCAGATGTCGAGAAGTCGCAAGAAGAAAGCATCTTCCGAGCAAACTTGCTACGACATCCGGGACCAGCACTCATTCAGCATGAGCAGATTCCAATCGTGGAACAGGCGGAACGTCATGATTCTATGGAGCCGGAACGTAGTGACTCTATGGAGCCGCAGCGTCACCATTCTCTGGAGCCGGAACGTCACGACTCTATGGAGCCGGACCTCCAACGAGATACTCCTCCACCACCTCTCTCGCCTTCGCAGCATCCAAACGCCAGAACCTCACGAGCTCACACCCCTCCAGAAGAAATCTCCTATTTCCGCGGCCGTGCGATAGCAGTAACACGAGCCATCTGCACCGAAAACCCCAACCTCTCCCGCCTCAAAGCCTACGTCGGACCCGGCGCGTTACCGCAGAGTTTCAAAGTCGTGAACAAAATCGCACCGGGCAAAGACAATCGAACTCATCGAGAGAAAGCCGGAAAGTACGGCCTACGCAGAGATGAAGATATTGAGTCTTTCAGGGGCACGGCTGTTATTCCGAGCAGAATTCAGGAGCAGGCTGACAAGGTCAAGATGGCGTTGCCTGCGAGGTGTGATCTGGCCAAGGCGCTGAAGGGGATCATTATGACTTCGTTTGGCCAGGTGCTTAGAAGTGATGCGGAGCTTTTGCAGTGGATTGGTGATGAGAGGTTGTTGGGGATTGGGGTTTGGAGGTATTTGTATACGCCGTCGTACTCGAGCAAGTATGCGGAGGTTGGGAAGTGATGGGGAGTCGGGTTGGAGCTAGGGAACGCGATCATTGCTGGCAATGGTGGAGCATCGGCGTTCGAGATAATGGTTCGCGCTCGTAAGTGGTGGGCGTAGGAAGATGAGGGAGGAAAAGAGTATTGAAGTCCATCGGAACGAGAATCAGTGTTCTTTTGAGATAGCTTGCTTTCGTAATTCATACCTTCGTCTAATTCTATTCGATGTCATTGGATCTTGGTCTCGTCGTGATCGTAAATGTGCCAGGTGAACCGTCTTGAGTAGGCCCTAGCAGTTTAAAACGCCCTTGGAAGCCCAGAGTAGCTGCCGAAAGTCGTGATCCTGTATCGATCCAGCTCCCTCAGACAAACACCCGCAGCAACATACTTGAAGCTCTTCAGCTGGCCCAGTCTTCGATCCTCATACCCAGGCTGAGTCACTCCAACCTCCAAACAAGCAATCGCCCGCGGCAGAGCCTCCAGCTCACGCTCATCGTAGTACAGATCATCGAGGTCTTCTGCCTCTCGCATCGCCTCGTCGCCTTTGGTGATACGCATGACGGTGTACTCGACAACGGTCTCGAAGCGTTCGCGCATGACCTTACTAAGATCACGAAGTGGCTTGCCTTGAGCGCCGCCTTGACGGCCGAGGATTTGGCCGGCGAAGACTTCGGTTTCGGAGAGAGGATGGTGTGGTGAGGGTTCGTAATCGTACATGATTTGTGAGAGGCTGTCTTCGTAGCTAGGTAGTGGGTTAGTACGGAGGGAGAGGTGGGTATTGAACAAGCTGTGCTTACCTATTGCGGATGACTGCCGCAAAAGCCTTGTGATGGGTCCATATAATGCCGTACTGGGTCACTATATTCTTCGTATACTTCAGAAGCTGGGGAATCAACGGCTGCTGGGGTGTCAGAGAAGCTAGAGCACGGTGCTCTTGTTGCATTTTGGCCAAGAATTGTCGCTCGTCGATGGCGCGGTAGAGAAATCCAAGCGTTTTCTGACTTGCGTAGTATCTCACTCTGGGACGTTCTGAATCGATACCGTCGAAAGCCTCATCCTCGTCCTGATCTTCATCCTCAAAGTCGAGAATGCAGGCATCGCTTGAAACGATAAATCTTGGGTCTGGTGCCATAAAGTCTGGTTTGAATTTTGGGTTTCTGATCGAATTCAGCTGATCTCGACGAACAGGAATACCGGTCTTGGAGTAGTCAACGGCAGTCGAAGCCATTTGAGCAAGCTTGATGCAGTCTGGATCCAAGGTGCCGGCATCCCTCTGATCTGCCAGCTGTAAATGGCGATTCGAAATCATGCCCAGCTGATCCGTCTCCATGAAAGTAACAAAAAAGTCACTCATATCTTGTCGAGTAACTTCGCGATCGAGCGAGACTGGCGTGACCCGCTCGTAATTGGCAGCCTGGAATGTAGTCCGTGGTACCAAGCGCTCATCCCATATGACGTTGTATAAGTCTCCGTCGAGATCTCCGCCGCTCAGCTGACTTGAAAGGTCTCGTTGGCCGAATTTGCTGAATACAACGCAATTGGATAGCTGCATCAATGGATGATTCTGAGGCACAGCGACTGCGTCAACGACCTGCACATCACCAGGATGCAGTGCGGGCGAGCGTGTGACGACAACATTCTTTCGCTGCAGAACAGATTTCCCACCATCTGGGCCCTTCTCGGTGATGACGAATATCTGATTCTCCCGCAGCACGCCATACTCGTCAGGGAGGCCGTACAACGTAACTCCTTTTTCGACAGGAATTCGCGCTCGATACTTGAGGTCGCGCATCTCAGAGACGACAGCAATTTCTACGATACTGTACAAGAACTGATCGGCGTGATAGTCTAGACCAAGCTGGCCAAGGTACCGAATCAGTTTGGGCATCTGTGTTGCTCTCGTGCTTTCGCTGTGCTCCATGAACGTTGCAGTATTGACAGAAGACAAAGTCATGGTGCGAAGGTGCTTCATTGCGAGAGCCTGCAAGTCCAGGAATACACTGCTGGGGATGCCTAAATCTTCAAGAATCTTGACGAACTGTCGGTTTAGAACCATCTGCAGTGGCCTGAAGCCGGCCCCGCAGATCTCGAGATCCCAGGAAGAAGCTGTCTCATACTTCTTCATGTTTGATCGAATCATGAGACGGTTACCGCGAAGGCGCGGATCGAGCGCGACCATGCCCTTGGCGCCCTGAAAGCGAATTTGCAAGACAGTCGGCCTAATAAGCCTCCTGCTGCCGTAGACGCGCCAGACTTGTCTCAGCAGATCCTTGGAGATCGTACCCGCACCATCTGCAAAGTCACGCTCGATACCGTAATCATCTGTTCGTAAGATCATTGGCAGCTCGGACACATCTGCCTCTCCCAGTTTGACTGTGGAGTTGGTGTCGGTGAAATTCTGGCCGATACGAGCTACGCACTTCGCAGGCACGCGAATATGACTGAAATCCCCAAGCTCTTGCAAAACGTGTTGCGCTAATATGAGACCTTCTGACTCTTTGAAATAAGGCGACATGAACCAACAAGATCGACTGCGGAGGCTCGAGTGAGAGAATCCCAAGTACATGAATCCATTTCCACAGATCATAATGCTGTTATCGAGTACGTGCTTGTAGCGTTTGCGGAAGATGTTTTCCTGATTCGCAAGCGGATCGTGCGACACTGGGCTCCCGTCCTCGTCGAGGAAGACCACTCGAACGAAATGATCCGAGATCGCTGAGTACTTGCGAAGAACTCGATTGGTAGGTTCTGGTTCGGGTCCTTCCAATCGAATAGCCATGGGAGTGACTATGACTTTGTGAACGAGCTCGATGTGAGTGTGGCGCTTCGCAAGCTCGTATGGGTTGTCAGGGGCAGAGGAGTCATATTCGGCAACGTAGCCTTCCAGCAGCTCCTCCAGCGCTCCAGGAGAAAAGTCCTGTGCCTCATCATCTGGACCGGGTAGATCCAAGTCCCGAGCAAAGCGTCTCAGGCCGGAGAGTGTGGCATCGAGGCCGTAAGACTGGTAGATCCTGATGATTCGCGGTAGGAGACTCATGACCTTGTCCGGAGATAGGATGCCATTGCGCGCTAGCCGATCGATCTGATATCGCAGCTTGAAAGGGTACAGTCCGCGTCGATTGGTATCAGTGAGCTCTTCTTCTAGCCGCTTGAAAGTGTCTGCGAGAAACTCATTCGCTGGTTCCGCTCTAGTTTTGACAGCGCGTATCGAGCATGGCTTGGTTGTTCGGTCCAGTATGCCACGAATGGCAGACAATTGCTTTGACTCCTCCAGGGCTACTCGGTAGACGAGGCACATGCCAGCCATTCTTTCATGATTCGGGTTGATGCCGGATAGCCGAACTTTCTTGGGGAGCGCACCTGAAGTTGGGCTCGAGGGTCCGTTCAACGACAGTCGGAGGAGATATTCTGCAATGTCCACTTCTCGAGGATCCTGTTTGTAGATCTTTGGTAAGATGTTCAAGGTGAAGCTAACAGAAGGCTCCTCGTAAGTACCAAGGACAATGTCTCGACAATGATGATACGGTATGTCGATTCTGACCCTGACTGACTCCTTGTGTCCCAACAGTATTCTTGCCTGCTTCACGCCAAATACAACTTCGCCCTTGCGGAAGTCGCTCAGATGGGTCCTGAAGACGAGCTTTGGGTCGCTGCGCAGTCGTGAGTCTTTTGCAAACTCCCAACTTCCCAATTGCAACATGTTAATTGCGAATGTGTTCCGTGCTGCATTATGGTCATTGTTGGGTCTGGTTGAAAGAGGCGCGCTAAGCTTCGCTGCTTCGTGCTTCAGATGCATGAGAGTAACATCGCTGGGCAGGTTCCTGCTCTTCTTGATGCGGATAAACGAGCCGGCGTAGTGTATTCTGCGTTGAGCCAGCTTGCCTCGCGGGGCTTTTTGCGGAACGCCATAGAGGTTGAGAAAGGTCTCTCCCTTCTTGATGTCGGGGACCGTAACAAAAGCAAATGGCTTATTCGGGGGCTTCTCGATGTGGAAGACGCTGATTTTGCAGTCGTTGAGAGGGCCCGTCAAGATCCGCTCCAGTTCCTTTCGAGCAGTGTGGTTCGGAATCTCCTCGACGAAGAGATCCATGATGGGAGGCGTCCAAATTAGTCGGCGCCCAGAAGGTTAGACTATGAATATATCTTCCCAGTACGACCTGTGTGCTTCTTCTGAGAAGGCCAATGGTGGACTCTCCTTGGTTTGGGGTGAGCGAAGGCTGATCCGTAGGCGGAATGTTGATCAGTCGAGGCTCCGCTTTGCAAACGCCGCTGGCGCGTCAAGGGGGCGCCGTTTATCTTGTTAGCATAGACAGTCAGTAACTGGCTAGGGCAGGCCGTCTCAAGCCAAAGGTTGCAGAAGAGAAGTGCTGGGTAGGATGTGAATGTTGGGGGCTGCGAGCGCCGGCGGTTCAGCAGTCAAGCGACTCCTTGGCAGGCAGCCGAACCTACACCGAAGTTGACGAACGGGTCGGAAGAAGAGAATCAATCACTTCATGTGAGCTGCCGGCCAGCGGCATGCCCAGAATGAACTTCACGTTGCACAGGCGCGGAACTGACAGGTGAGAAGACGCTTTCGACAGAAACTTGAACCGACCTGTCGTCTGCAGCGCTCAGACGTCCGGCTCGCTTGTTCAACCAATCAATGCGCAGCAGCTCCTGCATACCAACTTTCCAAGACAACAACGTCAAGGTTCTCTGACAGACAAGAGCATTTGCATGGCGTTGGAGGACTGTACATAGGACGAAAGAGACGGTGGAGAAGCTGACAGCAAGATGGAGACCCGAGTGCAGGACTATCTGGACGACAAGCTGCAATCGGCTGCAGACCTCGAGTCTCTGGACTCCCTGCTTGCCAACGTCAAGGAACAACATGATCTACTGAAGAGACAGGTTGATATCTTAGCACAGACTAAGCTTGGTATATATACTAATTTATTTCAGCTCGAAGAAGCCCGACGAGACCACGACGAAGCGAAGACCGGAACTCAAACGCACCTCGACAACGTGAAGCGCAAGGCCATCGACTTCTCAAAAGAGCAAGAGGACATCGACCGCAGACTGCTCATTGTAACACAGTCAGATACCAGCGACGATGCTGTACAGAAGTTCGAAGCGAGCATGGATAGACTGCGGAAGTTGGACGTGGCTGCAGAATACGTAGAGCTATTGAAAGAGGTCGATACCCTGAAGACGGAGTCCGTATCGCAGCTGTGCAAAGATGATGATGCTGCTCTTGTACCATACCAGCGGCTACAGCAGCTAGTCGTCAGCTTGAGGCCGCTGCAAGCCGCAGCGGAAGGAGCTGCTCCGCACCTGCTGGATCACATCGTTGCCAACGTGCACGACCTACGCCGAACTATTCAGGCTGCTTTCTCTGAGAACCTGGACAAGACTCTGAAGAAGATGAACTGGCCAAAGTCTACTCATAGAGTGCCTCTGTCCCTGGAACAGGAGTGGGCAACGAACGTCGGAAGGCTGCTTGACTTGCAGAAGCGGGATCTGGAAGCGCAGGAAAACAACCTGGTGATTGACACCAAGACTGATCCTCAATCTCTTCTGCCGTTTGAAGTATTGGTGCACCCACTGTATCAACGCTTCTCATACCACTTCACCGGGAACAAGCCTACCAACAGATTGGACAAGCCAGAGTACTTCCTCAACCACATCACTGATCTCATCGCAAACTACTCCGACTTCGTACAGGATAACCTGCAGCCACACTTGCTCAAGCACTTCCGTCGCTCCGACATTGCTTTTACTCCTGCTTATATCGACGCGACTTCAGCCTTGATTACAGCTCTACTGCCAATGGTCAAGGACAAGCTGTCGAAAGTGGCAAGCCAAGTCTCTGGCCAGCCATCCCTGTTAAGCCATTTGGTGCAGGAGATAATCCGGTTTGACAACACGGTCAAGGACTCATACTCATACGCACCTATATCGCCATCTGCAAATTGGCGAGGTCTGTCTTACTACCTACTAGATACTTGCGGCTACTTCGAACAATGGCTGGCCGCCGAGCGCGAATTCGCCCTGTCCCGATACCGCACAATTATCGAAGCGTCTGACGCTGGCCAGCTCGACTACGACTCTGTAGAAAGTGAGGATACCAAGCCAAGCAGAATGGCTGTCCAACTCAATGATCTTCTGGAGACCATCACTGAACGATACCGGTACCTCGCGAGTTTCGATCAGCGCACGCGCTTCCTACTCGAGATTCAACTCAGCATATTCGATACCTTTCATGTCCGCTTACAGAACGCTATTGATGCATATTCCAAGTACACTACCACAATTGGCCGCGTGGTAACGGGTCAGTCCAGAGACGAGCTGAAACAATACCAAGGCGTCAGCGGCCTTGAACGAGTCTGCAGAATTTTCGGCTCCGCAGATTACCTCGAGCGCGCAATGCGCGATTGGAGCGACGATGTCTTCTTCCTCGAACTATGGGCGGAACTAGACTACCGATCAAAGAACCCGAACGCCGATTCCGGAAAACTGGGTAGCACTTGGCAAGACATCCAACAGAAGACCAGCTCCGCTTTAGGGACAGAAGACGACGGTGGCCTGCAAGGCGCTCTCTTTGACGCAACCGCAGAAGCTTACCGTCGTCTCCGCATTCGCAGCGAAAACTTCCTCATCGAAACGCTCCGCTACGACGTCGAACAAGCCCTTCGACCGTACAAAGCAATCAATACATGGGCCTCCCTCTCAGCTTCTGTAGCCGGAGGCTCCGTCTCCGCCGAGTTGGATCCCCTGCTTGCCATGCTAAACCAATACTTCACGTTCCTCCGTAAAGCGCTCGGCAAAGCTCCTCTCCGCAAAGTCGGACGACAAGTCTGTCATGCCATCGAACAGTATATCTGGAGCTATACTTTCAACAGTGGGAAGTCTTTCTCTACAGCGGGGGCCACGCAACTGACGGCTGATATGCGCGGTATTTGCGCTACGATGGATCGGTACATTGGAAGTGGGCAGGCCCAGATTGGGATGAGGAAGCTATTGGAAGGCGTGACGCTTGTCGGCCTTCCAGTGAAAGGCGAGATTGCGAGGGAACAGCCGAGTAGTGCTGGAGGCGACGACGATATGGCCTGGGAGGAGGAGGCTGAGAGTGCAGATACCGCGGATGCAAAGAAGGGCTTGAGCCTGTTCCAAGTGGAAAGAATGGTGTTTATTGATAATGAGAGTGCCAGGCATGCGTTGGAACAGTTGGGGCTGGAGACTTTGACGGAGGGTGAAGCGCGGCAGATTTTGAAGTTGAGGGTGGAGATTTCGAGTTGAGTGAGTGAGGATGGTATCGCAACACAGTGATCATGGGAAATCGCTGCCGCGAAGGTTTTCATTGCGATGAAGATAAACGAACGTCCCTTCCCATCTGCACGTATCGTCGTCATCATCAGTCCTATCCCATTACCCCACTGCAATTCTCGTGCAGATAGATCCGTCATCACTGTCGTCGTCAAGCAATCCCATCTTCCCATCATCAAATCATCTCAGTGTACTCATCGACCCAGCCGCCACTTCTACTCCTCCTTCCCTGCAGCATGCAACCCACCCAAATGTCCCGCCTGTTTAGCCTCCGCACTCCCCTTCTTGAACGTCCCATCAGCGTTCCTCCCACTCTCATTCTCATCTAACTTGCCAGCAGCATGCAGTCCTCCCAAGTGGCCTGCTTCAGCCGCTGCGGAGGAGCCCTTGACGAATTTTCCGTCGACGTCGCGGCCGGGGAGGTGATCTGGCTCGTCGGCCTTGCCGGCTGCGTGCAGTCCTCCGATATGTCCTGCCTCTGCGGCTGCTGAGGAGCCCTTCACGAATGTGCCGTCTGGGTTGCGGCCTTCGGGATGGTTCTGGAAGAGGGCAGAGTCAATTCTGAGGCTGCGGAAAGGGGTACGATGGCAAGGTGTAAGTGAAGGATGACGAGGTGTAGGTGGTGGGGAGAGGCGTACCTCCTTGTCATCGTGAGTAGCGTGAGCTGCTTTCCCACCCATGGACGCGATGGCTTTGACTTCTTCAGTTGGACGATTGGCGAAGTTGCCTGGGTTTGGGTTGTTGGTTGTGGAGGAAGACATTGTTTCGGTTTCGTTGAAGAGTTGTGTGTTTTGAAGAATTTTGTGTGCGTTGAAGTGCGTGTGCTTGAAGAGAAGAGGCTGTTGTTTACAAAGTGTCAGAGAAGTTGGCAGGCTAAGATGTTTTATGTACGCGTTGTTGGTCGTCACACGTGAAAGCCGGAAGCTGCCGATGCTGCCTAGTGGCAAACTTGGAAGGAGCTACTGATCTGCACTTGCCTGGTCAACGCGACCCTGACGCGAAGTCACAAATGCACAGCTCTCTCTTCTCCACGTCCAAACTGCGCTCATTCGTTTTGCAGCCTGACGAGCGCTTTCGGTTTCAAGGCAGTCTGCATGCCAACACATCTTTCTGCAGTTTGCCGTCTGATGGGTTCTTCACCGGTTCTGCAAGCGTGCAGATATCCCATCACGCTTGGTTCCAAGAATCAAGTCTTGCTATCCAGCTTGCCTACGCCGTTTCCTAGGTGTGATGCGGCTGACTCGTTGCTGTTTCAAATCTGGCTGCTCCAACACCAAAGAGTGGCCACGGTTCACCTACCGCTCTTCTTCTTCTAGGAGTCGCTTCACTGTATCGTCCGATCCGTAATTCAAGGGGAGACAATTGGCTACGTGCCAAGTCGACAGACCTTGGCCAGAAATCTCCCAGCTGATTCCATCATTCTGTTGGCAGAGCAAGTCCCTCATCTCGTCCCAGTCGTGGCCATTCCTGCACACGCCATCCCACACTTTCAATCGCCGGACCTTGTAGCCCTCCGTCAGAAGTCTCTGTGGGAGAGTCTCCATAGGATCGCGAGGAATGCTCGGAAGATCCATCTCAGCAGGATTACGTCGTGGTTTGTTGGGTTCTGGTTGGAAGATGCTCTTGCAAGCGAAAGGCAGAGCCAGATCTAGGCTCGGAATCTTGTTGCCGAGCTCGCGAACGATGTTGCAGAGGTGATGCTCGGGGTGCTCATTGATCTCCGAAATGTAACGCATCTCAGCAGTTTCGAAGAAAGCAGGGCCGTTCTTCTGCAGATGAAGCTTCAGATGCTGCAAGACCGAGAGGCCGCGCTGGAGGAGAACCGCCAAAGAGGCGAGGTCATTGATCTGGGTCAGAGGCGGACAATTCGCGATCTCGAGTTGGGTCAGGCGAGCGGGAATGATGCTTGATCCAAAAAGCGAGTCCAAGACTGAAGCAGTGAGTAGGTCGTTGTAGTGAAGCTTGATGCTAGTCATTTTCTTCAAGCCGTAGAAGGGCATGTATTCCTCGTCATCGATCTGTCCATACATGTTGTAGCTCAGAGATGCGGCGGCATCCAAGGTATCAGGCAAATCATCCCGCGAATCGTAGATAGTGTTGAGCTGGATTTCCTGTAGGTCGGGAAAGGTAGCGCCGTCGAAGCAGAATGCCCAAAAGTTCAATTGCGACGTTGCCTGCGGTCTTCGATTGGTTCTTCGGTTGTTGAGCAACGGATTCCCGAGGTAGATGGTGAGCTTTCGCACATCTGGTAGAGAGACAGTCTGAAGCTGCGGAAGTAGCGAACTCCACCATCCCCGAAATTCCAGATTGATCTTGACGTCGCAGGCCCTCGAGATTGCGCCGATGCATCGCGCGAAGTCAGCACCAGTAACATGGCTCCTGGACTTCAAACGGGCGTCCAGCACGATTTCGAGCAGTCGAATGTTGCGTTCTCGTAGCTGTGCATCACTGAGCTTGAACCAGCGAGCGCGCTGCTGTGGGCTGAGACGGGAGACGATGGGTGAGCGAGTAAGAGTGCGGACCAAGACGACCAGCTTCTCATGGGAGGAAATGTGGACTCGCGCTGCAAGGTAGTTAGCGGCTGGAGAGTAGGAGCTCTGGATGATGTTCATCCGCGTACATACAAAGGCTCTTGTACCGCGATGTAATGATCCTTCTTTGCTCGCGCCAGTCGAGTCAGGTCGAGCGGGGTGAGATATGCGCAACACTGCAAGTACAGCTCCCGTGGGAGATCCAGCATCGTGGTCGGCATGGTGCTATGAGGTGCTGTGTATGTTGGTGAGAGCAAGATGAAATACACAAACCGATGACTCGACGTTGGTGCCGAAGGGTGCAGCAAAGCTCAGGCAACAGCTGGCTTTCAACAAGAAAGGGATTGTGCGGACTTCAGCAACTCTCGAGCTAGTCCGCAGCTCGGTATGTGTCCTACAAAGTGTCAACGGTATGGTGGATTCTCCTCACCAGCACTCCTCAGCTTGGAATTGCAGACAGCTCTACAGCGAGTGTGCAGATGTGACGATGGCGGCGCTAAGCTTGAGCAATAATGTGTTGGTCTCTGTGTTGGCCGTTCCATTAAGCTGAAGAGAAACAGCTAGCATGAGCAGTGCCTGGTCGGCGCGTACACTTCCTCTGTGCGGAAAGCTGCTCGAAGCCTCGCTCGCAGGAGTGTTGTTGGTGAGAGGCCAGACTGAAAGCAACTTGGCGGCAAGTCAAGGACTACGGAAGGCTGTAGCGGCGCGTGGGACAAACGCCACAAGTGTGTGGCGTAGTCTGGCAGGCACGAGCTCACTACGTACTTCACACGCATCTGACCAAGAACAACAGTCGCATGCTTTTCTTGGGGCCTTGGTCGTCTCTTGACTGACATCCTCTCCATCACGCGGACCGCATACACCCCTCCTCTCCATCCGTATCCTCGTCCGAGCGCTATAGACAAACCACGAAACGAACATACTACGCGAACACGACTTAACGATTCAAGGACATGTCCTACTCGGGCAGCGGTCCAGGCAAGACGTCCCTAAAGCTTGTGAACGACTTCTTGCATTTCGATCCACTCAATTGCGATCCGAGATTCAACTACCTAGCCGATCATACCCCGCCGGTTGGTGAAGGTCAGCAAATTGGGCCGCGAATAGGCAGCTGCAAACATGAGTACACCACCAAGATCAATCAGAGCTTCACGCCGCCGCTGGACCTCAGACCCGACGGCGGAGCAGAGTATAAGGTAGCTGTGGTGTGCAAAAAGTGCAGGATACATGCCGATATCCATATCAACTTTGCATACGCAACAAACCCATGCCCGAACTCCGAGTTTCCGTTGCATCACTTTCGTAGAGTGAAAGAGCAAGATGAACAAGGGGCGCAACGACTTCGGTATGCATGGAGCTGCTCGGCACCTCAGTGCGGGGCGCAATTGCGTATCACCTTCCGAATGAAACGGATAGACCAGGACACCATAGCCCTCCTCACCAGCACAGACCGGCTCAAGCAAAGATACGAGGCTATGGTGGCAGCTGAGCCAAACAGAGAAGGTCTGAGGCAGGCAACTCCGGTTGAGCCTCTGACAAGACTGCGGAGATACATCAAGGATTCGCTCAATCCTCAGCATGACAAAAGGTCGTTTCCGGCAAACAACAAGCGCTTTGGGGAGGCGTTCGGCGTCAAAGGGCAGGACTGCAAAGACCTTCTTGAGAAACTGGGCTTCACGCAAGTTGTAGGTCGAAGTATGACGAGAACGTCGTCGGGTAACGCTAATGTCTGTGAAGGAAGAGACTGCTGACATGGATGAAATGTGGAATTTGCCAAACCCCCCGGAAGTCAAAAACCGGCTACATGCAGATGGCAGCAGCCAGCGCGAGTTGCTGGAGGATGTGGAGTTCGAGCTTGGTGCGCTAATGTCAAACATTGCCAGTCAGCAAGGCTTGCCAAATCCAGTGGCGACTGAGATGTGGTCGTCTGCTGAGCGTGATGTGGAGCGTACGCTTGGTGCTCAAGGGTGTGAGTGTAGAATGCTCTGGTTTCACAAGATGCACGCTAACGCGGAGCCACAGATCCCCGGCAGCCTTCCCTGAGGCGACAGCCTGTAAACAACGAACAACTTCCGTTTGTTTCTCCGAAAATCTTTCATACTCAACTGTGCGCTAATCATAGCAAACAGATATTTCGCATCGCTTGGCCTTCAACCGGATTCTGCAGACGTGCTAGTTGCATTTGCGTACGACCGCCAGTCCCTCTGCGATCCCGAAAATCGAGCGTACTACCTTGAGTGCTTGCAGGTCATCACAGAAGCTCGTGGTACGGAAGATCTGCAGATGAAGGTCACCATGCTTGAGTCTCAAGACCAGGTCAGCAGACGCGATCTGACTGCCGCCTATCACTACCTCAACATCAACAAGGAAGAGCAGAATACCGCCAATGATGAGCGCATTCTCGGCATCTTCCAATCCAGATTGCCGAATCTTGGTCCAACTGCTGTCGAGGAGACACGTCAAGCGTTGTACAAGATTGGAATTTCGAGAGGCAGTCAGCGGCTCATCAATGCATCAAAACAGATGCTGGAAACCTACGAGGATGCATTGACCTGGCTCGGCAACGGCGCTGACAAAAGTCTGGAGGACGATTCTTTGCTCGCTTTGGCTTCAATCAAGGTGGAGGAGAACAAGGAGCTGACGGAAAAGGCCATCTCTATCATTGCTCGCGAAAGGAAGAGTAACGCTCTTAACAACTGGCTCACTACCGGCAGCACAGAAGGTTACCAGATGACTGTCGACGAGGCGCTCCGACTGTTCAACATCGAACAACCTCTCGAAAAAGTGGACCCCGTGATTTTTCCTGTGCTCTTCGAGAATGCTCGCAGCGAGCGCCCTGGCGAAAACACAGAGAAAGCCATCACCACGATCCAGCAAGCACTGGCTGGCACTGCAGGTGTAACACGCTCGCCCGAGACCTGGCCAGTGGGACTAACGTCGCATGGCAACACCTGCTATCTCAACAGCATTCTCCAATACTATTTCTCCATCAAACCATTCCGCGACATTGTTCTAAACTACGACAAGCACGAACTAGATTTGGCCACCAATGCTGAGAAGACAGAACGCGTGGGCCAGCGCATTATCTCAAAAGTCGAAATCGAGGGTGGTCAGCAATTCGCAAAGGATCTCAAGCACCTCTTTGAGCGTATGATCAAGGAGCCGGGCGAACACGTCAAGCCGGAGGAGAATCTGGTCTGCAGAGCATTTCTGGATCCGAAAGATTACAGGTTGTTGGCACCGAGCCCACATGAGCTCCAAGCTGCACAAGTCAACGGTACTGAGAACGCGGTCGAGGAGAAGACCTCGGAAACGAAAGATCCTGTCACACCCGCTGGTTCCGATAAGCAGCAGTCCGACGCCAGCAGCGTCACCCTCCAAGGAGATGATACCGACACGACGATGCAAAACGGCGACATGCCACCTACACCACCGGCGTCTCCCGGACGCGATGTCAAGCCTCAACCTGTTGGAGCACCGCCTCTCCCACCTCGAAGATTCTCAACAACCAGAGAACAGGCCCTTGAGCAAGCACAGGAAAAGGCCAGACAACAGCAAGATGTCACAGAAGTTCACGATGCCATCATGTTCAGACTGCGAGCTGGCATGAAGCCAAAGGGTAAAGACAGCACAGGCGAACAAGAGGATGAGCTGCGTGACTTGTTCAAAATTGGTCTTCAAGAGACGCTTGTGAAGAACGGAGAGGAAGGCAAGAAGACGCCGGCGCTGGACACGAGCATCACAACGAACGTCCCGTCTGAATCAACCGACATCTACTCCGTCCTCGATGCCGTCTTTGACCTTCAAACTGTCTCCGCCTCTGAAGGCTCCCACGTGGAGACTTACAAGACTTTGCAACAGCTGCCGCCTCTCCTACAGGTTAGCATCCCGCGCATTGGGTACGAGGCCAGTCGCGGCGCATACAAGTCAGAAGCAAGCGTCAAGCTTGAAGATGAGCTATACCTCGATCGATACGCCGAGAGCTTGAATCCCGAAGTGCTTCCCAAGCGCAAAGCGTGTTGGGGATGGCGCAAGCAGCTGCACGCGCTGAAGAAGGAGCAGAAGGCATTATCGACGACCTCTGCGGATCTTGATGGCCCCAGCGCAATTGCAGAGACAGCCAAGTATTTGGACAGGCTACCCAATATCGACGACGAACTACGAGAACTTGGTATGGATGGCCTAGATGTCGACAGCCATCAGCTGTCTTCTCTCCTTGTCAATGATGCATCGCAACAGACCGAGCGCATGAGAGTATTGGAAGCCGAAATTGGTAAACTTGAGGACAGACTCAAGGACCAATTCACCGACATGAAGGACCTGAAGTACCGACTTGCAGCCGTCTTCTTCCATCGCGGCAGCTTCGGCCATGGTCACTACTGGATCTACATCCATGATTTCGAGAAAGACATCTGGCGCAGCTATAACGACGAGCGAGTAGAAGAATTCTCGAAGCTCGATGATATCCTTCAAGCCAACACGTGGGGCCACGGCACGCCAACCTATGCTGTTTACGTCAAAGACAACCACAAGCTCGACATCATTCAGGCCGTTTATCGAGCGCCAGAGAAGCCACCCACGCCAGAGCCGACCCAGTGGCCTCAAGTGGAGGATCAGCAAATGGCGAACGGCACGGATCAACCACCAGCATCTGTCAACGACGCTGACATGGAGTCTGTCGACCCCAAGTTCTTGACGAATGACGGTCCTGGTGTGCAGAGCGGCACGGTCACAGAAGTTTCGAACGTATCTTGGGACACTCCTCGAACGATACCAGGCGGTAACCCATGGTAGGGACAGGTCACCCTGAATTTGAAGAGAGATTAGAGTGCCATAAATGCTCACATCATCTTCTATCAGTCGCCCAGCTCTTCAAAGCACGAAACCGCCGAAGTCTGTCTTGATCTTGCGTCGCCGAGATGAGCATCGAACGGACAGCCTTCCGAGAGGAAGAATGCCAGCGAAGCGAGCTCGGCGCGACTCATTCTTTGCTTGACTGTACCTGATGGATGGAAGAAACGAGCAGAGCAGCAGCCTCGTTCGTGGTGCAAAGTTCTTCTTTTCACACCGATTTGAGCACAGTCGAGGTTGAGTGAGAAGAGACTTACCACGCTGCCTTTGCCTTACGATATATGTACATTATACAGAATTGATAATACGGATACCCATTCGCGTCATGAATACATCAACACTCTCTACTGATCTCTCACTCCATGTTCCAATCCTCGCGTGACAGCAGTCTAAATTCCGGCATGCCTGAGGCACTCACACATTGAAGGCTTCGTCATGCTCCGAGCTGCAAGCACGACCAATCCATCTCTTGCTTGTCCTCGTCTCCGTCTTCCATAAATACCACCATTGGTACGCCCGACCGCGCGGCAACATGCATATGTGCTGCTCGCGATAGAGATTTGGATATGCGCTTCTGCAAGAATTGGAAGCATGGACGTCGACGATGAGGATTCTGTTCTTTCTGAGGAGTGGAATGAATGGCATGTCGAGAATGAAGAGCAGTTTTGGAAAGGTATGAACCCCCTCACAGCAGTAAAGTACTGGTGGCATGTGATGCTCTGGAGACTGATATACATATGACCGACAGAACTGGACAACATAGTCGGATCCCCTAGCGACACGCACGAACAAATCGACGATGCGCTTCGAAACTGGCTTGCCTTCACGACGACATATAAGCCCGAATACCTTTCTACCGAATACGATGTCGCGCGATATTGTTATAAACTCTTGGACTCGAGGTTGTTTAAAGAGAATCAGGAGTATGTGAGGAGACAGATATTGTATTGTCTTTTGCAAGAGGATGACGCACATACTTTACACCTTGCGGCAGCGGTTTTGCTGTTTGATGGGCGGTATAATGAGACGGCTTTTGAGATGATGCAGAGTGAGGGGGCGTTTTCGAGGCTGGTGGAGTTGGTGAGAGGGAAGAGGTTGAGGGAGCAAGAGGGGGAAGAAGAGGGGGATCGTGGAGAGGAGGAGCATACGCTGGAAGTGGACAAGCCGCTTCATCGCCTGCTCATTGAGCTGCTCTTCGAAATGTCCCGGATACAGAAGTTGACGCGCGAGGATCTGGCTACTGTGGATGATGCATTCATTCTCTACCTATTCCAACTCATCGAGGAACTTTCGGACGACGCCGAAGATCCGTATCATTACCCCATCATCCGCGTCCTTCTGGTCCTCAACGAGCAATATATGTGTCTCGCCAACGCTCCTGCGTCACCCGGCGAGGATGGTAGTAATGGCGGGGCGCTGACGAACCGAATCTTGAAACTCTTGAGTCTACACGGCCCATCCTATCGGACGTTTGGAGAGAACCTCATTTTACTCTTGAATCGCGAGACGGAACTTGGTCCACAACTCCTCATCCTCAAACTTCTCTACCTCCTCTTCACGACGCCCAGCACGTATGAGTATTTCTACACCAACGACCTCCACGTCCTCGTTGATGTCATTATCCGCAATCTCCTCGATTTGGATCCTGGAAGTGGAGATATTGGAGTCGGGCCAGATGGATACGAGAAGGACGGACAGCGCGCGTTGCGACACACGTATCTTCGGGTGCTTTGTCCGCTTTTGAAGAATACGCAGCTTGCCAGGGAAGGGAATCATTACAAGCGGGAAGAAGTGCGGAAGCTCCTTTACCTGTTGGTTAACCGCTCCTCGGCGCATTTTGACGCGGAAATCGATGAAACGGTCGTCAGACTCGTCATTCGGTGTAAAGAGATTGAGTGGTTGAAAGAAGAGGGCGATGATGAAGAGGATGTGGAGTTGGAAGAGAAATTGGAGAAGAAGCTACAGGAGGTGGCGCCGAAAGAGAAGGATGTGGCGCAGAAGTTGTTGGGGATGAGTATTGCTGATGGGAATGAGAGTACCTTGAGCGTGCTGAGTGGGCAGGAGGATGTGTCTGCCAAAGTAGGAAGGGGAAATGGGGAGGAGAAGGGAGGGAGGTGGAAACCTAGGGTTCCGATGCCGAGGAGGATGAGGAAAGCCAGCAAGAGTTCTACTTCTCCTACCGTTGGCATGAATGGCGATGAGGCGATTCATGCGAATGGCGTGAGTATCAGTGTCTCTCCGCCAAAGGAGACCACGAGTCCGACGGAGTCGATTCCTGAGAGCACGAGTTTGAAGGTTCCGCCGAAGTTGCCGCCTGCGAAGCCGAAGCCGAGAAGGCAGAGGACGAAGAAGGTTGAGGTGGCGAAGGACCTTCAGCATCAGGAAAAGGGGGAGGGGATTGATCGGGGAGAGGATAATCGGAGCCCTTTTGCCGATGAGAATGCGGAGGGGTGAATGGTTTGCAACCTGGATCTCGAAGGTATGAAAGTGGAGAAGAACTTGAACAGGCAGGCAATTGGTGAGAATCATGAGAATATCTGCGATTGGCATCCTCCCGCACCTTTGGATTCGACCGTCTTGGCTAGTTGAGCATCTCAATGCGACAGCAATGGACGCGCGACGAACGCGATTTGCGATGTTCAACGTAACGACTTTGGCGAAAATTATCGACCTTTTTGGCGTCGTAGGAAGGAGAACCTCCGAAGGCGCATCCTCAGCCAGATATCGGTACTAGACGTGCGACCTCGCGAGATTGTGCAAGACCGGAGGATGACTCCTGGCTTGACATGAGCACCGGTGTCGAAATCTCTAGTACACACCTCCAATGCGAAAGTCTGAGGCTCACTGCAGCGCCGCACTCCCGAGGAATTCGATGAAAGCGTACGACGTAACGCAACGGCTGTCCCGTTTGTCAGCCCCTGGATCCTCATCACACAAGCGGGTGTTGATGGCTGTCACAGACAAAATACTGTGAGACCTCGCTATCTGCAGTCTGGCGATACGCAGGAGTATTAGTCTGGGCGACCGACCCTGAGCCAACTACGGGACAAAAAGGTGAGAGGTCAAAAGCTTGGGCAGGCTTGTGGTGGTGATCGACTGCGCGTCTTGCATCGCTTTGTGCCAGGACGCACAGCAGCTGAGCTTAATCAGCGTCGCACAGGACCTGCAGCATTTCCTGCATTAGCTATCGATTTGAGCCAGGTACCTGCTTCGACCCACCGGCCTTGCATGACGGGACAAACGCCTATCTCCTGGCCTTGCTCTGTGCTCTCAAAGAAATGTCTTTACAACACGAGAAAGTGTGGCAATATCCTCACGTGCTTCAGCGCAGATGGCGGTTTCAGCTTTCAGCCGCTGGCGTGGAGTGCGGTGACACTTCATGCGACCACGTCGAAGAAATAAGGCATCACCACTTCACGTTCCCTTCGACGCGTCGAGATGTCGACATCCGGGTCCCCAACTATTGAGTGCTGCAATGCACGGCGGGAGCGATTTGGGTCGAGCAAGTATCGGCGAGCAGACCGATTGCACACCAATGGCTGCATGCCTATCGTTCCACGACTCCTGCATCACTTGAGCGATCCCTGTGTTCAGGATCTCACATCTGCAATATTCGAACGAATCGCGTCGACATTGCAGTAAAAGGTGCCAGCGCACGAGATACGAAGCCCAGGAGTCTGGTTGATAAATCACGAGGACAAGAACAAAGCAGCAGCTGAGTTTGAACTCAAAGCACGATTGAAGGTACCATGGGCGACTTACTGTCAGACTCAATCGAAGTTCCAAAGGATTCGATACAGCCTTGTTGCACCACCGGGAAGCTGCCTTGCGGAGTGCAGCCCGCTGACAGTCTAGTATCACCAGACTAATCATCTTGTGCAATCATGCTTGACCACCCTTTCAAACGAATTGGAAAACGTTGGGTTCTTGATTGCTCGCCGGCCCATCTTTGGCCCTCGTCATTCTCGGTGCAAGCCCGGCTGCCGGGTCCAGACCCCGACATCCCAAGAGGCCTCGAAGTCTGCAACGCTGCATCTTCCCATGACGGATGTCTCAGGTCGCGACGGCGTGGCTTACAGTTCTTTTTCTCAATTCATCATCCCTTGTGGAATTTGTGAGGGCCTGGCTCTGCTACCACTACCATTTCTCGACTTCCCCTTGAGTGGACAAGATCCTGCAGGTAAGCTGGCCCTCTTTTTGCCGAGATTTGAGGCTGCTTTCCCTGGCTAGGTTGATGTTGAGGTTTGCTGCATGCACACCACACCCATACACGCATACACTATCATGCACCGTACCTGGTGAGTAATTCTGCGCCGTCGACTGTACCTGCGTCATGCGGCTTTCCGTATCGCTGGCTGGCGCTCTCTCCGCACCGCTTGCGAGGTGGGTACCTTTCTTGAGATCACCGATATGATCGGTCTCGTTCTCCTGATGTATAAGAGCTGGTCGTTTGCTCTGTGCCCCTTGAGCTTTCCAGGCTGGACTTCTTCAGTTGCACGTCTCGCTCCCTCTCATTGAGCAGGTGTAGTCTCTCGCTTGTCATCCTCGTCTTGACCCAACCTAGTCTCTCTTTTATCGACTTGGTGCTTCTTGGTCTTCAACTTCACTCAACACAGGATCACAGAACAAAGGTCACTATGAAGCTCTCAACCACCTTGCCAGTAGCAACCTTTGTGGTCGCAGTCGTGGCCAAGCCTGTCGATGGTACGTACACATTCATGGACAACTGAGCTTAAGCTGATTATATGACAGTCAAGATTGCAAAGAAGCAAGCAGGCTACGGTGAATACACTCCACAAGGCTATGGCCCACCGGGCTATGGGCCACCTGGGTATGGGCCACCTGGATACGGTCCACCAACCTCCTGGGGCACCGGCGGTAGTGCTGCAACGACAACTACCGTGAGTATCGGCACCATTTCGACAGTTTCCGTCAGCTCGATTCCTTCGACCTCATCCACCGAAGGCTCTCCAGTTGGGTTCACGAACAGCTCGTCCGTTCCAGGCTCTACTGGCTTCACACCTAGCTTTTCATCCAAGCCTAGAACCGCAACGTGGACTTCTTCGGGGACGATGCCCTGGAGCACTGGATCGACTCCCAGCTCGCCCGTCAGCGCTTCTACGTCTAGCAGCTCCAATTACACGCTGACGTTGACATCGACCATTGGAAGCACCGTGACCGTACCTGTGCTCACCACCGGCGCTTCCTCTTCTTTCCCGGCTTCGTATGGCCCACCGCCACCCTACAACTATACCCGACCCACTGGTTCGTATCCAGCTTGGTCGTGGCAGACTGGGGCCTCATCGTCCACATCTTCTTCCACCACAGATAGCCCGATCATCGTCACTGAGAGCTGGAGTTTCCCAACAGCTCCGCCGTCTTCGAGTCCGATCTCGAGTCGTCCGTGGTTTGTCAACTCGACAAGCAGTTCTTTCCCTACGGCGACTGGTGTTACGTTGACGAGTACGAGCACGACTGTTTTGACGACTGCGGTTACTGTCTACAACAGCTCGACAACACGAGGGCCTACGGATGTTCTGCCGACGTTTTCGACGAGCAGTACTGAAGGCTCTCCTGTGACGCCTTCGAGCAGCATTCCGACGTACTGGAATAGCACGACTTCGACGACGAGCTTCATCGGCACGGGCACGGCTCCTGCTTCGAGTGGGTTCTCGTCGACGCCTGGATCTCCGATTGGAGCCAGTAACTCTTCCACATTCCCGGCTCCTACAGCCAGCTCTTCGTCTTCGTCGATCGTCAGCTACCCATCTGGACCTGTTCCGTACCCGTACCCGACGCACTCGTATCCAGTCCTTACAACGGGCGGTGTCATTCCACCTCTGTCTACCGGCTCGACAAGCAGCACCGAAGGCTCGCCTATCACTCCCACGGAATCATCAACTTCGATATTCAACCCATCATTCTCATCGCGCCCTCGCTTTCCAGGAACCGGATCCACCACTTCTACAGTCTCGAACCTGGAGACTTTCCCGACTTTTAGCATACCATCCACGACCTCCATCGTAGGTACTGGCACGGCTCCTACGGGCTCGGTGACGACCTCGCCTCCTCGCTCAGGATCTTCCGGATTCTTGACCAGCACCACGACGCCTGCAGGACCGGCTGGGTATGGAAAGCCGACTACGACTGCGTATGCGCCGCCTAGTTATGGGGCTTATGGACAGGGACATGGTGGGCACGGAGGGGGATGGGGATGGTGGGGCAAGGGATGGTAGAGGGTTCGTGAGGGAGGTGAGGGGCTTTGGGTAACAGATGGGAGTTAGGAGTTTGTGTGGGGGACTGCGCATCAGTGGCACACAGGGACACAGCAACATACACGAGCGAGCGGAGTTGGCTGGTTGATAGATTTGCGCGCGAGCTTTTGAGTTCTTGCGTAGTGGTTACAGCTTCTTCGCCATACCATCATCATCGATTGCTCTTGAAGGTGTATTGCATCTCAGTCATTCACACCTTTTCATCTCCCCTCTCCACCTCTATGTATCCCCACCCTCCTGCTCACCCGCCCAAAAACACCAAGCCAGCACCACCAGCAACTTCAACGCAGCCGCAGTCCACAAAGCCCCCGCAAGTCCGATCGAACTATGTGCCCATACTCCCCCCAGTATGGCCCCACCCAACAACAAGGCCGCAGCCGCACCTCTCCGATTCCTCTCCGCGTTACTCGAAGGCGCCGTAAACAACTCCGCATCCGAAAACAAATCGCAATAGATACTCGTCAAAACCACGCTCGTCAACCCCCCGAATTTGAGTACGCGACTCATATACGCCTGACCAGCCGATTGAAACCCGATGAGTGCGAGGGGTATCACGACCCATTTATTAAGATTCCCTTTCGCGGAAGTCTTGGGTCCGATGGTTACGATCACTGTGGCGATGATCATGCATATGAGTTGGATTGTGTATGAGGAGACGATGACCCATCGTTTCTTCGCGCCGAAATAGCGATGATAGCGCGCGAAACAGAAACTTCCTAGACAGAAGAATGCTATGGATGTTAGGGCTCGGAGCCAGCGGTCGTCTTCTTTGGGGGCTACGATTCCTGCTCCGAGGTAGACTGTATTTCCGGTTTGCATGGATACGAAAGAACCCCAGGTGTAGACGGATGAGGAGTCGAGGAGGCCTGTGATTATGTAGCAGAAGAGGAGGACGAGGTCGGCCCAGGTGTTGGAGACGTTGGATTTGAAGTGTTTGCGTAGGCGGAGGAGGGTTGGGGGTGGGTCGGGTTTGCCGTTGGAGCCTAGGAGGCCGACGCGCTCGGCGTCGGAGGTGGTGAAGAGGGTGCCGTTGCTGGTGGAGGGGCGGTTTTGGCGGGAGGGGAGGGTGCCGTAGGTGTTGGACGACATCGTTGTGATGGTGCCTCAGGTTTGTGTGTTGCTGGGTGAGGAGCGGGTATAGCGGATGGTATCGGATATTGCGGCTCCAGATTTTGGGCGAGGTGGTGTTTGGTTCGCCGCAGCTTCCGCGCTCTCCTGTTCTTTGACACGGTTGTTCTTGTTCCTTGTCTTGTTGTACCAGCCCACGCGTTCAGACTACGCCTCCGATGTGTCCTCGTATACGATCAGGAACAGGATGATGGAGGGTTGGAGAAAGCACGCGACTAGCCAGTCAAGATCACCAATGGCCTCGGTTGCGCGCCAAAGGCAAAATCTTACGTTCTGCCGCCAAAGATGCTTCAGAACGCCTGCCAAGACTCCATATGGCCAATGTCGGAGCAGAGAAGCTGGATGAAAAGTCGTATGTACGCCAATGGCAGAGCCGTGAGGTCGAGATAGTCACACGGATGCTCCTACGCGATATGTACGTACTCTTGGCCGGGCCGCAAGCGGTAGGAAGCTCCTCTCGGCTAGGTTTTGTTCCTGGAATCACAGGTCCTCGAGCCTTCCGGACCGCACGGGAAGTGGCCTATATTGACAAGAGAGGCCTAGACGTGAGGGATTCTGCACTGATATTTTAACCGGCACGCCTCATGGTGAGATCCAGCGTATGAAACACGGCAGGTGCTGACATTGCAGTGCCGTCATTGCGGGGGAACACGCTCGGCCGACCCTTGTAGCATTGGAAGCGACGTCAACATTCACGGCGCGGTTATTATATCGACCAAAGCCAGGAACAAGACTTGGACACGACGATCAAGCTTCTACACGCTCCTGACGAGACAAGATGCATACACTGGGCCTCGTGTCAGCTGCGCTGCTGACTGTTGGATGCCAAGCTGCTCCGACAGGACAACACCCGCTGGTACATTCGCAGGCGAATCCATACCGGAAGAGCTACAATGATCCGTATGATCACAAAGTCGACAGCATTGGACGGAAGCTGTATCCAGAGCCAGTTCGAAATGGAGATGGAACTGATGTGATGGGACCGCGAAACCGATGGCGAGAGAGGGAGAATCCTGATATGATCAGGCCGCCAACTACAGACCATGGTGATTTCAAGAACATGCGATGGTATGGATTGTCTGGTCTCACTCGTCATTCTTTGAAACTGACTTGAAACAGGAGCTTCGCAGACTCTCACATGCGAATTGAAGAAGGCGGCTGGACGAGGCAGACAACGAGGAAGGAGCTGGCAACTTCCATCGAACTGGCCGGCGTTAACATGCGTCTCGATGAGGGTGTCATTCGTGAGCTGCACTGGCATAAAGAAGCCGAGTGGGCTTATGTTCTGGAAGGCAAAGTCCGCGTCACTGCACTTGACACTGAAGGCGGCTCTTTTGTCGACGATCTGGAGAAGGGTGACTTGTGGTATTTCCCGTCAGGACACCCACACTCACTTCAAGGATTGAGCCCAAACGGCACTGAATTCCTCTTGATCTTCGACAGCGGAGACTTCAGCGAAGAGAGCACCTTCCTACTCACAGACTGGCTCGCCCACACCCCAAGAGCTGTGACCGCCGAGAACTTCAGACTTCCTCCGGAGGTCTTTGACACTCTGCCTGAGAAGGAGAAGTACATTTTCCAAGGTTCGGTTCCCGGCTCGATCGAAGACGAAAAGCCGAAGACATTCAAGAAGTCGAAGCTTAACTTCACGCACAAGATGCTCAAGCAGACACCAGAGGTGACAAGCGGTGGCAAAGTCCGCATCACTGATAGCAGAAACTTCCCCATCTCTAAGACAGTGGCTGCTGGCCATTTGGAGATTGAACCTGGTGCTTTGCGAGAGATGCATTGGCACCCAAACGCTGACGAGTGGTCATTCTTCATCAGTGGACGTGCACGCGTCACCATCTTCGGGTCTTCGGGAACGGCCCGGACGTTTGACTACACCGCAGGTGATGTTGGAATCGTGCCAAAGAACATGGGCCATTTCATCGAGAATCTGAGCGATGACGAGCCATTGGAGGTTCTCGAGCTCTTCAGAGCTGACGAGTTCCAAGACTTCTCCCTGTTTCAATGGCTTGGCGAAACGCCGCAGCGCCTCGTACGCGACCATCTATTCGCGAACGATCCTAAGGGAGCTGCCAAGTTTGAAAAGGCAATTGAGAGTGCTGTCAAGGACCCGATCAAGTCGCAGCGCTTCAAACCGGAAGACGGCTATGCTGAGGAACTGTGATTGATACGTTGATTGGCTTGTGTTCGTGAGAATTGAGACGGTATGCAGTAGATTGCTTTAGAGCGTCGAAGATCACTACGGAGTCTGGAAGGTCAGCTACAATTTATCCACCCGGCAACATGGTCGTCTGACTGCAGCTCATACAGCGCATGTGCTTCGTACGAGCAAGCCTTTTGAAGCAGCCAAGAAACGTGGAGCTCACTGAGCTCAAGCACTGCCCTAGATTGTTAGGTTCGCTTCGTTGTTCACTGAAGCTTTCGTAAGCTCTGCCAAGACGCGTGCCAGGGTTGAACGGCATTGTGGCATCCTGGAGGATACCCATGAGAGGCCAGACTGCCTTCGACTCTAAACAACCTCCTCTACCACCCCGCGGATCAGCCACACAATGGTACGTACACAGTTCGTGTCGTCTCAGGCTTCCAAGCTGTGCTACCGGCAGTTGCAGTCTCAGGTCCTCTTCTATTGCAGTCATCCAACCACATCACAACTGGGTCGCCACTGGATCAAGAAGCTGTATGGATGAAGACCAATATAGACGGCGGGGTACACCCATGCAGTATCGAAGTATCGGAGTACCAGAACGATGGCTTCATCGACAGATGGCAGGGTAGCTTCGCTCCAATGCAGCGTTGGTCACGCTGAGTCTTCCACACTACGCGCGGGTCTGTACGACCATTGCGTTCTAAGAGGGCTGAGACGAGTACTTGAGTGTGGCTCGAAGAAGGGAGCTCGCCCCTGAGCAGCCCATGCCATCCCTCTTCGTTCCTGAACAGCCATGGCTCAACGCGCGAGTAACAAGGTCAATCAAGTCTTTGAGGCGGCTAAAAACGACGTTCGAACCGACTACAACTGGAACAGATTTGCCAGACTGTCTAAGCAAGGCGCCCGAGCTCTGCCTGCTGGAAGCGCTCACTATGTCCTGGACAAGTTCCCTGTCATCGGCTGGCTGCCTCGATACGATTGGCGATGGCTCATCAACGACTTGATAGCTGGCATCACGGTTGGTCTGATGCTAATTCCACAGAGTCTGTCATACGCGAAGATTGCTACGATACCGGTTGAAAATGGACTTGCGAGTAGTTGGTTGCCTGCTACTTTGTATACGTTCATGGGAACGACGAAGGGTGAGCAGTGCCCAAGTATCACATGGATGTTTGAGCTAATGATAACACAAGATTTATCGACGGGACCGACGAGCTTGATCGGACTACTCACTGCAGAGCAAGTCGAGAGTCTGGCTGAGCCAAACGGTATCTACACGCCACAGCAAGTCGCTTCGGCTCTCGCCTTGTGGATGGGAGTGTTTGGCATGATACTCGGCTTTCTGAAGCTGGGATTCTTGTTAGACTTCATCTCACTCCCTGTGCTTAGTGGTTTTATCTCTGCTGTCGCGATCACCATCATTCTGGGCCAAGTTCCTTCCTTGTTAGGAGAAGACGTGGATGGCGATTCGACTGCTGAGAAGGTGAGATCCAACGACTAAAGTTAGAGACGATCAATCATACTAACCTCATCACCAGATCTACGGCATTTTCCACGAACTCCCAAATGCCAACGGCTATGCCTGCGCCATCGGCTTCACAGGCCTGCTCTTCCTTACCGTCATCGAGAAAGTCGGAAAGAAATACAGCAACAGACACAAAGCCATCTGGTTCATCACCATCACGCGAGCATTCCTCGCTCTCGTTCTCTTCACAGGCATAAGCTACGCTGTCAACAAAAAATATGGAGATGACGACGATAGCTATCTTTGGGGCGTCGCCAAAGTCCAAGCTTCTGGAATCCCATCCCCTCAAATGCCACCCAAGAGTCTCATCAGCAAAACCGCCGGTCGCAGCATCGCCATCTTCATCGGTTCCGCCATCGAACATGTCGGTATAGCCCGTGGCTTCGGCGTCAAGAACAATTACGTCCCGGATCAAACTCAGGAATTGGCATACTACGGCATCACGAACTTCTTCAACTCCTTCTTTCACACAATGGGTGTCGGAGGGGCTATGTCCCGCACAGCAGTCAACTCCGCCTGTCGCGTCAAATCCCCCCTTTCTGGACTCTTCACGACAGCTGTCGTTCTGGTCTGTATATTCAAACTCAGCGATGCACTCTATTGGATCCCCAAAGCTACTCTCGCGGCGATTATCATTTCTGCCGTGTGGCCGCTCATCAGTTCGCCAAAGGTGTTTTACGTCTTTTGGAAAACTTCTCTGGCGGATTTTATTTCGAGCATGATTGCTTTTTGGGTTTGTCTTTTCGTCAGTACTGAGGTTGGGATTGGAAGTGCGGTGGGATTCAATATCGCGTATGTTCTGATTCGACAGGTGTTTACGAGAGTCACGCATGCTGGGAGTGATTCTGCAATTGAACTGCAGGCGCTGATGGTTAGGTCTGCGAGGGAATCTGTCTCCATCCCCGCGGACGTGAGGATTTTCCGATTCAATGAGAGTTTCCTCTTCTCGAATGCCTACCGCATCGCGACGAGCATGACGGATGCGATCCAAACTCATCATGCACCGAATTATAGCTCTACGCACGGTTCGGAAGCTGAGAGGAATTGGTCTGTGGCTGGAGAGAAGAGGATTGCGAAGTTGAGGAAGAAGGCACAAATTGGCGATCCCTTGGCTTTATCGCCTATCCGTGTGGTGGTGCTGGATTTCTGCAAATGTAACCATATCGATTCGACGGCTGTGACGCAGTTGAGGAACTTCTTGGCGGAATTGAAGAAGTATGGTGGGAGTGGAGTGCAAGCTAGATTTGTGGGTATGTCGAAGTATGTGAGGGAGAGATTTCAGAGAGCTGGGTTTCTTTTGGTGGAGGATGAAGAGGGGATGGATTTGAGGAATTTGATGGAGGGGGCGATTGCTGTGAGGTGCTATGAGGATGTTGCGCAGGCTTTGCGGGTTAGGATTGACGATGAAGATGCTGGACAAGATTTTGAGAAGGAGAAGATGGCCGCCACGCAGGTAGAGGAGGCTTGATACGCTGTGTATGATGCATGATTGATGATTGTTCGTCTTGCTCTGCGAGTCCTTATCGTTCGGTATTTTGCAAGTAGCGAAACAGCGAGAGCTGTCTCCCTTGTACGAGGTGTAACATGGTATGGCGATTGATGCGCCAGAGTATCCTTTGCTTAACAGATGTGCCCTATATCGAAAGTGATCAGGATTGCCCTACATGCAGGCTGAATCCACCCGGACCGCTGAAGCCGATGCCTTCACACCCACCGGAAGCAACTTCGCGGGTCTCGCCACGATCCTCATGGCGACTTCACATTGTCAATACCGCGGGCTATTAGTTGAATATTGTCAAGTCATTGCTTGTTTGACCCACTGTCCTCTTGCAAGATCAAGACGCTGCTGTTCAAACGTCCACCATGGGTACGTACGCTGCAGCATACCAACGACAGAGAGACAAGCTGACATCTCCAAGGTCTTACACCAGTCCACTTCTTCTCCCATGGCTCAACAATGATGTTGGGCGAAGAGTCCACATCCGCCGACTACTGGAAGAAATGCGGCGACGAAGCCCTCGCCAACAACATCAAAGGAGTAATCATGATGGGAGCCCACTGGGACGCAACCGGCGAAAACCAAATCGAAGTCGCCATGAACCCATCCCCAGGAAAATCCCCCGTAGCATACGTCCATCCATCCAAATACGTCGACTATAAACTCAACCCGGACCTCCCGGCCGGTGAACGCTGTATGAAAATGCTCAGAGCAGAGGGCTTCAACGTAAAACCCAACGAGAACTTCGAATGGATCCACGATACATTCCTCATACTAATCAGAATGTTTCCAGACGGATGTCCTCCTACAACGCTAGTTAGCATGAACGCCCGTTTCGACCCTCACTTCCACATGCGCATCGGCAGTACCCTCCGCCCGCTTCGCAAAGAAGGCTATCTCCTCATCGGCACCGGCGGCGCAGTCCATAATCTCTATCGAAACATCTGGTCGCCCATGCTCGAATACCGGGATAACTTCGCCCAACCTACACCTCCGGAGACATGGGCTTTGGAATTCCGGCAGTCAGTGGAAGATGTGATCCAGAACAATAGAGGTCCGGCGTTGAGGAGGGGGATCACGAGATTGATGAAGCATCCGCAATATAGAGGGGCGCATGCGACGGATGATCATTTCATGGCGGCGTGTTTTGTTGGGGGCGCGGCGGGGGATTGGGAAGATGAGGGGGAGGAAGGGGGGAGGTTGGAGGCGGAGACTTGGGAGTTGACGAATATGTGTAATAGTCAGTTTACGATTGGGGGGTGGAGTGGGGTTGGGGCGAATGCTGTGAAGGCGTATTGATGGGGGGTTTGGGAGGGGGGGAGTGTGTATGATAGAGTGGTATATGCTGCGGTGTCAATGCAAATGTGTTTTGCTGTTGGGATGAGAGAGTATGTTGTGGTATTGGCTCGCCTTTAGGGTCAGCGTTCACATGCTAGGCTTGGATGTCTCCACAGCTGTTTCCTGAGGAGTCGTGCATTCATTGCCATTGGCTTCCTATTGCGATATGGCTGTCCGCATGTTGATGACTAAGCTGCTGATGTTGATGCTGATGTTGATGGTGTCGTGTCCCCCTCGCGCTGAGGAGAGTTTTCGCTCTCGGCTCACGAAGTCCGAGCGCCTGCCAAGCATTCACTCACCCACCTCTTCCGTTCAGCTCAGCTCCGCTTTCTCGCAACAACATCGCGTCCTTCGCGCGACAATGTCCTAATCCATCGACTGTCGGCAGTGTGGACATCAGCAAGGCGCGAGTAGCTGTATGGCGTTATTATCTTGTCGGCCGACATGAGTCCCCGAGACACGTCTACCGACGCGTGAAGACTACAGACAAAACTTGGGTGGTATCTTTCTCTTCTTCTTGCCCTAGCCATCTCTACTTCTGACCGTTCAGCGCCAAAATGCCTAACAAGATCCGAGACCTACACACGATTGACAAGGAAAGTTTTCCATATGTCTTTGAGCAGAATGCCACAGTGCCTCTGAAATCCTCAGACGGGCTGGTGCGAGTCAATGTCTACCGCCCAAAGACAGAAACGAAAGTGCCGGTGCTGGTGACATATGGTCCATATGGAAAGGACATACCTTATGCAGAGTATCGCAAACGTCAACGCTTCCAAATCCAGTATCAACACTGACAGAATCAAAGCTTCCATCCGCAATCCTTCTCCGAGGTGAATCCGGAGCAAAAGTCTGAGCACTCTGCGTGGGAGACACCAGATCCCAAGTTCTGGACAAGTCAAGGATACGCAGTCGTTCGAGCTGATGAGCGAGGTACTGGACAGAGCCCTGGCTTCCTAGACTCGATGTCCAAGGGTACTGCGGATGCCTTCTTCGAGGTAGTCGAGTGGTGTGCTGAACAGGAGTGGTCATCCGGAAAGATTGGTCTGCTCGGCATCTCTTACTATGCCGGCAGTCAATGGCGAGTCGCAGCAAGGCAGCCAAAAGGTCTTGCGTGCATCATACCTTGGGAAGGTATGAGCGACTACTATCGAGACCGATGCAGACACGGCGGTATCCTCAGCAATAAGTTCATCTCCTTCTGGTGGAATCGACAAGTCATCAGCAACCAGTATGGACGCCCTGGACGGAAGGCGGCAAATTGGGGCCCAGATACCATCGAGGGCGACTTGAGCGAAGAAGAGCGAGCCCAGAATCGACAGGACCAGCCTGTTGACAACGAGAAAGTCCGATTCCGAGACGAAGAATACCACATCAGCAGGGAATATGATATGTCTGATATCAAGGTTCCTTTGCTCTCAGTCGCGAATTGGGGAGGAATCCTGCTCCATCTTCGAGGAAACGTTCAAGGATACGTCAATGCTGGAAGTGAGCTCAAGTACCTTCGCTTCATCACTGGAAGACACGATCTGCCATTCTACTATAGCGAAGAGGTCGACCTTCAGAAGAGCTTCTTGGACGCATTCTTGAAGGGCGAAGATCGCGTGGGATGGTCAGAAAAGGGCAAGCTTCCACCTGTGGATATGGTGCTCCGTAAAGGAGATGTCGGTTTCAATGATGCCAAGGCTGAGAAAGCATATCCACGACGAACTGAGAACGAGTGGCCGATCGCTCGCACCCAGTACACGCGCTACTATCTGCACTCCGACCAGAGCCTATCGACTACTGCACCTACGAAGGAAACAGAGAAGACACTCTCTTACCCAGCTCTCGGCTCGCTCGAATCACCCCAATATCTCCAATTCACCACACCAGCCTTCGAGTCCGAAACCGAAATCACCGGCCACGTCGTCGCCCATCTCTCCATCTCCGCCTCGAGTGCTGCCGCCGATCAAACCCCACCCTCCGACATCGACATCTTCGTCACTCTCCGCCACATCTCACCAGAAGGCAAAGAAGTCTTCTACACAGGCACAGCCGGCGACCCCGTCCCACTCACCAAAGGCTGGCTACGAGCCAGTCTCCGTAAAATCAATGACCAACACCCTCGCCACAGAGAGTACCTACCTTATCGCGAATATCGCGGCACGGATGTTCAAGAAGTCAAGCCTGATACGGTGTATGAGGTTGACGTGGAAATTTGGCCGACGAATGTTGTTGTGGATAAAGGCGGGAAATTGGTTTTTGAAGTTGCGAGTGGTGATACACAGGGCTCGGGGATTTTTGGGCATAATTCGGAGAAGGATCGTTCGGAGAAGGTGTTTGCGGGATTGAATAATTTGCATTTTGGGGGTGGAAGGGAGAATTATGTTGTTTTGCCTGTTATTCCGGAGAGGGAGGGTCGATAGGTAGGAGGTATAGATCTCAATGTATTCACTCGTTGCAACACTTGCCATCTATTGCTCCCCTGTCAATTAGGCTGAAGGTCTCGCATTTCTCTCCAAGAGTATACTTTCCATACGATACGTTTCCAATAGCTGCGGCGAGAGAATTTTCGATCCTCTCGTATTCACGAGGTCGACTTGCAATAACAAGCCCACATACATTTCCACAGATCTTGGTTCGTACAACATTGAAAGATACAAACTTCAATCATGAACATTAATCTTCAACGCTACTTCTCTAAAACATGTGCATATTCACACACCCTCCGCCTACATTGGCCTCGCCCACCTCCACAAATAAAACGCCCCAGTAGCCGTTCCCACCAAAGTCGTACTCAGTATAATCCCAGCATTCAACAGGAACCCTTGTTCAAAGAACCCCACTCCTCCGCCTGAATGTCTCTTCTTCACTTCCAACGCCTTACTCGCCTCCACCAGCAAATTCTGCGCCGCAGCTGTTGAAGACAACGCCTTGGATAAAAGCGTTGTCTGATAAGATGGGATGATAAATGCCGGCGCTGGGATCGTGAACAGCTCGAGCGGATAGCGATCGTTGGGCGTGAAAGGGTGATTGAGCGGCGCTGCGGGTCCGATGAGGAAGTCCACAGGGATGTGGCTGATGAATGTTGTGGAAGAGGGGATGAATTGGGAGAAGTATTTCGCTTCTCGTGGGGAGGCGAAATGGTATGCTGCGAGACATATCTGTTGCCGGGAGGTGATGAGATCGATTGCGTCGTCGAGGGATTTGATGGCGTGAATGGCGAGGATGGGGGCGCTCTGGCGGGATTGGAGGAGGTTCTGGCGGGAGGAAGAGGAAGAATCGATGATGGCGTGTTTCTTCCCTTGCGTGATGATCTCGAGGTTCGGTTCGATCTTCTTTAGGCTTTCGAGTTGGGTGTTTACATTGTTGGAACCCAGTTTCTTGCTTTCAATGCTGCCGTTCTGTTCTACGCCACTCCCGTACTTGACGCTTTCGCCGACCACAGCTTGGAGGAACTCTTTCTTCTTGAACTCGTTCACCAGAACGACGTCCGGAGCATACGGGCTCGTCCCTCCAAAGCTGAATCTCGCAGCCACAAGTTCCCGGGCTGCCACTTTGACGTCTGCTGTTCGATCAACCACGGCGACGACTGGAGCTTTCGCAAAAGCGGTAATCTCGTTGATCTGCGGCTGTCTTTCGACTCCATTCTGCAAAACACAAATCGCCTTGCTCAAAAGAACCTCATCCTTCACAGGAGACGAAGCAATCGCGAAAGCATCCGCGTCGAGAGCTTCAGTCAAAAGCTGTCTGAGCAGGCTCGGTACGGCTCTGAGGTTGTTCTCCAGGAGCAGAACAACACAATTCCCCGCCGCCAGCGCTCTGCTCAATGGTACCACCACACTGTAGAACAATGTATGTGTTGTCGGTTCAACGTACACAATCCCAGCGGGCACTCTTCTCTCTGCGGCATCTTTCCCATTCGCGATCAGATACTCTTCGTCATGGGCTTTCGTGGGATTAAGAGAGCCGTAGTCTTTCTTGATAGACGACAAAGCTAGGTAGTACTCAACCGCAGTTTCCGAAGATGTGTTGCCGTAGTCTGAAGCAATTGCTTGCTTGATCTTATCGACGCTTGAGGTGAGGGTGTTGCATAAGCGTTCGAGTTGGAGTTGGCGATGGTAGATGTTGTGGTAGCGGCCGTCAATCACTGCTGCTTGGATTCTTGGAAATGATCGTGCGGTCATTTTGGTATCACTTTCTCTAGTGGAGAAACTTGCTGCGAAATGTTTTGGAAGCAACGAGGTGGAGCCCTTTCAATCCCAGTACACATCAAGAAGCCAACCTCAGCAAGTCAGCGCGACCACCGCGTCTTGACAGTAGCGGACGCGTAGGATGCCGCTTCCGCATAGTCGGTCGTCCACATTGCTTCGGTTGTACGAGCTCTCGAGCCTCTTAGCAATCCTGCATGCAGGACGGGCGTCGGTTTCGTGAGGTTAGGCTCTGGGTTGCGTCTCGGAAGAGTGGACAGTCAGCGTCGGATCCATGTGGATGGGCGATCTCTCTGGACCTTACCTCACCTCACATCAGTCGGCACTTCAGCGCGAATCCGAGTACTCGCTTGATTGACTGATTGATTGAAGTGTCGTAGTCTCCAACAAGCAAACACGAAGCCCACGATCTGGTCGTACCACCGTTGACATGTCCGTAACCACAACAGACAACGCTCGCATCACATCTCTCCGCCACACGCTCGCAGACTACGATCTCCACCATAGCCAGCCAAGCGAGAGCGAGGCATTCTCAGCTCCGCAACCGAACGCTCAACCGCCATCGACAGCATCAAATCCACCAGGCTGGCAAGACCAGTATCGCAGAGTGCCAGCCCATAGACCCATAAATCCTGAGCTGATACACGGTGATCGGGACACATACAACAATGCGATTGAGCAGAACTTCATAAGAGTCATGTTTGGCGGCGTATATCTGCAATCAGTAAGTTGAAAGCTTTTGTCGGGGAAGCGAGGAATGAAAAATGCTGATGAGGGATTGAAGGGTGCGGCGAAGCTGTGGCGGGCTACAGGAGGGAGACTCAACGATGGAATCTTTAGATACAAGGTTGGTGGGGAGTGGTAAGAAGGGAGGACTGTGGGAGATGGTGAAGCATAGTAATCAATGACAAATGTATGAGGCACACTTCACAGTGGCTTTGCAGGCAGTAAAGTAGCCGCACATTCTCCAAAACCCACACCCTCTCCGCAATACCCAGAGAGAGTGACAGTCTCGCCATCTTCGAGATAGCCTCTAGGTGGAGTGGCCCCGGCTTTCATGAACTCCATTAAGCAACCGTGCTCATCCTCACCTCCACCGCTGACTGTTCCCGTTGCGAGTAGATCGCCCGTTCTGAGGCCACAGCCGCCGATGGCTTGATGGGCGACGCATTGTGCCAGAGTCCAGTACATCCAAGAGCTGTTGCTTCTGCAAAGCGTTTCTGACGTTGTGCCATTCTTACCAGAGAGAACGTCAACCTGGAGCTGGATGTTGAGCGCCTCATTGCCAGAGTCCTTCAGATACGGCGCATCCACTTGCGTTCGAGTTGGTGATGCAGTCTTGAACGGCGCCAGAGCAGCGCTTGTGATAATCCAAGGAGACATTGTCGTGCCGGCATTCTTGCCATTAAGAGGTCCTAGAGGAATCATCTCCAAGGCCTGAATGTCTCGCGCACTCCAGTCATTGATCAATACATATCCAAAGATATGCTCTTCAGCTTGCGATGCAAGGACGCGCTGGTTCCTGGGCAAAGGTTTGCCAATGATGCAGCCCAGCTCAAGCTCATAATCCATCCTTTGACAAGGACCGAACACGACATCGGACTGCATTGGCTTCCCACTCCAGTACTGGCCAAGAGGACGTTCGACTGGCGTACCCGATATGTCAATGCTGGAGCATCGTCCTGCGTAGCCGACTGGAAAGTGAAAGAACGCAGACGGGGCCGATCGTTGGCCTGTCATTGCTTCGGAAGCATTTTGGACATGATGGTGCGAGCACGAGAAATCTGTGAAGTCGCCGACCGTTACAGGAAGGTGCATGGTGATCTCCGAGATATGCTTGATAGCATCTTGAGGAAAGGCCTCAAGACATTCCCCCTGGCGAATGAGATGCTGGATTTTCTTTCGGACCTGGCCTTGAACGTCGGAGGGTAGAGCCGCGAAGCTATTCAAGCTGGCCTCAGAGAAGATGCTTGTCGGTAAACCAGGAATATCGAAGTTGACTTTGTTGAGAAAGATGACATAGTCCTGGTACCTGCTCACGCAGCTTGGTCTGTCGGTGGAACCTATTGAAGCGACTCCGAATGGGATGTTGTCGACGCCGAAGTGAGATTCGTACCCAAGCCTTGGAGCTGTCATGGCTGCAATGTGATATCAAATAGTCTATGCGAAACCGCTGGTAAGAGCAACTGCTTGAGCCTTGATATTACTCAAGTGCCCTGTCGCATATGCCGAAGCACGCCGACATCTTGCCCACCTCTTCCGTGAGTTCTTCGGAAACTACTTGCCCGTGGTCCGTATGCCAGGACGTGGGTCAACAACGCGCCGATAGTAAGACTGACATATAATGGAAAGAGAATCGAACCTGTAGACTCACACATACCTCTCTCATCCAAAATGGCTGCTCCAACTCCACTGAAAGCACCCACGCGCATCATCACGACCCACAACAAGGATGGGAAGGCCATTATCTCCAACGCGATCTCAGAGCAGCCCAAGGCTCAAGTTGTATCGAACGGGGACGCCTCTTTCTACCTCTCTTATGCAACAGATGCCTTTCCCGTCGACATGAACGGGGACAAGGACCTCAAAGCGTACGAGGAGTACGCATTGCAGCCTCCGGGTCTGGTCGTGGGTGGAGGTACTGTGCTTCGACATGTCGATATGGCGCCTGGGATTACGTCTCCAATGCATCGAACAGTATCGATGGACTATGGCATCGTGATCGAGGGAGAGATCGAGCTCATTTTGGACAGCGGCGAGAGGCGCAAGATGTTGCCCGGGGATATCTGCGTACAACGGGGCACGATGCACGCCTGGCGGAATATGAGCGATACCAAATACGCTCGCATGCTGTATGTCCTGCAACCCAGCAAGCCTCTGACAGTCAATGGCAAGGCGTTGGGGGAAGACTATGGGGAGGGAATGGATGGAGTTCCCTCGTCTTCATAGGGACACAACGAGGCGCAACTGAAGGCGTTGCTCCACCGGTCATGGCCTCCCAATAGAGAGAATGTAGACTCCGAGCATGAGTTTCGTTCACTCGTATAATCCTGTTTCATATGATGGAATGTCGCTGTTGGTAGGCGTGCGTTCCGTACGTGCGGTGTTCGTGTCATGCGGTTGAAGAACTGGGTCATCTCAGAGCAATTGCCTTTGCGGCTGCCGAGAGAGGCTGAGCACGGACCAGCTGCTCCGCATTCACTTCCCGGAGAACAGAGTGGAGGTTGGAGAGACCGCATACTCTCGACACAAACAACTTCGAAAGGTCAGCACATCAGCACAGACATCACCGTATATACTGCTTCTCTTGCATACTCCGCGGATCACACGGCCACAGAGTTTCCTAGATCTCGTCCTCCACATTAGCCATCCTTGTAAATGCTACTGGCCAATGGTGAGCCAGCGCATCATCCGGTTCATCCATCACCACCACCACAATCCGATTTCATCAAACGGACCGGATGCAGACAGCGGTCTCTGAGACGGTCCAGCCACCTGGGTCTCCGTCGAATGCTGGTACGCGGCATCAGTGTTACATATGTAGCCGGACGTATGAAAGGTATCCGAGCTACCCATATTCTTCTATCCGGCGGTATGCTGATGCTGGAAGAGGCATGACCACCTGGCCAGACACTTAAAAAGCCACGACAATGAGCGAAGTCACAAATGTCCCGAGTGCGGAAAGGGATTCAATCGTGCCGACCTGCTAAACCGACACCGGGCCGCTCATGCCAAAACCTCCAATGGCGAAGGCTTCCGCAAGAGGACTCCTCGTGCATGTGAGGTATGTCATTTCTTCACTTTCTCTGCTGTCTCTTAGCCTTGATGGAGTCTTGTGAACGTACAGCCGATTCAAGCCATGTTTTCATCAAGTTGCTCGGATTTGGACGGGAGCTAACATAGCACAGGCGTGCATCAAAGGTATTGTTGCCTGGCCTGACGTGACTTCGGGCTTTAAAAATAGCTGATGTTTTCTGCTCTGTACCGTAGCCAAGACAAGATGTGACGATGATCGACCTTGCAAGCGCTGCAAGACACGGGAGATCCAATGTGTCGACACTGATGGCCGCAGCCAATCTCAAGATGAGCCTCAACCTGAGCAGGAGGGCTCTACATTCGGTGCTCAGCTCGCCACTCCAACCTCCTTACCTCGCCAACTTGACGCAGATCCTTCGCTGAGTGACGCCAGCCTAGTCAATTTGACACCCTTCCAAATCAACACAGATCCATTCGGAATGGCAGACTTTGGCTTTCCAGATTTCTTCGAGCATATCATGATGCCAGACGTGAGCGGAACGGCCCCGAACGAGAACCTTCTAATGCCTCCGAATGTGTCGGACTTTACTCAAGATGTCAATGTCAACACGCTAGACTTCGATTTCAGCTTCCTCGCAAGTGGTCTGACAAGACCATCTTCGCCGCAGGCAGGGCCTACAGGTGGAGACATGCTCCTAGCCAACGGCTCGACTTCCCAGTCAGATGCTCAGCTCCGATCAGAAGCGTTTAAGAAATCACCCTGGTCATGGAACCATTGGATACCGGAGCGCAACTCCCATGCATTTACTGGACAGGAGGAGATTAATGTGCAAGAGGACAGAGTAGACGCCACCAACCAGCATGTCAGCCCAAGTGTAAAACGATCCTTCCACTGTGAGCTTGATACTCAGTCTCGAGATCGCATGATTAGAGTAGTTACAAAGACTGCTCCCAACAAGCTCGACATACCTTCTTTCCCGTCGCTGGACTTGCTCGAGGATTTGATTGATGTATACCTACTGCAAGATGGGACTGCCATCGACAACTTCTTGCACGCACCTTCGTTCTCCACTCGCGATGCGTTGACAGAGCTTCTGCTGGCAATGGTATCAGCTGGAGCTCGATACATTGCTCTTGCGCCGGTTTGGAAAATGGGCCTCGTTCTCCAAGAAGTCGTCCGCTTAGCGGCTGCAGAAGTCTTCGAGCGAGACAACAGCAAAACCCGAGAGCTTCAGCCACTGCAGACATACCTTCTGTGGCTGGAGGTCGGCATATGGAGTGGCTTCAGAAGGAAGACGGAGATCGCGAGCTCATTCTTGCAGCCTGCTGTCACCATGCTCTCATGGGCAAATGCGTTTACCAAGTTCCGGTATCAGGACATCGTTCCGAATGCAAACGACGACGACAAGACGCTGGGCGCAAAATGGAGAGCATGGCTTGACCAGGAAGGCATGAAGAGGCTGGTGCTACACACTTTCCTCCACGACTCCCAGGTTGCGATCGCTCACATGAAGAATCGCCTCATTTCCCCTTCTCAGATGATGCTTCCAGTGCCGGCACCATTGCAAGTCTGGCTAGCGCCAAACCCACACGCGTGGAGGAACATCTACCTTTCAACAAGGCCTGTGCAACATACGCTACCCTCGATGCTAGAGATCTTTGGGAATCTTGCGCTTCTCGAAACCCTCGACACTCCCGTCGATAAGCCGCTTTGCGTCCTGATCGCCTGCCACGCTCTCGCTCACGAGGTCTGGCAGTTCCGTCAGCAATCAGTACTGCTACAGAACTGGCAGAGCCAAGGCCGTCGAGACAGATGGCTTGCACACCAAAACCGCCAGCGAGACTTACTGGACGACTTGACTACTCTCAGCGCGTACTGCGACATGGACGACAAGACCGCACCGGAGATCCTCTTCACTGTCGAGTTCCTGATCATGTCCTTACATGTCTCGCTAGAAGACATCCTGCTCTTCTCCGGGAAATCCGGCGAGGAAGAGGCTCGAAAAGTCTTCCCTCGCGTCCGAGCCTGGACAGAAGACGCCGAATCACGCAGTGCTGTCTATCACGCCGGTCAAGCTCTGCGGGTCGCTCGGAACTTCGAGAAGACACGACTGCGTGATTTCTATGCCGTCGCGCTATATCAAGCGACCCTCACGCTCTGGGTATATGGTATGGTCACGTCCAACACGGCTCGCAAAAGCGGTGATAAGACGCCAGCTCGAAGCACACCTGCTCCCAGCTCCGCCACGACTCGTCCAGCAAGTAGCAATCACGAACATTTTCATCAATTCGGGACTCGTGTCTTCCTTGACGGCGAAACGGACGATAAAGCTGCAAAGTCTTTCAAGCTCCTTGGACAAGGCGTGCCCGGGCTGAAGAGTATACCAATGGGATACCCTACCACTTCAAGTCTCAACGGCACCTCTAATTTCTGCTCACTGCATAACTCGAAAGGAGTGATGCTTGTTTCTGGAGAGATCCTGAGGAGTAATTTTCCAGAGAGTAGGAATGGACTACCACCGTTGGTGGAGAATCTGGTCAATTTGATGGATGAGTTGGGGAAGTTGAGTGGGAAGTAGGTATCGTGATAATGCGAAGTAGTACGTTAGATACACTGTACACTATGTACAAACATTACAAGATACTATATCAAAGAACTAACTTGCTGGTGGTGGGCGGTACTGTTTAACCCCAAAGTCGATAACTTCAATATGACTGACTCCATGACCCTAGGTATCTCTCGATCAAGAATAACAAAAGAACCTCAAATGAGCAGACTGCGTAACCGTAAACATTCTTGTTGTTTCATTTCTGTTGATCATCATCTCCATACCCAATAATAATACTCATCTGACTCCGATAACTAAACGCCTCAGACTGTCCCCTCATCGGAAACACCCCAGAACTCCTCGTGCTCACCAGACCCGCTGCAGACGCCGCCGACGCCAGTGGGGTATCACTCGGAGGAAGTTTACCTACAATACACAAAAAGAATAAGCCTACATTCTGAATTCCCATTTGTTTAGAGGACGAGTTCTCTCAACGAACCAAGCGCATCCTTAATCTTCGGACTCGGACTCCTCCCTCCCAATAGAACCTGCATTTCCTCTTCCAACCCTCTCTCTTGCATCATTTCCTGCACGGAACGGCCATGCTCGTCGCGGGCGCGGAGGTCCGGGTTTCCTTTCGTAGCGAGAAGACGTAAGATTTGCATATCCCCATTATCGAGGGCTTGGAGAACGGCGTTCCAGCCGCGGTACATGAGGTTGATATCGGCGCCTTTGAAGAGGAGATGTTCGATGTAGGACATGTCGTCTTCGCGGTGGCGACGGATGGCTTTGATGATGGGTAAGTGCTCGCCGGGGGAATTGGGGTCCGCGCCAGCTTCATCGACGAGGTATCGGAAGATTTCTTTTCGGTTTTCGCGGATGGAGGTTGTGAGGGGGGAGAAGACACCTCCGTTCTTTTCTTCAACGTCGACGCCTTTGGCGAGAAGGAGCTTGACGCTTTCGAGTTGGTTGGCTACGACGGCCATTTCGACGGCTCCCTTGTTGATTTGAGAGGTTTTGATGTGTGGGAGAAGTTTGGCGAGGATTTCTGGGTTCTTGACGGCTGTGCAGATGGGCCAGTCTTGGCCGCGGACACCTGGTGATGCGCCGTGGGAGAGGAGAATGTCGATCATTTCGATGCGGTTGTGATGGATTGCAGTCGTGAGAGCAGTGTGACCGTTTGTGCTCTTCACATTGGGGTCGCAGCCGCGTTCGAGGAGATAGATGAGTGCGTCCTTGTCGTTGTGGTTGACGGCGTGCTCGATGATACCCTTTGGACTGTTTGGATTGGCGCCAGCCGCAAGTATGCGAGGCAGAAGGTGGGTTCTATGATAGGTAACGCACTTGAAGGCTGGGAACTCCAAAGCGGTGAGGTTGGGATCAGCTCCAGACGCAAGGAGCAAATCGACGAGGTCCTCGCGATTGTCGCGGATCGCAGAGCAGAGTGGCGTGTAGATGCCATCTTTCTTGGCATTTGGATCTGCACCATGCTTGAGAAGGAGGTCGATGGCCTTGCGCGAGTTGATTGATGTGGCCAGTTCCAGAACACCTGGCGCGCGGCGGAGGTCAGACCCACGCTCCAAAAGAATCTCCAACACCTGTGGGTGATGAACAGCGGGCCAAAGGACGATCTTGGGTCCTGGAAGATTCGGGTCGGCGCCGTGATCGAGGAGCAGTGTGACCAAGTCATGTCGCTCGGCGTTGATGGCTTTGAAGAGAGGTGTTTCGCCACGTCCGTTCTTGCCATTTGGATTAGCCTCATAGACAAGCATGAGCTCGACGAGACCGGCCGGCGTGCTCTTGTTCATCGCTTGCGTGAATGGGGTTTCGTTGTTGCCCATGAGCGCGTTGCAATCGGCGCCGTGCTGCAAGTACATGTGGGCGAAGTGAGATTTGCCATTTGCGAGAGACACGGCAAAAGGATTCTCTCCGTGCGGCCCGGCGGTGATATTTGAGTCTGCTCCGTACTTCAGGAGGAGCTGCGCAGCTTCGAAGAAAGCGTGTCCCGTGGCAGTGTAGAGGGGCGTTGAGCCATCCTTGTCTTTGGAGTTTGCATCAGCACCAAAGAGCAAGCAGAGACGAACGCTCTCCAAATCGTGGTTGATGACAGCAGCCCCAAGGTGACTAGGTTCGGGAAACACGCCATGATCCAGAAGCTGCTCTACCATCTTGGCATCTTTGTGTTGGATAGCGTTGGACAATGCGGCTCTTGATGCCTCAGTTGGGGCACCTGCGTCACGTTTGGGCTTCCATCTTTGCGCTTTCGATGGATCGACCTTCACACGGACTGGATGCTTCGGAATCTTTTCGCCAATAGCGTGGTAATGTGCGGCATTCTCCTGTTGCTGGTGCAAGGACAGAATCGAGGTGATGTCAGAAGCGTTGTCCGAATGTCCAGTCGGAGGACCCACTATAGAGCTTCGATCACTCATGCCGTGTGTCATCTTGCTGGATGCAGTGCTATTAGGGCTCATCAGAGGTGGACGCTCGAGCAGCGTGCTTTCTGGTAGGCTTGTGTACATGTCCCTTAGAGAAGATATCCGAGGAGAGTACATGTCAGGGCTTGGCGCTGGAGGTAGTGGTCTGCGGTCAGGCGCCAAATCGGCTATTGCACTTTCTTGCGGTGACAATGGGCTACTCGATCTTCCTTTCGTTGGGTCGGATGTCTCGAGTATGGCAGCAAGTGCCGTGTATCCGATGCCAGCGGCAGCATCAGCCTTGACATCGCCAACGGTAGCAGCGAACATCAGTCCACTGATCGAAAGTGAGGCTCGACATTGCTGAAGGCAAAGTCTTAGCTTGTCAATCTCGCTGTCTGCAAACATCAACTTGAATCCTTTGCCCAGCTTGCTGAAGCCTTGTTTCTTCTCTCCACTGAGTATCTTGTTGACCATCTGGTCGAGGACGGTGAATGCGTTCCTCGTCTGATTGAATCGCTCGCGCAGCTCCTGCTGGACATCTGGTGGGAATTTGGCGTTTGATCGTGCTAGACCAGCTTTTGCCGGGAACAGAGCCCGACTGGCCTCCAGGAACTCAATTGCAAGCTCCTTGAAGCCATGTCGTGGAGTTTTCGCAATGCTCAGATATTCCAAAGTGTGAACCGCGATATTGTTTCCCAGAGCGATGGTACTGGTGCACAGCTCCAAAAGCGTCTCTTTACCCTTGCCAATGGCCATTGCTTGTGCGGAAGCTGCTCCGGCAGCTTTGTCGATCCAATGATCGGTCCGGTCCTGGTGGAAGAGATTGAAGAAACTCCGTCCGATTCGAAGCGGGTAGGAGGAAAGCAAATCGAACAGAATGTGGGAATGGGATCGCCCCGATTTTGAGCATCGGAGGGCAAGGTCCAGCCTTTGCCGCCAGACAAAGAGTGACACGAGCCTGGAACAATCGCAGGCGTCGGAGCCTGATCAAAACTGGACAACCACGAGTAAGGTCCCTGTGGCGGCGTCTAGCTACCCGCGTCTGATTCTCACGTCGACTGCCGTTCGGCTATACTTGGTACGCTATAAAGACGGTTGTTATAATGGCTTGTAGTCCTCATGGGTTTCGAGGCTCGGCTTCCACGCCTACTGAATGCCATCGACAAGGCATCGGCGCCGACTGGGCAAGTCTCATGTCAATCAGGACACGGGGAGCGCAACGATTGCGGGTTGTGTGGGCGTGTCAGTAGTCGAGTGCACGAGTCGTGGACAGCAGTAGCTTGGTGTTTTGCGCGGGCCGTCTACAAATCTGGGTTGCCGGGTCATGCCGAGCCACGTGGATGCCCGAAATCCTGCAACCGAACTGCTTAAAGTTTGATAGCAGGGAAGCCACACGATCTCACATGCCGATGGAATCCCTGTCTAGACCGCGCCATATTGCTCTGATATGCGGGATATCTTCGCAAAGACGTTCGCATATTGGTCTGGTTGTCGACGTGCGTTTTTTTGCATTGGCAGGAGTTTGGCAACTTGTTTCGGCGGTTCTTTGTTCAGGATGTCGTTGTACAATGGAGCGGAGCCAGGCCCGGCGCAGTGGTTGGCCGAAGAGCAGACAAAAGCCGTCAAAAGCCTCGGACTCCACTGCTTGAACAAAAGTGGATTTGGCATTGCCACTGATATTCTTCGTGAAGTCAATAGGCTGGTAATATATGTTTGTCGCAATCGCAGAAAGAAGTAGCCAATCGCAGAAGAGAATCAACCGTGCCTCTTACACGCAGTGGTCTCATGTTTGCAAGCTGAGCGTCCCCTCGCGACTCGCCATCACGTCCTTCCAGCCCGTGCACGGCACACGCGAGGCGAGGGGGCACTGATGCTTTTGAATATGCTTTCAGTCGCTCCGTGTGTGCAGGCCGTGCTTGTGAGGCTGTTACAACCACACGACTATGCATTGGCCAAAGCGGGGCTCCGTGCGCTTTTGTCAGCCTTGCAGGCCTTGCCAGTGTGTCTTGTAGAGATCGCGGAGTGTGAGCCACCACAGTGTGCGATTTTACCCAAATGGGTACCCAGCTAATTGACGTTTTCAGAAGCCTTCCACACACAGCATTTGTTGCTAAGCATTAGCACCTGTCTGCCTCAGTGCTACTCTGAAAGTTAACGTGCAGATGCGAGATGGACCTCCGTCCGAGGCCTGCTAAGGACGCTTTCAATGTCTCTTGCCTTTGACCGCCAATCTAATAGCCAGGTGCCATCCCTGAGTGGCGAGCCAGTCAATGTTACGCTGATGTCTATTCCAGCGTTTATGTTAAGCTCGATTTCTCCAGTGTCCATATTTTCGTACTCATGAAGTGATAAGCTGAAGGTGCGAAGCCTGACCAGACAATCCAGATCAGGCTGCGTCAATTCGCACAGCGGATGCTCCCCACGGTCTTTGTACGCGTTCACGTGTAAATACTGTATTGCTTGAGATTGGTCGGCACGGAGAACGGTCCTTATAAAGCTAGAAAGACTCGCCGGCGATAGGAACGAGAATTTCATCTCCAGATACGGCATCAAGCGAGCCTCACTGTACGTCTGGCGGCATACTCGGAGAATGTGGAAAGGAAGGCCATAGTGAGGTTTTGGACGTCCTTCTCTCCAGTGGTTGTTCAGACTCGTCATACAAGTCGAATGCCGCCCCGTGTACGGCAGGATTGGCCGACTGTCATCTCGAATGTATGGGCCCAAGAGCTTGCTGCGCTCGTACACTTCGGTCTCGCTGTCTGGACACTGGCAGACAGTGTACCGGAACTCAAGCATTGATCCGTCACCCTCATGCGCGTCTTCGAAGAAACATCTTGTGCGACTTTGCTGGGATACGCCTTCTTTTGTATCGGAATGACTTTGGACATGGACATGACAGTCACGGAAGATATACTCATATATTCGATTTCGCAGCTCCGGTGGAAGTCTGAGGAACGCTGACTCTTGAGCATTCCGGTACGATCTGTCGGAATGTCAGCTGCTGCGAACATGTCGGAGCGCAATGGCTGACATCGTGGTCATCCCAAATGAGGTGTCTCCCCGAGCGCCGGATGCCGATGCTATACCGCCCTCGGCCGGTGTTGTTTCGGTCATGGCGACGGTGGCGTTGATGGATTCAATTGTCAGTGGAAAGGGAGAGGGGAGAGGGGAGCGCGTCGTTGTCGCGTTGGTCCGACAAAAGTCGCGTACCCGGTGACAGAAGATCTAGCGTTGTGAATCCTTGGCATCCTGCTCCTCGGCTCTTCGGGTGCTTCCCTCGCTCTTAATACTTCACATGCACATTCACGTTTCCATATCGCTCACCACAATCATCTTGCTCAGACGAGACGTACCGATCACTGATAATGGCCATGCCGAGCGTAGTGGCATGCTGTACCACTACCACCAGCAATCGTTTGCCTTCAGCTATCTACGTCAGCATACAGCTGACCGTTGAGCCAGCGCTGAGCTGAAGATAGCAGTCTTCGCGCTGTTGGATGGCACTGAATCCCCCACCCACATCATCGAACATCTACGAAGCCATGGCTGAAGACGGGAAACGACTCCCTGAGCAGCGTGTATCTCTCCAGGCACCGATATGGGACCATGGGAAGTCCACCGAGGAAAATATTCTGAGACGACATGAAGCGTTCATCGCAGCCGTCAATGAACGCAGATGGGATGATGCTCATGACTTCGGCACAGCAGTCTCCTCAAACTTCACGGCCAACCTACTCAACTATCCCAACATTCGAGGCTGGGCACAATATGTGGAGATGTTTCGAGACGTGGTGGCCGATGCTCCAGACTACCACATCAATTTAATCGAATATACGCCAATCGTTCGCGCCGATCTGGGCAAGACGGATGTCTATCTTATGGCCGAGGAGCTCGGGCAGCCACCTGGTGTCAAGACAGTAGCCACGAGCAAGCTACAATGGGTTGTGGATTGGCAAAAAGGAGATTGGGTTCTATCTAATCATCTTATGATCCGTGGCGCAGAGATGGATTCAGTGGAGTCTGAACCGGTGTCCAAAATTTCTAGAAACCACCCAAGCCAGCCAGGCTCTGCCCCGGGGTGAGCATCTCTCCGTTCAGGTATGAGCCGGCCTTGCCCGTGAGGAAGAGCAGTGTTCCAGCGAAGTCCTCCTCGTTGCGCAAAGCCACACGTGCCTTGGGTTTGGCATTCGCTGTGGCCTTCTGCGCGTCCTCCTGGGCTGGCTCCTCGGCCTTGCTCTCAGTCTTGGATTCAGTCTCCTCGTCTGAAGAATCACCCATGTCAATCACTACAACCTGTGGTTGAACTGGTGGGACCGCTTGAGTTGATGGTGTGTACTTAGGTGTCGGCATAGGATTCTGAAATGATGTGACCTGCTTCGTCGGAGTGGACACTGGCAGTGGTGAAGGTCTGGGCTGCTGATCGGCGGCGGCGGTTGGCTCGGGTGTCTTCTTAACCTCCTGAGCGAACTTAGTTCCGACGTTCTGCAAAGCGCAAGAGAAATTTGCGGTTGACGATGATAGAGGGGTACTTACAATGTCCGGGAAAATCACATTCACACGAACCCGAATCTTGTTGTCCATAAACTGCCGGCCCAGCGACAGAGCCAGCTCGACAGCGGCTTTCTTTGACAGATCCTGGGCGAGCATGGCCGGCGAGAAGCTTCCAGCACCGAAATTAGAACAAACGACCACGATCTGGGAGCTCTGAGGTACCACACTGGCCTCGCTACCGGCATCCAACAGGTCTAGAAACACCGCCGTGGTCTGAGATATGGCAACGCAGTTCTTCTGGAAAGCCAGCCCGAAGGATTTCGAGCTGTAGTCGAGCATGCTCCGCTGGAAGTGCCGCAGAGCACTTACTGGATCCGTGTTCTGTGTCTCGGTCGATGACTGCTCCTCTGAGATCATTTCCGTTCCTGGGTCGTAGATGAGAAGATCCAAGTACCCGTGATCCTCATGGACCTTCTCCGCCACCTTGTCCATATGGTCTTTGCTCTCGCCATGTCCGGTTATCGGAAATATGCTCTTGTTGACAGCGCCCTCTTTTGCCTCGAGGAGAGGCTTCGCCCGCTTGCCGACGAGGTAAATCGCCTTTGCTCCATTCGCATCGAGGATGTGCGCGGCCTGTCTACCGATCCTGTTCTTGCCATCGACGATGACCGCGATGAGGCCTGCGACGTTGAAGAGGTTGGCTGCGAGAGTCTGGGACATCTTGCAGCTGGTTGATGTAGGTGGAAAGCTTTGAAGGCTCACTCAGTGCGGATATTTGCGATGTGCGGTGTATGTCGTGTTGCAAAGCTGGTTGTAATCTGGTCAAGATTGTTTACGAACGATAGACCTTGTCGTAACTTTTGAACCTTTTGGCTGCGCGCTCATTCACTTGCTTCAGGGTCTGGATGCGGCCAGAACAGCACTTGCTAGTGAATGAAGGAATGTCACATGAAGACAAGTGGTGGGCTTCCGTTGTTCGAGCTTCTGTGGACTTCCTTATCGGATACAGCGATCTCATTATCGGCTTATTCACGAAGATGTGAGCACGGCGGCCAGCCTACGCTCTATCGGCCCTGGTTCACGGATGAACACTCGAATCACATTGTTGGCATCTCGACCTGCCAGTCCCAGCCACAACTGTCCACTCATTCAGCAGTCTAACTCCTCGATATCTTGCGTGGTGTTGCACTTACGCTTGCACTGGCTATCACAGCACGGATCCCTCGAGCCCGTAACCTGATTCGGACACTCGGCTGCACAAATAAATGTCAGTCAAGCGGGAGAACAATTGCTCCAGGCACTGGGTGGATTGTGGCTTTACCTCCGAGCCGTATACTGCCTTGACAAGGGTGGCATCTGTTGGAGCACCGATTCGAAGCGCAGTCGGTATCGAAGACGCATATTTCTGCAATTAAGGCGTTAGTCAAAGAATTTCTGGTGGGAATGTGGAGCTGTGGTAGGACGTACGCCCAAGGCCTCTGCAATTTTCGTGGGGATGAGTTGCGTCTAAGCCTTCCTGAGTTGCGAGGATTGATGGGAAGAATGCTGCCAAGAGAGTGACGAGAGAGAACCGATAGAGATGCATATTGTCTCTGACCACCCTTCTGGTGAATGGCAGGCGCGACAACGATCTTTACATACAATTCTCATACGTCGACGCTCTTCAAGAGCCCCAACCAAGGAAACGCAGATCCGCGTTTCGAGATCTATAACTACAACATTCAACCTGGAATGAACTGCAACACCCATACGGCGAATGCTTGTTGCCATCTTCTTTTCACTGCCTCGCCCTACCCATAACATCCACGTCTATAAATTTGCCCCTGGCGTAAGACGAATATCGATCGGAACAGACCGGCACAGATGGTGTTCTTTCACCAAGCCCTTGGTACGGATTGCGATGCCCCTATTTTGGCAATTTGACAACGGTGTTCGGAAAATGCCAAGGAGGACGGTGTTTCAGACGACTTTCCAAGCTGCGAAGTGGTTGGCAATGGCTCCCGAGCGACGAACAGAGGGAGACTCTATACTTGGAGCTTTGAGATTCTCTATGATGACAAGGTGTCATGCCAAGCCTCCACAGGAGTATTCTACGATGCACAGCATCTGTCCTACGGCGTTGGTTTACTGGCTCTTCGATCGATCGAAAGCCCTTAAGACTATGCGTTCCTCTCACGATATCGAGTACAGCGATTCCATTTGCGTCGACGTCCGTTGAGGCACTCAAGAAAAGACTGCACCTTTTGGGTTGCTCACTGTTGACTGTTGACTGCTGACGACGATGGGATATACTATGGTGATCTACTCTTCCGGCACGACTGTCGACGAAGGTCATTGCGCAAGCTTTTCACGCCCAAGGTCGGCATGAAGCTTAAATGGGTGTTGCGTCCACCCTTTTCCCCGGCTTTGATGCTTACCAGCTGCGGCTCAGGTGCTCGACGGAAGCAGTGAAGATTGGCGAAAGTCTTCTTTCCATGCTGCGCACTTCTGAATCGATTCATGGCAGACTTAAGTTACGAGAGCATCATCAACGAACCAACTATACCGGTAATGGATTATCCGAATCAATCATGTGAGCCAGATTCGCACATCGAGCACGTATCTGCACCCTCGACTACAGAAAGGAGCGACTGGAAGACCGTGGAACGCCTGCGGAGATTCCTGGCCTGCGTCCTTGTCCTCGACTACGAACTTGTCGAGACGTATCCACGCATGAGACCCTCTGCACAAGACTGGCTGCACTATGCTCGTCTCAGTCTACGATGCTTCGAGATTTTCCAGGCCACGCAACCGCGCCAGGAATTTCCACCCCAGTACTGGCCGGCTAACATCAACGACCCTCTGTTGGATCAGGAGCTCTTCCTTCCTGCCCGAGCTCTTGGCATCTCCGCTGAAAGGATGGTCTTCATGCTACGCACTTTTGTGCTCTACAACTATTTCACGTTGCGTGGTCTCAAACTGGGAGTGCTCAGGTCGCATTCGGACCTTCATTTTACGGTGACGGATTTTGCAAGGAAACTACAGGATGATGAGGACTGGTTGTTCAACGAACTAATTACCGATGCGGACCTGCGCTCTGCGCTGCAATTCAAGCTGAAATACCTGAAAGATTTCCACTGCGTCTGGTTTTACGCATACCTCGAAAATCCCCCTCCTCTTGGGGTGAGATTGGACAGGAGGATAACGCAAGCAATCAAGTTTATCTTTCCCTGGAAGCATTTCTTCGTGGTAGAGCTGGAGTTTCGAAAGTTTGCAAGGCTGTTGTGGTACTTCGAGGCCGGTTATGACGAGGTCAGGCGTATGAGTCGTTGGGAGAAACGGCGATACCGAAGAGTTATGCGTAATTCCGAGAGATACTTCGCTGGATCGATTGGTGAAAAGGAAGCAACGAGCCTTGCCTGTATGGCCGGGCAACTAGAGATTGAACGACCTAAACAGATCTGAGACGCCCTTAAGAGTCTTGAGAAATCTTCCGAAAAAGTGTTGACGTTTCTGGCGTATGGTTGTCAAGATCTCGTCCAGAGCTTCCACCATTTTCGCCTTGACACCAGTCTCGTCGCGAGTACCAGAGATGTATCAACATCCAAACACTACACACCGGCGCTGTGACCATCGCCATCAAGCTCAAACCCAGATCCAAGCCAGCACTGCTGCTCTGGCGATTCTGGGCCACGATTGCTCTTTGGACCATGAATGCGTTGCATCCTACAGGTACTTCGGTGCTTTCACATGCAAGAGCATCGTAGGCCGGTAAGTCACTCAGGCCGTACTGTAAAGTGGTCCAAACTCTCATGGGTGTGAGCTCCGCAACCCTCGTCAATCGAGAGTTCGGGCGGTTGCCACTGACATTGCCGCGATGTCCACCGGAGGAGACTAGAGTATATATGTGTGCTCCAGTGTCTTCTTTCTCAGTGGTCACAAAGCAGATTCGCTTCATACACCGAGTCTAGACATCAAAAACCTACAACAACAACACATTCTTCACATCTCGAATATGTCCGGACAGATGAGCCAGGCTGATGCTGCTCGCATCCAGAGCTCTGAGGTTGGTTGTCTGCCATGCCCGGCTCGGGCTCACGGCAGGAGTTGACGTGTCGGTAGGCTCGAAGCGGCAATGACGCTGCTTTTGCTGCCCGTGCTCAGAGCGCAGGCGACCGCAATGCTAACGCGGCTGCTCAGGGCGGAGGAGCCAAGGGCAGCTCTGGCGGCAATTCTGGAGCAGGTGGGAAGAAGTAATGATCGTCAGAGAACAACATCGGAGTGTCAGAAACCTGCGATGTCAGTTTCTGCAGAGCATGTGATCGCAACATCTGTGCTCAGTTGAGAGCGGTTTGAGTTGCGGCTGGGCCTGCGAAATTCATTCATTGTCATCGAAGAAGACGAAAACTGCAGTAGACGGGGACAGATCATTCATTCAATCCAGTCGCTGTCTCAAATGCTCCATGACATCTAGAGATGACACATTCTCTGCCTTCAACGTCTCCCGGAAGGTTTCATCTCCAAGCAAGCTCTCGATGTTACAAGATACGTATTTCGTGACAAGATCTCTCAGCTGATCGATAGAACCCTTTCGCTCCGCGGTATGCTGGTAAGTGTATTGCATCAGTGTTGCGATATCGCTAGTCCGAGTAGTGTACAAGGTGAATTTGACCAGTGTTGAATGAAGCGTGTGCAAAGCCAGGTAAGCCAGGTTGGATATGTCGTACGTGTCAGCAAAGACGTACACACGAGCGTGTGACAGAAAGACATCGGAATAGGCTTCACATGACTCCTCGTTCAGACGGGAAGAGTAGGTGGCTGGCTTTGATAATTGGACTGGATCTTTCCATTGAGCAGACCGGAAGCTTTTCCACAGCTTCTGTCGTTTAGTCGAAGACAGAGTCTGAGTTGATGTCGTTCCCCTCTTGTCGCTTTTCCCGCCGCGAAAGTGCGGCGGAGAGTACGGCGCAGGCTCTGGATCGTCCACTGGCATCGGCTGGTGCTCCACGGGCCATGTTGGATCCACGTTGACGTCAAGCGTCCATGTTGTTTCTCTCAGGCCACAAGGGTTAACGGAACCCGTCGACGGTTCTCCAACAGTTTCCGAAGATCCATCTGCGTTGGCCACGGAAGCCGCATCTAGAACGATAGCATGCTCTGCGGCGGGATAGTCTCCGGTGTAGCAATATTCGAGGAAACGAGCAAAGGTATCCTCATCGACATCATCAATGCAAGCACAGCCCTCGCGGGCTTCTTACATCTTGCCATTGATCAACGCCGCCAGTGGCACCGAGTGATGAGAAACGAGGTCCGGATGGACAAAGAATTCCGTCTTCTCAGGTCCAACAAGGAATCTGAACGGCTTAGACGTGGTGATGCTGATAGTGATGTCAGTGAGGGTCACGTCAAGTACATGCCATACCTACGCTTTGTACGTGAGCTCCATAGCTTGGCTCGAGAAGTATGGCTTGCGTAGAGCAGTCGAGAAAGCGAAGGACTGCGATCGCGTGAAGTGTCCAAGAGCAGCCCGGTGCCAAGACTGGAAATCGACATCTGTTCCTGAAAAGGCCAGGTATCCTAGTCGATACTATTGCAAATGCGTGGGTGCTACGTGATGATGGTGAATAGACTTTTTATAAAAATCCCGTAGTGGATTTTGGCATATCAGAACCTGGACCGTCCAGGATCTCCTCTGCATGCAGTGTTTGCTTCAGCTACATGCCTTCCACTTGCCCAGATAGACCAGTCGTTGAGCTGAAGTTTTGCTTTTGCCCATATTTGTTGTCGAAGATACAGTCGGACACGTCAGTACGTAGCTCCTCCAGCATAGCTAGTAAGAGCTTGTTTGTCTCTTGTGGGTTGACATTTGGAGCTGGAGGATACCAGCGTAGCCATGCATTGCCATGACAGGGACCCTCCGAGAAATTGCCGCAGTGACGCTTGAGGTAGAGGCTGCAAGTGTAGCATGAGGGTTTGCTGCCAGCAATGTAGCGGTCGTTGTTTGCAAAGGTCAGAGAACCAAGATGAAAGTGCTGGGCCAGGGCAGCTTCAGCGTGAACGATCTGCGTATTCATGTGAGCGCTTTGGCTTCATTGACCCATACCGTCACTTACAGGGACTTGATCGACATTCTCAAGCTTCTGAAGTTCTCCTTCCGCAGTCTCCAACATGGAAACAACATTGTTTCGAAAGGGTCCTTCTCCGATCTTTGGACAGACACTTGAAACCAGGTGGCCCAAATCACCCTTCTTCCACCTGCGAATGGGTTGTTGAGCGCTTGGATCAGAGGTGTATTCCAGAGATCGAATTGAAGCTTGCCGTATGACATGACCAAAGTGTTGAGCGTTTGTTGCAACAAAGTGAGCAGCCCTCTTCCACGATCCAAGTCGTCCCACATAATGGCGTATTCGTTTGAGGACTTTGGGATTAGAAGAGCTCATGGCCCTCAGGATGCTCGACTTGCCTAAACTGTAGGCTCTTCGACACAGCTCTTCGTGTTCGACCTGTTTAGCAAGCTCATCGAGGGCGTTCAGAAGCTGTAAGGAGCCAGCTGCGGCGCATCAATGACGGCATCTTGAAAAAGGGATTGTGGATAGACATACCATTCAAGTTTGAATCCCTTGGAATATCAACCCGGGCAGATCTCAAGAGTGACTTCAATCGTGCTCGATAGTTTTCGACTTTGCGCGGGCTCTGTCTGACCGATTTCACAAAGATATCGTCTTCAATTGATACAACTCTAGATTCATCCGCACTCAAGCACTTCTTTAGCAGCGAGATCGTCTTTGCGAGAAGCTGCTCTTGCTCATTCACCGCTCTTTCGTTGCCGGCTATCCAAAATTCGGGCGTTGCAGAATTGATAGCGACGGCAATCGCCACAAAGCTATCACCGCCTTGGCGGAAATCGCAAAGAACACACAAAGCGATCAAGAATTGGCGCCATCGAGTGAGTACTGGTACTGTATTAGGAGTCTCTGAAAGTTGGGTTGCTGTGCTGGAGACTACTGCATGCTGGATGAGCCTCTTCAGCACCAGTGCGTCGTGGACGTCGGACATAAGACGATCCAGGCTCAGCAAGTCAGTCGGAGAAGATGGAGCCATGAGAGTAGCTGTTTGCAAAAGGTGATCGCCATGGCTTGAGCAAGTAGGCAGGGGCTGTGCTTTATACGTTGCCGCAGTCATTGCAGTGACATCATGGTCAACCATGCTGCTTACCGCGAGAGCCGTTCCAAGTGTAATGAGTGTTTGCATAAACGATCTGAGTGATCTAATTTCTCTCATACTCGAATCTTTAGACGCTCACAAGCAGCTTTTGCGGCGGAATGTCGAGCCATTTTCGTGTTTTTACCTCTTGCTCTCAAAATTTCTCCATCCACAGAAACCCTGGCTTCCCACTCAGGCGGATCTACAGATCTCTGCTGACACTCAAAGCGAGCACTCTTTCCTTTCACTTGACACCACTCGTTTAGTCGCATCGTATACATGGGCAGCTTTTTTGCCGCAGCATGTGCGGCCGCAAGAGACTCGTTGTCCGAGACTGGACTTGGCGGGTAGGGTTGATGTCCTTCTCCAAGCATAGAATTCGATCCATTGCCACCCTGTACGAAGCCCACAAGCTTGCGCCTCATCTCTGTGTCATTTTTGTCAACGATTACTCCAATTCTTGTGTAGAGATTCATGATCAAGTCGCTAATACGCTGCTCGCCCTCGTTTGGCAGGTCAACGTCTTGCAAAGCAGCGACTTTGGCCAGGACCTCCGCATACGAGAAGTCGTGCAGTGCTCCAATTTGCTCTGCCTGCGTAAGCATTTGTGGTAAGTCGATGTCCGACTGACTTCCAAAGATCAATCTGAAAATTGCATACATCGAGATGATCGGAAGAATCCGAAGGCCGACATTTGCGGAAAACTGCTTCAGCTACCATGGCGTAGAAGAGGATCTCCCCAATACGTCGGCATCTTGAAAGATAACACTCTTTCTCAGCTGTTGGTACCGTCGGCTCCGATCTGGAGTCATCCATTGAACAGCTCTGTGTCTCAGACATGAGCTCCGGCTCCGAAACGGGCGCGTTGAAGTCTTTCTGCATGGTTGACATTATGTTTGCCGGGAGATTTTCTCTTCGACACAGCGTTTAAGTATGCCATCGCCAACAGACAGCACAGCACATCTCATGCGTTTGCAAGACATCATTGACACGTCTCTACGCCCTTCCACGTCAACACTGTTAGCCATATCAACGGGCAGACCTTGATAGCCATAGTGATCAAGGCGAGATATCGACTTCATGTCCAGATAGGCTTTTCGAGCTTCGAGATCTCATCTCAACGCCGGCAAAGGGCACGGCACCTCGCCCAGGTGAAATGTGACGACATCCCGAACAAGTAGATTGTACATGCCCTTCTACTGGCACGGTGCCGCTGCATTGTTGGCATACCTTTCCAACGTACGGTGGTTTGCTCTAGCAGATCAGGAGCTGAGGTCCAGAGTAGGATGGGTCATGCCGGTACATCGCAATAGCTCAGGGAAGAGCTACCTGGAAGAGTCGACGTGTCCCGCAAAGCGTGGGGTCTTTATATCCTGAGGGCGGGATCTCGTCGCTAAAACTCCGTAACCTCCACAGTCGACTACTCCAGATCCATATTTGTCCAGGCTTCATCGTCAGACGGCTAGTGTTGTTCAATGGCGGCGACGACTGAAGTCGACCATAGAAGCTTGCTGACCGGCAATGCACGAGAGGTGCGTAGGGCTGACCAGGAAGTCGCGCCAAGCTGATTGTCATCATTCAGGACGTATTGCGAGTCGATGCATGGATGCGAGACCTTCATCAGATAGTGCTTGAGCGGAAGTTGAAGACCGCTCTCGTACTCGAGCCAAGGAACATGCGTGACAAAAGGCGGAAGGACATGTTCCTGGTATTCCAGGGCACAGATCCGCTTACAAGGCTCTTGCTGAACGACAACCGAGAGAGCTGGAGTGACGAGCCATTGACTTTCTGGCAACACTCCGGCTGGCAGTTCCGACAAGAGAATCATCCAGTGGCCCATATGGTGAACTGGTACAAGCGGATCAAGGGTGAGGACGCATAGTCTCGAATAGCCCGACGTCTTGCTTGTGTCGTACTCGCAGAATTCTTTCGCGTAAATGAGCTCGGCAAACAGCACTTTCTTGGCCTCGCACAAGTCTTGTGTAGAGGCGAACTTAGCGCTTTCGAAGTAGCTCACATCGAGAAGGTGATTGGCTGCATGTGGGAGAAAGCGCATCACTACAGGGTGATAGAAGGCCATATCGCATCGCTCGAACACGCGGATCCGAAGAAGCCCCAGTTCTTCCGGCTTGCTGGAGAACGACGCAGAAAACGCGGTGGAAGGGGCATCGGCGGATGTCTTGTCCTTGGAAAATATCTATCCACGACCCAGTGAGTTACACCTTCATTCTGCTGTGGCAATGTCTAACAGACGCAGCTGGGAGAACCTGTGGCCATTGAAGGATGGGATCGAGCTTCGCAGATACCTGATCCAGATGAAGCACAAGACGGACATTCTTCAGCTAGCCCAAGAGTTCGGCCGGCTCCAGGAAAGTATCGTGGAGGCAAAGGTCGAGCAGCTGCAAGACATGCTTGCAGCCATTGGACCTAGGGCCCTATTCCCGTCTTGAGCGTTTTCACGCCGCATCGTCCATCTGCGTTTTTCGTAGTATGTAGACAGGTAATCAAGAGATTGGCATGTTCCTCGTCGTGTCAATCCATTCACCAGAAGCGGCGAAGTTCCCAGTTTGAAGCCTCTTCCAGAACCTAGGCGAACGGCTCTCGCGTGCTGTGAGACTACGTTGATGAACTGCAGTGTATTGTCATGGCGAGGAGAACGCGTCTCGCGAGTCGACGTCTGGGCACCGCCCGGAAGAACCTCGGAGATGCTAAACTCTATCCAGACCTCTCCCTCTACCTCCCCTCTCGCTCCACTCTCACCAAATCTCTACCACTACAGCCCGTCTCATCAGCAAAAAGCTGGCATCACACTCACGAGAAGTCTACCAGATCCACCTTCCGCTATGGCTTCCGAGAGCGATGAGGAATACCAAATCAGCGAGGCAAAGGACGAATGGAATCAAGACAGGCACAGGCTTGATTTTTGATCTCATACACTTTGGGTCTCCTTTGAGCCTCGCAGGCTAAAGCAAATACTCATTGTTCTTCATCGTCCTCAAGAGCCTGAGGGATTTCCGCCTGTCACTCTCAAAGCCAACCGAGACCATCCGTACCTTCTCCAGCCACCTAGCCAGATGCTGTTCTCGGGACCGCCCCTGGAAGTACAGACACGCACCAAAGCATCGAGATCATTCATCCATGGTCTATTCAGCTTGTACTTGCGGCTCGATTCTCAAGACGGCGGCCAACTCGGGCTCTTCGCCGAGCCATTCAACAGGCAAATCCCATCCTTCTCGAACGGAATCATCGGATACGCTTCCTGGAGGCCCTCGATGATGGCGTAGTTATCGGTGCCGTTGTCGTAACCGTCCATCATGGTGCCACTCTTGAAAGTGAGCTGTGTGTTTGTGTCGTCTGGGCTTCCAAACACTCCACCCACACCACAAGTCCAACCCATGAGGGCTCTGCCAGTGTGCTCAATGAGGGTCTGGTAAATTGGATCGCAGCCTGCGCCGTTGATATAAGGCTCGCCAATGTCCACTCGGTAGTATGGCTGTCCGTTCCACTCCTGGAGTTCGCAGGACGCGGTGTGAGGAGCCAGGCTTGCGGAGCTACGCTTCTTGATCTTGCTGGGCCAGTCCGGCTTCTTGGGCGAATGCTCGAACAGGCAAATACCATCTTTCTCGAAATCGATCGCAGGGTACATCTCCTGTAGAGCCTCAACGACCGCGTAATTGCTCTGGTCGTCATCTATCTTCCCTCCACTGAAGAACATGCGCGTGTTGATCTCATCCGAGGCGGCCTTACAGGTCCATCTTAAGGGGTCCCTGTCGATGTGTCTGATAAGGATCTCCTTATTGGAACCGCAGCCCCATCCGTCGGAGAACGGCTCACCGATTGTCAAGTCGTAAGTTGCATACATTGGTCCCATGAGGATGCTGATCTTGCAGTACGCGGAAAGAGGAGTCATACTGGCTGGGCTACGCTTCTCCAGAGCACTCAACGAGTTTGAAGATCGAGGAACGCCTGGCTGTAGACAGATACCATTCGTCTCAAAATCGATCGAAGGAAACGCCTCCTGCAGAGCCTCCACGACTCTCTGGTTACCATTCTGATCACTAGGGCTCTTGAAGGACATGAAGGTGTTGCTATCGTCCTTGTCGAGCTCGCAGTACCAGTCTCCTGGGTCACTGTTGGTGTGCTTCTGAATGATCTTCTTGTTCGAGTCGCAGGTCTGGTTGTTGTACGGCTCACCGATGCTCAGGGTGTAAGTGATGTACTTTCCACCGTCATTCAGATTGCAGTACGCGGAGTGAGGAGTCATGGTGCGCTTCTCAAGAGAGCCCGGCCAGTCTGGAGATCGAGGAATACCCGGTTGCAGGCAGATCCGGTCTTGCTCGAACGGAATCATGGGATAAGCCTCCTGTAAAGCCTCAATGACTTTGTAGTTGGCTTCTTGGTCGATCGGAGCTCCGCTGAGGAAGGCTAGGCCAGTGGCATCGCTGCCAAAAGCATTGCACGCGAAGTCGCTGAAGGCGTCGGCCTGTTGCCGAAGAATGGTCTCGATTGCAGAGTAGCCCGCGCCGTCCTCGAATGGACGACCGATATTGACGAAGTACGTGATCCTGTGGCCTAGGATGGTGAAAGTGACTTGGGGGTCGCAAGTGGCAGTGTTGGGGGCGATGTCCGTCGTGCTGCGCTTCTTCGTAGAGCTTGGCCAGCTGGGCGACTTCGCAAATCCTGGTTGGAGGCATAATGCTTCCTTCTCAAACGGAATCATTGGGTAAACCTCTTGCAAAGCTCCAATGACAGCCCAGTTATCCTCCTGAGAGTCATGCGTGCCATCGATGAAGTTTATCACGGTAATCTGGGGATTTACAGCCCAGGCCTGGCATCTGAACTGATAAAGTCTCGAGTTCGGAGTCCACTTCTCAATCGTATCTTGGATTGGCTGACAGTTTTCACTCTCAACGAACGGACGACCAACAAACAAGAGGTAGCCGGTCTCATTGTAGCCTGCACCTACGTCGAGAGACTGGGTGGTGCAAATAGCGGTGTCTGGGCTGAATTCTCGCTTGCTCACCGAGTTCGTCCAGCTCGGAGAAGGCTGTACGCCGTCCTGAAGACATATGCCCTCCTTCTGGAACGGAACCAGTGGGTAAACCTCCTGGAGGGCCTCTAAAAAGGCATGGTTGGCGCTTGCATTGCCGAAGAGACCACTCGAGATAGCCAAGCTGGTTTGGCCGTCTTTACTGGCCTGGCAGTCGAAGTAGTTGACGAGCCCGACGTGCTCGCGGATGGTCTGGTTGATAGAGCCACATCCAGCGCCATTGTTGAATGGCTCGTTAACCTCGACACCATAGACTGCGAAGTTGTAGACATTCCCGACAGTGCAGGTGGCAGTGTGAGGAGTGATGGCTTCTGAAGATCGCTTCTGAGGTTCAGGCTGAAGGCAGATCTGCTCTGTCACGAATGGCACCAGAGGAAATGCATCTTGCAGTGCCTCGACGAGGTCGCGGTTGGCGGTCTCGTCACCATATTGTCCTGTTGCGACTTGCAAGGTCGTCTGGCCTGCATTGACTTGACTCTCCTGGCAGAGAAAGTATTCGGCGGAGCCGGTATGTGCCTTGATTGTGTCCTTGATAGAAGAGCATCCAATGCCGCCGTCGAATGGCTCGTTGACCTCGACTGAGTATGCAGCCATGTTGTAAAGCTTGCCGGCTTCGCAAGTGACTGTGTGAGGAGAGATGTCTTCGGAAGACCGCTTCTTTGATGCAAACTGCCAGCATATCTTGTCTTGGACGAAGGGAACCATGGGATACGCCTCTTGGAGTGCGTCGATCATCTTCTGGTTGGCGGCAGAGTCGAACATTTGGCCGTATTGAAAGTCCAGAGAAGTATCCCCGTCAATGCTGGCTGTGCAGGTGAGACCGCCGATCCCTTCTCCGCCAGCGTGTTTGTCGAGAATAGCTTCGACATTGCCACAGTCAGCGCCGTTGTTGAATGGGCGACCGATTTGCACCATGTAGGAAGCGCTCGGATCCAGAGGACCACCTTGCGAGACCGCGCACCAAGCGTCATTCGGATCGACAGCATTCCGCGAGGACAATGAGGTAGTTGCCTCGACGGTATCAGACTCGCGCTTCACCGCCTTCGGCGGTGGAACACCAGGCATGAGACACCCATTGTCCTGCCATGTGACCATAGGATACGCCTCCTGCAGCGAACGCACAATATCCTGGTTGCTAATCCGCTCCATGTAGTCGCCATACTCGAAGTGAAGGACCGTGTTGGCATCTTCACCACCAGCTGCAGTGCACGAGTAGCCGAAGACGAACAAAGGGTTCAGGTCAAGAGTAGCTTTGAATGCATCGCAGCCAGCGCCGCCGATGAAGGGGCGTCCGATGGTCATGTCCTAGACGGTGGCACCGCGGTCGTTAGTGACGGAGCATTCGGCGACGTTGTGGACCACGTCGCGCTGGGTGAGAGAGGTTGGTGGGTGCTCGAGGGGAGCGGCGGCTGTCGAGACGACACCGGCCAAGGCCGCGAGGGCAATGGCGGTGAGGTGCACCATGGCGGCGGCCGATGCTGGTCGGTTGAGCTCGTTTCGAGCGTGTTGGTGCAAATGAGGGTCGTGAGGTGCTAGTCAGAGGGTGGGTTGATGTGTGGTTGAATGAAGGAAGGGGGAAGGTGGGTGTTGTCGAGAGGAGGACGAAGAAGGTCGTGGACGAAGGAATAGGGCCCAGCGCGGATGGTGTTTGGCTTTGACGCTAGCAGCGTTCGCACATGCCCTGCAGCGCTTGTGAAGTGAGGTGAAGTGCAAGTGCGAAGCAAAGTGGTGCCGCCGGCGTCTGAAAGTGACGGCCCAACTCTTACCTGTGTCTCTCTCCCCATCTGAAAGTGACGAACCAGTCCTTACCTGTGTCTCTCCCCTTAATGCACGTACTGATGAGCCATTACTTACCGCTCCAGGAACTCGGTCACCCCCAATATCGTTGAAGCCAGCCTCCTCCTCCTCTCACCATCCTCGCAAACCGTCCGCAGCTCAACCTCTACTACCTGTCGATACAACACGCCTTTCTACAGATTTCCCTGCCACCACTGACACCTCACATTCGCCGTATCATCCCCCCTCATCCGAATCCCACTCGTATTGAACACCAACATCCTCCTGTCCGCTCCAAACCTCTCCCACTCCACCCCTTCGCCAGAAGGTCCGGACATCCCATTCGGATCCCCCATCCTCACAAACCCAACAAAATACTCCTGCATCTTCACCGCCAGCTGTGCGTTCGGATCTGTCGTCACACTCGCTCCAGAATAATACGTAAACGGGACATCCGTCGTGTGGTATCCCGGCGGAACAGCGAAGAGGTAACTGTATGTGGAATTGTGGAAAGCGGTGTCGAGGTAGAAAGTGTTGCATGTGAAGATTTCTTCGCTCACAGCAGCATCGGCGCGAGCAGTCTGGTTCCCGTAGGCTGATGATGGGTACAGAGAGTTGGCGATGTACTCCAGATTCTCCTCCGTCGCTGACGAAGGGGGAAGGGTGCCAGCGATGAAAGCCTTGAAGTCTTCATCGGTTTGGATAAAAGGACTCGTAAACCCCAACCCTTCATTGGCATTATGTCCGACCATCACCTTCACACTGTCGTTGAATCGTCCTGCCGCGAGGAGTTTCCCAGGCAAATTCGGAACATAAGTACCATCAACGGCCGGACCGAACGTAGACTGTCCATAAACCGAATCACCAACATGATTTGCGTTGGCGGCGTAGAGGGTTTCGAAAGAAGCGCTTCGGAGGTCTGAGAGGGACGAGACGTTTGCGTTTTTCAGGAAAGTTGTAAAGGAGTTATCGGTCTGAGAAGGGTCGGACTGTGGGTAGAAACCGGGAGATTGAATGATGGCTTTCTGGAAGGGAAGAGGGGTGGAATACGAGCCGCCGTAGGAGGTTATATGGTGCATTATGCTGCCTCCACCAGCAGATTCGCCGATGACGGTGACTGTAACGCAAGAGGATCAGGAAAGCAGGTCGGCTGCTTTGAGAGGAGGAGAACAAACCGTTTTTGGGATCACCCCCAAACTTCCCAATATACTTCTGCACCCACTGCAGAGCAGCTTTTTGATCCAGCAACCCGGCATTGGCGTTTCCGTCGCTCTGCAAAGCTGATCCGGCGAGCCAGCCAAAGGCTCCGAGGCGGTAGTTCATACTCACGAACTAGGCCTTTATTAGTAGGCCCTAACGGCCTCAAGAGCCAAAGAATGCACTCACGATAATTCCCTGCCCACCGGTCTCCTTATCCCTCTGGATCAACCCACCAGGATTAATATCCTTAGCCCCAGTCACATACCCTCCACCCGTAAACAGCACCAAAACAGGAACACCTGCCCCCTTTCCAGCATTCTCGAACGCCGTTCTCGGAGCATACACATCGAGAAACAGACAATCTTCGGTCTCGCGGGCTGAAGGTATGGTTTGTACTGTCCCGTTCTGGAAGTCCGAAGGACTGAATTTCGTCTGTCCGGCTTGATACTTGGGTGCAAACTGTGAGGTGATCGCCTGCCACTTAGGGATCGCTTGGGGACATATCATTTGTTGACCGCCTTGACAAATCGTAGATCGGTCTGTTGCGGGAGGTTGAGGTGCTCGAAATCTGTTGTCGCCTGTTGGGGGAGCGGCATAGCGGATATCGTAGAAGACGCTGATGTGAGTATCAGCTGAGATGGCATGGGACACGGGAAGGATGGTAGTTGGATGCTTACTACGTATCATATTGTGCGTTCAAGTTGGTCGCTCTCTGCACGTTGTACCCAAGATCTACGGTCGGTAGAGAAGCGGCATTGGTAATGCCGGCTGCCAAACCGCTCAGCACTGAGCATATGGCCGTGATGCTGCAGAGTCCGGAAAGGAGAGACATGATCGCCGATCACCTTGGTTGCCGTGGCACAGGTGAATGAGCTGCATAATTGAGAGTGCTGCCAGACAGGCGGATGTTGTAGTGAGCTGCGGTGGCAATGGGATCTCAATGCCGTTTGTGGCTTCGCTGACATAGACAGCCTGCGTGCATAGCAAAGCATCTTTTCACTAGTATAGGCCTAGAGCTATGAAACCAATGCAGGCTCCTGAGTAGTCTTGTCGAGAAATAGGCCCTGTCCAAAGAGTGACGTGCAACTAAACTTCGGTACTGGCGTCTACTACCCGAGACAGGTGAAGTCTACTTGGTACTCGTCAATGAAACACTTCCAATAGATCGCAGTCAACTCGGCTGCCAGATCCGAATATACAAGCAAAGGCACGCGAGCTTGCCGATCGAAAGTTTCAGTGTAGGATGTAGCGCCTATGGCGTGTCTAACCTGCGGACTGTTGGCTGATGCTTCTGGTACCTCCATCCTTCGCAGCTAGAAGCTCTTACTTGCTTCGCGGCACAAACATTCGTGCCCTCTCTCGGCTTGAATGAAGTCGAAGTCGTCCCCTGGTCGAATGTTGATCTTTAGAATTGGCGCCACGTAGACTCAATCCGCGCATGATGTCCAGTGAAGCCTCGGCATTGGATGGAGGGTGCTGAGGCAGTTGTTAGCTGCTTGAGAACGGCGCACATGGCGATTTGAGTGTCCTGGAATGTCCCAGGTGACCACGGGACACTCGATGAGAGGTTTCCAGGTGCCGAATGGCCTTAGTTCCAACATTTTGCATTGATCGATCATGGAGATCATACTTCTACAGTGATTCTACATCTTTTTTTGATTCAATTTCTCCTCAACAGTATGCGCTCGATCCCCTACGCATAGTATCTCGGCTCATTAAACACATGATATCTATGATCTCTCACACCCTCACCACGGAACATAGCGGGGAACCTGAAAGGCTCTGGCACCTGATCCTCAGGAATAATATCATCTGAACTTGGCTGCTGGCCGACAATGAATTTGCCGACCTGCAGCTCGGTATCGGTGATGGTCGACCTCGACACACGAGCGTATCCAATACGTCTCAGGCCCTTGTAGAGGATGTACTCGCACCATCGATCCCAGTCTGATGGATCGATGTCCTTCATGCCGCTGACGTCCGACACGTAGGTGTTGTAGTTGCCTTCTTTCGGCTTTGTGACAAGATAGGACAGCAAAATACTCGGACGAGGGGAGGCGCCCATCAGCTTGCTGAGGTATTCTGTTTGCAGTCTGCGATCTTCTGGGTCCTCCTCTTGGCCGGAGTGGAAGACGTAAACGTCGACAAGTTCGCCGTAGGCATCGATGGTAGCTTCGATGGCCGGTGCCAGCTCTCCAACAGGGCTGGGCAGCAAGTGATGCGTCGAATTGACAATTGGGAACTTTGACAGAAGTGCGCTGCCCCATGTGTGCTTGTTGGGACCTGGGCCATAGTCGACGTACATGCCGAGCTCCTCTGCCAGGTATTGCGTGGTGTCACGGTTGCCCATGATGATGCGCTGAAGATCAGACTCCAAGAGACCTACCACATCAAGCTCGAGCTCCCGGATCAGAGACTCCATGCGACGTTCGGAACTCCACATGTCATTGTCAATGCTGAAGTGGATGGTCCAGATACCGGCAGTGATCAACTTGCTGTCCTTGTGGTAAGGCTGGTAGTTGTAAGTAGGGAACCGCAAGTAAGCAATGCTCGCACTGAGCAGCTGCAGGCCGAGCAGGGCGTAGATGAAATAGCTCCGTTGCCGTCTCGCAGCGGGGTTTGGCGGTGGCTGGAAATTACGTTGTTTGGCTGGGCTGCTGTTCATGGTAGATGAGAAGACACCACAGCCGATCAAGATCATGGTCGTAAGCATGACCCAGTCGGTGTGCTCCCGGACAAGAGGACCGCCCGGTACAAATGCATATGCGACCACCCAGACGTGGAAGAGAACCATAATGTTGTAAACGAAGAAGCCGACAAAGAAGGTACGACCAGGTGAAAAGCGGACGCCGTTGGAGATCATGGCTGGAGTCACAGCTAAAAGGTAGAACGCTAGAGTCAGACCTCCGTAGTAGCCAGTCCAATTGGGGTACAAGGTGAGTACTGCAGCGCCGACGGACCCGACCCCGAATGCTGTCCACCCGCGAGCCAGGTTGGGATAGAAGAGGCCGAACACCAGACCGAGGCCCATCGCACCAATCGTCCAGGCACCGTGAGGGGAAGCAAGAGGTCCACGAACCGGATAGCCCTCCCAGACCCAAAGGATCATTGTGCTGGAGTCGGAGAGCAAAGAATGAAGTCCGAACATGACACCTGCGAAACCCAGGCCTGCAAGGAACGAAGGGCCCTTTGCTTTCTCGTGGTTTGGCTCGGTGCCGGCGTTCTTATTCTGCTTTTGATACGCGCGTACCAGGGCCAGCACGAACAACGCAATACCAGTCTTGTTCCAGCCTCCGTTTGCCTCATTCATGATCGGCCAAAGTGGATTGTTGGTCCAGCAGGCGAATTTGGCGATGCTGCTTGCGATCAGTCCGATCAGCCAGGCGGAGATCTTCGCTTCGAGCATTGCCGGACTGTTGCGCTTGCTCCACCAGAGGGCTACCCAGGCCAGACAGCCTTGCCATACACCAAAGCTGACAGCTCCAAGACGTGCTTCTGGGCCCTTGATCAAATATGCACCTAGGCCGAGCGAGGTGGTAAGAATGACCAGTGGCACGTTCTTGGCAACGAAGCGGCGGATGAAGGCAAATTCGAGGAGGAATGGGGAGATGGTTGACATGACTGCGACTTCATAGCCGGAGATACCCATGTGCCAGAGCGGGAAGTACCAGACGACGACACCGAGCCCAGTGAGGATGGTCCAGAACACGAACTGGTAAACTGTTAGTGATGATTCGCTGTATGAATGATTCTCAATCTCACCCCAAGATAGACGTCCGACGCAGCATCAATCATCTCGTCCCAAGAGAAGCGGTCGTCGAATACTTGACCAATTGGCTTGTCCTTCTGCTTCTCAAGAGCCCTGTCGGCGACTCGTACTTTGTCCCTGTAAATCTCTTAGCACATGCTCAACGAGAGGAAGCGGGCACAGCGTACCAGCTACTTCGGAAGCCATCGGACGTACCCTCTGCTAAGCCCCTTCACATCTTTCACATGCAGCTCGAAGGTGCTGAAGTCCATGGCGGTGACTGCGTCGAATGCGACATCAAGGAGGACGAGGGCCCATTCAAAGAAGGCGTAAATCGTGTACGCTGTGCAGCTGTTAGCGAGTGTAAGGAGCATTCCGAAGCTGGTTAACTGTACCTCCAGGCCTGCGGTGCACCTTGTGCTGAATGAACCAGTACACTAAGGGAACAATTGTGCCAAAGAAGGCTCCCGCCAAGTACTTTCTATACTTGATGGCCTGCGGATTTGGCGCACTCAGCGCCAAGCATCCCGCCGTCCACGGAATCGTAGCGACCAAATAGCTGATCATGAAAATATCATGCCAATCGTGATCATCCGTGCTCGTGATATATGTCCATCCACCGCAGGTCAATGTCCTGAAGACTCCCACTCCTGCAACGAACTTAGGCAAACTGCTGCCAGGGCGATTCGCGAGGCAATACCAGAGAAAACACAGTGCGAATCGCGGACCGGAACAAATGGCGATGAAGACTTGGAAGACGGATCGTTCGGGATATCGGTCGCCAATGGTCGCGCTGACGGATGGGAACCACTCGATCGGGTAGCCGAAGTGCTCATTCTCGACGATCTTGTGGTAGTGCAGCCAGACGCCGACGATGAATGCGCCCAGGAAGGCAGCGTATGCGGCGATGGTGTGGGCGTGGGAGATGTATTGTCCCGGAATCTGCGACACGTGTTGGTAAGTGAATGTTCTCTACCTCCTTCAATTTGACGGAGACATACGACGGCCACGACATCGCCGTCGCGGTGTTTGGGAGGCATTGCTGCTATCCTCCTCCCATCAAATGGCAATGAAAAGAGTAATTAGAAGGTGTATGAAAGATCGAATAGAAGGATGGAGTGAGTGTGAGAGTCTGGATGGCAGCTTCCTGTTCTCTCCCTGATCCCTGAAGAATCCAGCAGGAGCCGAGAGACGCGACTTCCGCCTCGGCGCGTGAGCAGGGACCATCCGGATCAACCTTTCTCCGCGACTGCCCGCGAAATCTCCAACTCCATCACCAAATTTCCAAAGTACTTCGAAGTGACCATACACTTTTGCTAAGGGTATTGAAAATGGCCGCAGCAAGTGACAAGGCCCGGTTCTACCTGGAGAAGTACGTTCCGGAGTTTCGCGAGTACGAATCGAAAGGCATCTTCTCCCGCGACGAGATCACGTCCATCACCTCCAAGCGATCCGACTTCGAACACACATTGAATGCACGAGGCTCTACGCCTGGCGACTATGCTCGCTATGCGACCTACGAAATGAACCTCGATGCGCTTCGAAAGAAACGTTGCAAGAGACTAGGCATCAAGAACACAACATCCTTTTCCGGCCAACGAACCGTCTTCTTCGTCCTAGACCGCGCGACGAAGAAGTTCCCCGGCGACATGGGTCTATGGATGCAATACATCAATTTCTGCAAGAAGGAGAAGGCGAACAAGAAGCTTGCGAAAGTCTTCACGAGTGTGTTACGATTACATCCCAGAGAATGGAGTCTTTGGGTCTTGGCTGCGAAGCATTACGCTGAGACGCAAGGTGACATAGGAACTGCGCGAAGCTATATGCAGAGAGGACTGAGATTCTGCAAGGATGAGAAAAAGCTTTATCTTGAATACGTGAAGCTGGAGATGGTGTATCTGGCCAAGCTAGCGGCAAGACGGAAGATTCTGGGCTTGGATGGGAAGGACGAGGAGGAGAAAGAGAAGGTTGAGGATGATGAGAATATGATCACGCTGCCGTCTGTGACGGCCGAGGATCTGGAGCAAGAAGAGGATGCCAACGTGGGGGCGAAGGTCGCAAATGATGACCTGCTGAAGAGGTTGGAGAGCGCGCCGGCTTTCACTGGAGCGATACCGATGGCCATCTTCGATGCAGCTATGAAGCAGCTCAACAATGCTTCCGAGGCTGCAGAGGACTTCTTTGATTTGATCGCGACGTTTGAGCAAGTGCCATCGACACCGAAGATTCTGCAGCACATTTTGGATCATCTTCAAAGCGCAGCACCAGCGTCTGTTGAGGCCACCATCTGCCAAGCGAAGTACGACATCTTCAGCATCGACATCTTGTCTGTGGACTTCCCGCCCGCTCTCGGATCAGCGTTGGCGAAAATCAAGTCTGCGGCAACTCTTATTCCAGAGAAGGCCAAACCACGTCTTGGAGAAGAAGCGATATTGTTCCTTCTGCCCTTCTTGCGAAGTCGAGACGATTTAGACGAAGACATTGGCAAGGTTCTCGAAGCAAGCATTAAGCGGTATATGCGCCTTGTCATGGAAGCTCCGAAGAAGCCGGGAAAGCAGCCAGGCCTCGTTGCGCTCAAAGCGAAGCTGGAGTCTCAAGGAAGAGCTGAAGATCTCGAGATTTTAACGCAACTTGGTGGCTGAAGGAGAAAAGGACTGCAAATCTTCCGTCAAAGTCAGGGCGCGCGACGCAAAAGTTCATGACATGAGATGCTAAAAGGCGCTTCGACGAATGTGGGTACTCCACACATCGTACTGTACGAATTCAGAAGCCACGAGCATTTACCAGAAGATTGGACCTTGCTCACTGCTATTTGAGCCCTGAAATTCGTTCCAGATCTGGGTCGGAGACAAATTTGCAAAGCCCTCATCGGGTAATGTGTTTCGGGGACATCTCGTTTGGACCCCTGTCGTCAAGACCCTGTCTGTATCTCGGTGAAGTCACACCTCTTCTCAGATCAATACGATAAACGAAGCGGCCGAGAAAACAATACTCTCCCGGACTTTCCGGCTACGAGGGCACAATATTGATGCTTCCCTGGACCCGCTCACCACATTCCACTGAAGATAAAATCGATACCACTTCCGAATACCACAGAACCTGCAAATTTTCTTTGGCGACCTACAAACGCGGGTTGGTTGCACTCACGCTGGAAAATAGCGTTAACAAAGACAGTGGGGGCTTCCTAAAGCGGTCGAATGGTGTTGGTCCGGCCACTCACGAATTCAAGAAAGATCGTTCTCAGGAGAAGCTACTGTGCGATCGTACAACTCATGTTGGCGCAGCCTTTTTGTTTCCAGTCAATCCATGTGAAAGATGAGGACCATCGCGATATGCATCGCACTTCTACGAAGCGCAATGGCCATCTCTCGACAGCAGATCGGCCAAGCCCAAGAGCTCCTGCCACACACAGAAGTTAAGGTGACACAGGCTGCCACCGAAGATGAAATCAAAGACCTCCAAATTTTGCAAGATCTGATAAAGCACGCCGGCGCTGTCACGAGGTCGTGGGTATCGAATCACGAGGCTGGTCCGTGTACTCCAGAGAAGCTCCATGTACGTCGAGAATGGGGTGCGCTCTCACCCGAAGAAAGACTGGCCTATATACGGGCAGTTGAATGTCTTATCAGCCTTCCCGCCAAATCTCCATCAGATTGGGCTCCAGGCGCCAAGACTCGAAACGATGACTGGGCTGCAACACATCTAGATCAGGTGTGGAAGATCCATGGAACGTCGATCTTCCTGCCGTGGCATCGTCGGTTCTTGTGGGAGTATGAGACCGCTCTTCGTGAGGACTGTGGCTACAATGGCACTCATCCGTAGGCCAACCCGTTGCAAAAGCTTAGCTGTATAGAGAGCTCAATGTTAACTGACAAGTCTAGCTACTGGAACTGGGCTCTCACTGCGCTCTCCGGGTTCGACGAGAGCCCTATTTTCGACGGCAGCGCAACTTCAATTGGCAGCAACGGCGAATACGTACACCGAGAGGGTTTCATCGTCCTGAAATTCGGCAACCGACTTCGCAAACCCGGTTCCGGTGGAGGTTGTATCCGTTGCGGCCCCTTCGCCAACAAGACTGTGAATCTCGGCCCTGCAATGCACGACATCCCTGGGAACAGAACTGTCGCCAACCCTAACGGCCCTCTGGCATACAACCCAAGATGTCTCCAGCGCGACTTCAACGACGAGAACTCCAAGAAGTACTTGAACGCAACAGCTGTCGTGGACGCCATACTCCACCCCAAAACCATATACGACTTCAATCAATACGCCATGGCCCGTCCCACCGGCGACTCCATGTCCGTACACATCGAAGCTCACCAGGCCATTGGCGGCGAACAATACGACCTCGCTGGGAGTCCGCAGGACCCAGTTTTCCTGCTGCACCATGCGATGGTGGATTTGATCTGGTGGGTGTGGCAGGCGCTGGACTGGGAAGCGAGAACATTTGGGTGGAATGCGAATGATGTACCGAAGAATTTTGGAAATGAGAGTCAAGGAAGGGCGAGCTTTGAGGACGTTTTGAACTTGCAGTGGGCGGGGGAGAGGAGGAACAGGACTGTGAGGGAGATAATGAGTGTGGTCGAGGGGCCGCTTTGTTATGTCTATGAGTGAGGTGAGAGGCCAAGTCCATAGCAGTATGATCAGTACGACCGGTCAATGCACAACCTTCAAATCAAGCCACTCGTGGCAACTGACACCAGTAACTCGGCCGTAGAGCGTCAACCTAAGGAATTTGGATGCCAGCCACGGGCCTTCCGGTGGTGGTGAGGCTTCGAAGAAGCGCCAAGCAAATTGTTCAACTTGTCTACCACTTGTTCGACTTGCAGCGGAAGGAACCGTGGGCAGGCACATTGTCTGCCAGAAATTCTTGCGGGCAGCTCTTCTGACATCACTCAGGCCGAATACGTGACGAAGAATGATATATATAATGCACCACGTCTTCTGGCCTTGCCTTGGCGATGCGGACTTGTCGAGCCCAGGTACCTGGCTACCTGGATAGGCAAGTCAGCGTGCAAGTAGGGAAAGCTTCGAACAGCGGTGTCCTGGGTGAGGTGCATGAATCTATTTGAATGCCATGCTCTCTCGCGCTGAAGGGCAACATGAGGTCCAACCTGGCACGCCACGAGGAGAGGATTAATCGACAAATGTTATTGACAACTTCGGTCAGAGGTCAAAATGTCATACACCAACTTCGTCAACCTCAATGGTAAGTGCTTCTTTCTGGCTACAGGTCTTCCCACTCTGATGCACGCTTTGAATAGGCTATGTCGACATCAAGACAAGCTCGCTCAGCACATCTGTGAATGCTACACAGGATTCTGGTGTGAGCACTGAGGAGCTTGAAGAACATGACGCATCGCACGCTTCGGCGCCGCCACCGGATGAGGGCATCGATATACCTCCGATCTTCAGTCGGCACTGCGACCGACAGTGTATGGATCCACTCGCTGGCATCGGCTCTCAGTTTGACAGCGAGAGTAGTGATATTGAGGCAGCAGAACTGGAGCGCCTCCAGTTCAATCCAGCTCGCTCTATAGAAGGAGCAACAAAATATCATACGTCCCAGGATACGCACGATGAGCGCCTCCAAGCCAAGCCTGCCGTTGCGCCGACTGCTTCAATTGCTGTGGTCAAGGAACCAGTCGAGGATCGCGACTCTTCCTCCACGAGAGACCAGAACGACTGCAAGACCAAGCTGATTGCGGAGTTGCAAGATTCACCGTCGCCAAACGATTTGAGATTCAAAGACCTCAGGATTTCGCCCCCAGAGCCACAATGTATGGCCGACGAAAGCTTCGGTCATGTGGATTTCCAGAAGGCGTTGCGGCGACTTCAATGCCGCATACAAGAGCTGATCTCCGAGGCCCATTCATTGAGGCAAAGGCAGAGTGGCCAACGTGCAGATCCTGTGAATGCCAGCCATGGAGATCCTCCTTTGCAAGATGCGGACGACGAGATAGGGAAGACTACCGAGGGCAATTCCGGCATGAACGATGCCAGTAGAAATCGCAAGAAGGCACGTACTTCGACGACTACCTCCACGGCATCCACTGTATCGAACTCCGACGAGTTCGAAGACGGAGATGACGACAATCTTCCGCGTCGCAAGCAGCCAGAAAAGCGCAAAGAACCACATGATAGATCCGATAAGGACCAAGGGCGTCTACCCTGCCCTTTTCACATCGGCGAGCCAAAGCAGTACAGCAGCCACGTGAAGAAGTGGAAATACATTTCTGAGCTTGTGTAAGCCCAACCACCAAAGGCCTTATGAAACATGATTCTAGGTACTGAAACTCTAAGCAGGCGACATCTGAACAGTGCACACAAGCTACATGTTTGCTGCAAGTGCCTTCGCAATTTCACATCCCGCAAAGCCCTGGAGAAACAACCCGAAATCGAATGCGAGCAGGATGGTTGCCTCCGATATCACGATCCGTTTGCCTTTACGATGGACACGTGCGACCATGTGAAGTCGCCTGAGCAGCAATGGGAGGCGCTATTCCGACTCATATACCCAGACAGGCCAGCTCTGAATATGTTCGGCCAGTTGATCATGCCGGTGGCTTCCGCCGGAATGTACGATGCCAACGGATCGACTTTTGATTCACATCCTAACGACAATGACAGCTACTTACCAGCGAACGATCAGAGCATGCACCCTTCGCATCAAACTGAGGACTGCTGTATGCCTGAGGAAAATGAGCTTTACTCGGCACCGAACGTCGCCATCAATCAGCCTCAATCTCCTCCCTTCTCCGCTCCTGAGCCATCACCCCAACAAGCGGATCCGCAACCTACACTGCATAATCTTTTTATCCGCCAGCAAGAGCTACTCCTATCTCTTACGAACCAAGTGGACACGCTTGAGCGGACGATAGGAGAGCTACGAGCCTCCTCATCAGCTCGCGAACAGGAGTTGGAACACCAACTCGAGACGCTGGCCGAACGCAATAGGGCGATTGCAGGATGGGCGCAGAATCTGTTCGAAATCGTTGAGCACAACTGTCCTGAGAAAGCGCAGTTTCTCAAGGCGGTTCATAAGGATGTGCTGAGGGGGAATGGTTTGGATTGAGGGTATGGGCGGGGACATGTGCCTGACAATGCCCAACCTCTGTCCTTTGCACTCGATCACAGCGACATGGAGTGGAAGCTGTGCTGTGAGATTTCTCGTGATACAAAAGAGACGCCTATCGTATGATGAGAGGAAATGTAAGTTATGATGATCATTTTGTAGTATAAAGACGATAAGTCCGTGACGCTGCTGAAGTGAAATGCGCCAGTTCTTTTCATGGCTTCGAATTAGCGGCCAGCCAAATGACCGGCGCTGCAAGCTCCAGGCACTATCCCAAAGACATCTCTGGTTTCGCCGCTAGCCACGGTGTCCATAGTCTCCATCTGATATGCCGCACGCACTCCGTCAAGCGGCATTGCCAGTGATAAGACTTGGCTGCAGCGAGTTCCCCAGCTCAAGCGATAAGCTTCTTCAGCTCCTCCCTCATTTCGGCACTATACTGAGGAACCTTTCCAATTTCCCAGAGCTCTCCGGCATCCTCCATCCTTTCGTACACATCGAAGCGCTCGACAATCTCCGCATCCGAAACTGCCTTGCCACTCTTCTTGGCGAGCTTCTTGATGTCCTTCGCCAGAGGCGCAAGCTTCTTCGCTAGCTTGTCCGCATCGTAGTAGTACTCAACGGCAAAGTAATCAATCGAGAATGTTTGAATCCATTTTAGAACGCGGAGCCTCGCGAGAGCGGTAACGAGGCGCTCGCGGGTGGTATCGTCAATCTTGATGTGGCGAAGGAGGTTGGCGGACGCTCCGAGTGCTTTGAGGAAGCGTGGGAGATGCAAGGCGTTCATGAGAAAGATATTCAGACCGTAGATGATTGGTTTGGCTTCTGAGTTGATCTGGCGGTTGGTGAGGAGGAAATTGATGGCTATGAGGCTGCGTTGGTGAGGTTTGGCGTGTGGCTTATCTCGAAGATCTTTACGGGACTGGATGATTTCGACCGGACCGAAGATGATAAGTGCCAGCTCGTAGATCTCGTTTCGGAGTTCGGCGGGTAGGTCGAGGAAGTTCTTGCCTTTGTTGCTTGGTGCTCGAGGCGCCGAGACTTGAGATGTCGCGTGGAGAGCCGCCAATGCTACAAAGGCCATGTTGAAGGCTATGTCATTATCAGCCATGGCTCTATTCACATCTGGTGTCAGGTTGGTTACCTCGACGTCGTGGGCTCAGAAATTGTAGCAATGTTTTTTGTTGCTGGTGAGGTCGCAGTGCTGATGAGTGGGATAGAGATGTTGTTTATAAAAGGCTGAGAATGGCGACGACCGGCCGGCAACGGCCCGCCATTGAGCTTGGACCACAAAATGCATGTGAAAGTCGTGCTTTGATCTCTCGTGTGATGGCCGGGTCAAGGTGAACGAGTCCTTCTTCACTGCATTTACACAGACAGACTTGTATTAAAGCCACACAGCTGTGCTGATAGTAGCCTCGTCATCGCGCTCAGATCGGAAGACTATGAGCCTCGTGGAGCATGGCACGACGAGGGGTCCTAATGTCACTGATTGCTCTTGCGATACTGTGTGGAAGTCGCTCCTGGAGAACAAGACATGACATGCTTTTGAGCGTCTTGAAGCGAAGTTCGGTGTGCTTAAGAGTATGACGAAGTCAAGATCAATGTGGCAATGTGGTATTGAAAGGAGCATATTCTTTGATTCAATTCTCAAGCTGAAGTCGACGAGCATGGACCACGCGGTCTGTGCGCTGTCAAGCCAACTTCAGTTCCCGCTTCACTTCTTGACTTCCTCGCATCCCCATGTACATCGCCCTTCCCATACCATCAGCTCATGATATACACACCGCTGCCTCCTGTATCGCCATGTATTCCGCCTACCGATCGCATTCCCGTTCTCAACGCTTGCGTTATTCCGCCATGCCGTCGACATCCATCCCATCGCCCGCAGCCGTCTCAGCTCCGCCCGTTGGCCCCTCCCGAGCGCCGCCGACGCCGTCTTGATAGAAGACATCCAGCTCTCGCTCCAAGACCTGCAGCGCCTGAAAGATGATGAATGGGTCCATGTAGGCGGCAGGACCTGGAATGTACTCCAGCCTCTCTGCGGACAGCGGGAAGAGGAGCATGAGTTCACGAAGCTCTATCTCCCAGAAGGCTGGTCGACTGGCGCCTGGTGGCTGCGATGGCTCGTCGTCGTCGGTGTACTCGCTGGAGTTCTCGCTGCCGATGTCTTGTCCGAATCCATATACGTCGCCATTGCGCTTGACCGCTTCTGCCGCCAGATCACGCTGGATGTTCGCGAGCTGTTGATATTGGATCGGATCGGCGGACTGGAGGGTGTTGAGCTCGTTCAGGGCGACATGCATCAGCCCGGAAGCGCTTCGAGTGCGCGGTCTCATATCCTTCTCCAAGTCGTGGTAGTCCATGCTATTGATGCCCTGGATGGCGGTCTCGATATCGTCCGTGGACTCTTCTAGAACCTCGGTGTCGATGGTATTCTCGCGGTCGGTCTCCATCTCGATGTCGCCGCCTGATGCGGCCGGCTGCAATGCAATTGGCGTAGCAAGTGCGCGATCCGCCGACGTCTCAGGGAGAGCAGTGTGGGTCGGTTGATCTGGATGACCAGCAACTCGAGGACGGTAGGTGATCATCATGTTGGTGTCTGCTTGTAGATTCTGGGTGTTTCGGCCGTCCTGCTTAGACATGTTGACCTTGGTTCTGTAGTCGTAGTTGTCTTGTCAGTGGTGGTGCCGAGAATGTTCAGGTCACGCGCAGAAAGGTCGCAGGTCGAAGAGGCAGAAGCTTCGTGACCACTGCCTAATGAGCATTGCCGCTTCGGTTGCACAAGGTGAATGTTGCGATCAACGGTTGGCGAATGGCGTCGCTGCGTTGTCGGATTCACCAAAGCTTCAACAGCCGTCGTCGTTGAGTCCGAGTAGTTCTCGAGGCACGTGGAGTCGGAACACTTCGTGAAGAGTGCATTTCCTCGCAGGTCTTTATTCTCATATGCCGTAGGCTCAGCTATCTAGATGACGAACTCCTTGCGCAGGTACGCCACTACAGCATCAATCTACGATCCATCATCAAACGTATACGGCGTAACCTCCACGGGTCCTTCACTCTCCAAAATATACCCCTTCTCGCATTTCTCAAACGCTACCCTTTGCTGCGACATATAGAACTCATCAAATTTAGGATTCATCGCCTTCATCAGGGTATCGACGTCTCCATCTGGATGCAGCACCTTCCAAGGATACACACAGTCCTTTCCTTTACACGTCTTCAGCACCATGAGTAGAGCATCAAGTCGCGGCACCAGATGATCAAGGCTGGTGCAAACGGCATATCGACACCACAGTCGGCCAGAACATTGTGGGCCTGGAGGCACTTCCAGCTCCTGCTCGAGCGTGTCTTCGATTTCCGTACGATACGCCAACTCCTCTTCCGGAACCGGAATAGCCTCCACCTCTTGCAACGGCGCAAAGTCTCGTCCTGATGTACCTCCAAGGAACACCATGGTCGAGCTATGATTTGCCGAAGCGTACAGATTCTCCATCTCATACGGGTCGTGCAGCAGACAGTACAGCTCATGTTCGCCAGAACACCAAACTGTGTAGAGAAGCGAGTAGCCTGGCGCGATGATTCGGAGGGCTTTGTATGTGTGATTTGGGTAGAGGGTTGAGCCATAGTTGCCTTCAGACATGATGACGCCCCATGATTCGACATTGACGTGCTCCTTTCGCAAGGAAGCCGCGTTGGCTTGGAGAGAGTTCTCGTCATCGTCGGTTGTGTCTGTGCCGAAATCGGCGTCCAGTCCATGAAGAGGTATGACTGCACCGTCAAAGTCATTTCTCAGCTCCACGCCTGCAAGAGCCAAGAACGTCGGCGCCAGGTCTGTATGAGTCGTGACGATATCCGTCGTATGGCTCTTCGCGATTCCAGGCCCTCTGACCATGAAAGGAATATTTACGTCTTCCTCGAATGGACACTGCTTGCCTGGCTGCAAGCGATGTTGACCAACATGATACCCGTTGTCCGTGCTGAAGAAGACATACGTCTCCTCCAAGATTCCAGCACCCTCGAGCTTCTTGAACAAGTCGTCAATCATCTCATCAACAGCTTGCAAAGCCCTGAGCCTTTGACGATAGAAGTCATCGTTGAAATCCACGTTCGTCTGGTTCTGATGTGGCAGGCGAGAGATCCAGCTCACACCATGAGGATTTGCAGGATTAAAGTGAGGAGTTCGGGGAACCTTGACATCTGCAAATAGATCCTTGTGGCGTTCTGCTGGGATGGGTGGTGATTGTGTGTTGGAGCCTTCAGAGAAGTTCCCGTCGATGGCGGTGTTCATGTGAACATTTGAGTGTGGCGCCGTAGGAGCGATTGTCAGGAAGAAAGGTGTTTTCTTTGCTTTGCAATCGGATACAGCATCTTCAAGAAATGCAAATGACTTTTGAGCTAGGACATCGGTGCTGTATTGTCCCTCGTAGGAGACAGGCGGATCGTGGTTTCGTTGAAAAGTGGCGTTGAGATACTCGTAAGTGTATGGGTCCAGTAGGAACTCGGAGCCAGTCCAGCCTGCTGCGTGAGGTTTGTGGTAGTTCTCTACACTTTGTGCGTTGAAGAGCTTGCCGACGTAGTAAGTTGCGTAGCCGGCAGATTGCAGCCAAAGAGGAAGGTATGCGGAGTTGAAACCCTGAGAGACGAACTTGGGATAGCCACCTGCCGGCGTCAGTAAGAGAAGTTGAAATGAACAATGGTAGCCTCGGCGTATTTAGGAGAGTGACCAAATGCTTACCGTAGGGAGGATTAATGTCTGTCACATTGGTATTGTGCGCGGCTTTGCCAGTCCACAGACTGACCCTGCTTGGACAGCAAAGCGCCACTGTACAGTAGTGCCTCGTGAAGCTAGTGCCCTTTTCTGTGATATGATTTCTGAGATGTGGCATATACGACAGGGAGTCCATACGAAGATCTTGATCGTCCGTCATCACGAAGATGATATTAGGTTGTTTCGACCCATCTTTACCCGTGGCCAAAGGTATTTGCGGAGCTTCCAATGCCACTGTCGTTCGGAAACACAACAGTGATACAAGAAGACCGAGCCATGATGAATAGACCATATTAGAACGTCGACCAGGTATCGAGATCGAAACAAAGAACGTTCAGGACATGCACAAGGTTCGCGGGAAAGGATTGTAACGGACCGTCCCAAGCGTTGTTACAAAAAGTCTCGTCGAGGATTATTGCACGGCACAGAGGTGGTATAGATTCAGATCAAGAGTCGTTGGACCGCCGATTGAAGAATAGGTGTGTTTGTAGGAGAACAGAAGTTGAAGTGGCACAGCCATGAAGTTGATGCCAAGCATTGATGGCGCAAGGCCATGACTCAGCGACAGTTCCACTCTGCAGGTGCGCTTCAATGTTCTTCCCACACCAATCTACAGTGAAGGGACATTCTTAAACCAATTCGGCCCGTCAACAAGCCGCAGTATGGCATCAAAAGCCAACAGGCCATACTCAGATAGCCGATAGCAGCAGCAGGCTATCTACTGAAGCGGATCCGATTCTCTTCACTGTTCACCTCTTAATATCTACACCACACTCTTGTGAACGACCTAGTCTATCGCTTATTCTGTCACATAGATTCTAGCCTCCCAAGGCCCAAGATCGTTGGTCTCCGCCGAATATACATTTCTCAAAACCAACTTCCAGCGCGTCTCCGAAGCAAGCGCAGGCAAAGAGCTTCCCGATTCTGACATATTGCACGTAACCAAGGCTGATCTGCTGGACCCACGCTTCAAGAACGCGAACATCTTCGAGTTTTCCTCATCGATTAATTCGAAGTGTCCATGAATCAAAACATCTTTCAGCTGTTTCCGCAGCTGTAGCAGTTGCCTCCAGAATGCCAGGACGGAATCCGCCCGGGATGACTGCTCTGCGACATTGATCTCGGCAGCAGATGTCATGACACGCATCCAAGGCTCGACGGTATCTTCGGTGAACCCAGCATTACGCGCCGAAGTCCACTGCATGGGCGTGCGAGCATGATCTCGAGCAAGATGCTGAAGCGATTCCTGAGCCCTGCGCAGCTCTTGTGGATCATTCTGGTATCTCTCGGCAATCATCTTGTAAAAGTTCAGGGCGCCGATGTCCTTGTACTCTTCAATTGGCCAATCTTTAGGCATATTGATCATACCAATTTCCTGGCCTTGGTATACGAAGAGCGTGCCGGATAGAGATGCGAAGAGGATTGCAAGGAGTTTCGCAGATCGTTCACGCCATTGTGGACTGTCGTCGCCAAATCGAGATACACTGCGTGCCAGGTCATGGGATTCGATGAAGGTTGTGGTCCAGCCATCTGTCTTCGACAAGAAGCTCTGCGTAGTCTCGACAGCGCGTTTGAGATCGCGAAGTTCCCATGGCTCGGCTTGCTGTCGGAAGACCTTACCCATTCCCACTTCTATCACGTCGAACTGGAAGATCATGTTTAAGCGCTTCTGGCTTGCGCCAACATATTTGATAACGGTCTCCAGGTCCGGAGTATTTGGACATTCGCCCACGGTCATTGCATCGTACCTCGACAGAATCTCGTTCATCTCCGAAAGAAACTCCCATATTCGCGGTCCATTACAGACGGTGGTGTTACAGTTTTGGAGGAAATTGTCTGGATCCGTAATGGGAGCATCGGGAAAGCTCTGGTTCTTGCTGTAAAGATTGACGGTATCAACGCGGAAGCCATCGACACCCTTTTCAAGTCAGTATATCATGGAATCGTCGTATATCCCTTTCCGCGTTTCGGGGTTCTCCCAATTGAGGTCCGGCTGCTCCTTCGCGAAGATGTGAAGGTAGTACTCCTGTGTGCCTTCGTCCCATTCCCAGGCGCTACCCTCAAAGGCTGAACGCCAATTGGTCGGCGGTTTGCGATTACCATCAGCATCGTATTTGGCAGGCTTCCATATATACCAGTCTCGCTTGGGATTATTCTTGGAAGATCTCGACTCCTTGAACCAGGCATGTTGATCTGAAGTATGGTTGATGACCAGATCTAGGATGATACGCATCCCGCGGCGGTGAGTGTCGTCGATGAGCCTTTCCATATCCTCGACAGTACCGTATGGTGGATACACTGACTTGTAGTCGGAGACATCGTAGCCCATATCAACTTGGGGTGATGCGTACATTGGGGAAATCCAAATGACGTCGACGCCAATCGATTGGATGTAGTCGAGGGATCGGATTATCCCTGGTACGTCTCCAATGCCATCGCCGTTAGAATCCTTGAAACTGGCCGGATATATTTGATAGATCACAGCATCCTTCCACCAAGGCGGTTGGTGTTCATTGGTCATCTTGTTCAATGCTCCAAGATGTCTTTCGGTCGATTGTGAGCACTGGTGTCTGTTCAATCTCTGGGCTTGACAGTCAAAACATATCGGCGTATTTCGTAGCTGTTCTCATTGAGCTCGCACAAATCGTGGAGAGCTCATAGAGCCCGCGGGTGATCGCGGGGTATATGAGTCCGGAGCCCTGCATTCAAGGCTCCTTGGCGAAAAGTGAACTGCCGCGTTAGTGTCGTATCGCCGAGGAATGAGGTAGGGCTTCTGACACAAACAAGAGCCGTGCTGTGATACTCATGAGTTCTTTAGGAGGGCATAGTGGCATTCTGCGTCCTCGCTCGAAAGATTTCATCAGAATCAGGAAGGCCGAGTGATACGATGGCCTCTCACTTATCGTTTTGGCAACGCCAATGTGGCGACGCTCGCAGATGCTTCCTCGTCCAGAGCTCGATGCCACGCTGGCACCATTGATACGAAAGTTTTGTGGATACTGACTGCACCCTAATCAATTCCATGAATGCCGCCAGAGCATCTGACGACGTCTTTCTTCGTCGCCAAACACCTCTTCAGCTCATTCGAAGCTTCGATCCGGGACCAGTTCTGGCCAAGAAGGGCTTCCTGTGCCTTCTTCCGGGAAAAGACCTCAATGCTCTGCGCTGTTCTCTGGGCATCCGGATGTGTCTTGTCTCTCTGGTTTCAGCTTCCTGTGTCCGGTCTGACAGCCTGGAGCATTGTCTGGACTCCGAAGATGAAGCTTCTCCTGCAAGTGGACACCATCTCCCGCTCAAACCGCTGTGAGATGAGAAAAGTTGTCGACCTCACAAGGAAGACATGGACACGGAAGACGGCGGACGGCAGTCATCACGCCTCCTGTCATGCCATCCACAAGAAATAGAAACAGGGGCCAGACTCTGAAACCTTAAATGCACCCCGCAACTCTACTCTGTGATGGCACGTGCACTGATGAAACATCCTTTCAGCTGCATCATCCTTCGAATGTACAACTTCAACATCTACCGGCACCCGGACATTGGCTCCTCACTTTATACATCGGATACAAACACGCGCTGCTCCCTGTCGTCTTCATTATTGGCCTGGGATTGAATCTGCGATACGATATACGAGGCACGCCATGTGGGCCTCTGCCTGAGGGCATAGGTGACGGCACGAAGCTGGATCCCAACCCGTTGCGTGAGTCGGTGCAAATGCCTGCCTGAATTGGGCCTTCAGAAGACTCGGACGCTCGCCTTTCTGGGCCGCGAAATCCGACACGGCTACAATCGACTCTACCACGACTGCCACAATGTCGCTCTCCCAATCCTCCACCTCTCGCCAGGACTCCGCTGGCCAGCACAAAGAAGTCGAAATGCAAGAACTCCATGAACCACCGCCCGATCTCGCACAGACTCATTCCGGCTCGCCTCTCACTCAAACAGAATCCCAAGTCCTGAACGATGCTTCCAAAGCGTCCTCATCCGAACGCTCTATGAGTCTGCTGGAGGGCCTCAAACTGTACCCAGCAGCTGTCGCCTGGTCAGTGGCAATCTCCACCTGTATCATCATGGAAGGATTCGATTTGGTCCTCGTGTCTGGTCTCTATGCGCAACCCGCCTTCGCCAAACGCTTTGGAAAGCAGCAACCGGATGGGACGTACGAGATATCAGCGGCGTGGCAGAGTGGATTGTCGAATGGAGCGCAGATTGGGCAAATGTGTGGACTATTCGCTGTGGGCATTGTGGCGGAGCGGATAGGCTATCGGAGGACTTTGATGGGGGCGTTGTTTGGGGTGATATGCTTCATTTTCCTCCTCTTTTTTGCTCAAAACCTACCGATGCTGCTGATGGGAGAGATTCTCATTGGCGTACCTCTAGGAGCATTCGTAAGTCCATCACATTCCCCATTCTCTTCTCAACGCTAATACCAATCCTCCTTTTCCAGCAAACTCTCACCACCACATACGCCTCCGAAGTCTGTCCTGTCGTCCTGCGCGCCTACCTGACAACCTACGTAAATCTCTGCTGGGTCATCGGCCAGTTTCTCTCCTCGGGCGTCCTCAAAGGTTTCGCCACAACCTCAGGCTCCATCGCCTATCGAGTCCCCTACGGCCTCCAATGGATCTGGCCCTTACCTCTCATGCTCGTTCTCTACCTCGCCCCAGAAGCCCCCTGGTGGCTAGTCCGAAAAGGTCGAAAAGAAGAAGCCAAACGGCAACTCCTACGCCTCACCTCTCGCAAAGAACGACCAGATTTCGATCCCGATCAGACAGTCAACATGATGATCTACACCACCGAACTCGAACGCTCCAACACACAAGGTATCAGCTACACCGACTGCTTCAAGAGCGTCAACCTCCGCCGCACAGAAATCGCCACAATGGTCTGGGCAATCCAAGTCCTCTGCGGAGGCTACATGATGGGCTACTCCACCTACTTCTACGAACGCGCCGGCCTCTCCACCTCCAACGCATTCTCCATGTCCCTCGGCCAAACCGGCCTCGCATTCATCGGAACTCTCATCTCCTGGTTCCTCATGACGCTCTTCGGCCGGCGCACCCTATATTTCTGGGGCCAGATCGGAATGATCTCTTGCCTTTTAATAGCCGGCTTCCTAGGTCTCAGAATAGAGAGCAATCCGAGTTTGGGCTGGGGAGCGGGCTCTATGCTCATGTTCTATACATTCATCTACGATCTCACCGTCGGACCCGTCTGCTACTCCCTCGTCGCAGAATTAACATCCACTCGCTTACGGAATAAAACCGTCGTCCTCGCCAGAAACGCATACAATATCTCGGGCATAGTAGCGAACGTGCTTATAACCCACCAACTTAACCCATCCGCATGGAACTGGGGGACTAAGACGTGTTTTTTCTGGGCGGGGAGTTGTGCTTTGTGCGCTGTTTGGACTTGGTTTCGGTTGCCGGAGCCGAAGGGGAGGACGTATGCGGAGTTAGAGGTGTTGTTTGAGTGGGGGACGAATGCGAGGAGGTTTGCGAGGACGAAGGTTGGGGATGGGATGGGTGGGGTGTCGGCGGGGAGGAGCAATAGTAGTGAGGAGTCGGTTGAGATGGAGGAGAGGGGTGGGAGTGGGAGTAGTAGGGGGGAGTACAAGAAGAAGGCGCAGGTGATTTGTACGGAACGGGCGGAGGGTTGTTCGGTGTCTTGACATGGATTTGGGATGATGTTTGTATTTAGTTCTTGGATACCCAATGTCATGATGTTCTTGGAGAAGGGCTGCATCGGCGTTGGAGGTGAATTGAGGTGAGGTCAAGAAGTGTGCAAGGGATGATCCTTCCGCCCCACTGATTCACGCACCTTCAGTTTTCGAAATCTTCAATTTGCATGTGATGCTCATGTGAGTCAAATAAGAGCGCACATCCATACCCGTGAGTAAACCTCATTCCCATATACACTCAGAAGCAAAACGAATGGTATCTCATGATGCACGTTAGAAAAAACACAAGTCAAAATCCGCCGCAAGAGCAAGCACCATCTATCGCAGCCCGCCGCACAAAACACATCTCTGTCGATCGCTGTCGATGTTCAATATCGCACTCGAACTTCTCAATCAAAACTTCCCATTCGCGGGCAACCCTCCAATCCCACTCAACCTCGAAAACCTCGTATTCTTCTCCGTAACCCCCAAACTCTTCGCATCCATCATAACACTCTGCCGACTAACCGCAAACCCCCCATTCCCCATCATAGACCTGTATTCCATCAACTCATTCGTCTGCGCATCCCACTCCTTATCATGCAAAGCCTTTTCTTCCCGTCCCGCCTTCCTCTGCTTTATGCAGTAAAACGCGAAGGCGATTAAGGCGATTGTGAAGCCTCCCAAAACACCGACTGCGATACCGATTTTGGCGCCGGTGGAGAGGCCTTCCCAGTGTTTTTCGGCTTTTTGGACGGTGCTGAGTTTGTTGATGGCTTTGTAGGCGGCGGATTCGCCGGAGGTGACTTTGATGGAGGAGTAGGAGCCTGTGTGGTCGCCGTAGCTGTAGACGGAGGAGTTGGTAGTTCCGTCGACGATGCGGAGGGATTTGACGGTCATTACGAAGGGGCTGGGATTGATTGTTAGTAGAGGTCTAGCGTTTGAGGGGGATTTCGAGCTCACCCATCATCGAAATCGGTTGCACCACCTGCCCAGTCTACTGTTCCCTGTGCGGAAGAGCATCCTCCACACCAGATTCCGAACTGGACACGGCTGGGTGTTTGTGGGTATTGTCCGGCTTCTTGGTAGTTGACTGTTCGCACGACATTACCGTTGATTATATAGTCGATCTTCTCCTGACTCCAGTCGATCGTGTAATTATGGAAATCCTCCTGCGCTCCAGTGGTGACAGTCGGGTATTCCGAGTTGTACTGCGAAGTATTACCCCATCCGTAGTAATTATTCGACACGGTCGTTGTGTTGCCTCCTTTTATCTCCCAGTCGATTTCGTCCAGCTGGTATCAATCAGTATGTGCCTGCATTCATCTCTTGTGCTGTGGCGATACTCACATCATCACTCAACAAAATCATCGTACTGATAATTCCTGTCCCCTTCGCAGCCTTAAACAAAATCTCCGCCGTTCCCCAAAAGATATAGAAGTTCGACTTCACCGTCACGGACTCTCCCTTACTCGAAATCGCCAATTCCGCGCCATCATCCCCAAAACTGATCAGTGACGTTCCGGCAGTCACATTCCAGAAGTTCTGATCAAATTCGACTTGGGCAGTATTATTGTACGTCTCCGAGAAGGTGGTTCCGAGCGCTGGGTCTTCGGGACATGTCGCATTGAGGGGATTGCAATCGGTGGATGTTTGGGCGAAGACGGTGGTGGTCAGGAAGGCGAGCGGGAGGAGGGATTTGAGCAGAGACATGGTGGGCTGAGATGGCGATGCTTGTTCCCTGGCGCAATCTGGCTGGGATTGAGAAACAGTCTTCGACGCGTGCGGATTAGTGTGGTTGTTTGGTTGTCGCAGACCCGGCCAGCGGATGCTGCGTTCAAGGAATGACTGTGGTGAGGTGAAAGCTGCCGTAAGGACTGTTGGTGCTGCGGGTGAGCGTGTGTGAAGGAGTGTCTTCGCAGGACGATGCTGTCGAGATGGAAGAAGAGGTCCTGGCGTTTCAATCAAGGGGGCAGAGTGAAAGTGATAAGCTTCAACGGGGACAAGGATTGGATGGAGATTTACGCGCTACTTCCACGCTAATCATGCAGGAACACAGACGAGCACAAGCCGATTGACGTAGTGCGGAAAACGAATGGACCAAATTGAACAGAACCAGACCGCCCATCTCGAACACATATCTTCTCTGGTCGTACATCTTCAACGAACCGTCGATGTGAATGCCTCTGATAGTTGCTTTCAGAACTTTGAATGAGGCCCGAATTCGTTTGTGAGCAATGTATGTTGCCGGCTTTGCATTCATGCATATCTCTCGGCCCGCTACGCGACCTCCACACCTAACCAGGGATCTCAACACACGGCCCGAAGATGGTTTCCTCACGGATACGAGATGCCGAAGAGACCAACAAGTGCCGTCTCTCGTACGACGAAACAGAAAACGAAGAATGAGAAACCATAGCTAGGGCTGAATGAGGCTAAGAGGGGCCATCAAGTGCATCAGAGCGAGCGTATCGTCGTTGTCTCTATGTACATGTCTATGTGTATCTTTTATGCTCGTCGACAGAGGCGTTGGAGCGAGTCTCTTACTCCAAATTCCATCTCGCACTCCAAGACCGCCTCTCCTCCCTCTCGTCTCTCTTCTGATACCCACTGGGCGCGGTGTGGTTTGTTCCGTTCAGCGGCGCAATGCTCGCCAGCCTCGCCCGGACGTCCGTCTGTGCCTTGCCGGTAGGCGCATCGTAATCAACAGTAAACACAGAGATACTGCTCTGACATCCAGTGTTCAAGATGTCAGTCTCGCCAGGCAAGTTGCAGTCACCATTAATGCACGTGTTTCCACCTGGCGGGACGATGTTTCGGTATGTGAAGAGCTTGGAGGTAGCGTTGAAAGCGGCGAAGTCGTAATCCGCACCGCCGGTGAGACGGGTTTGGACGAAAGGCGGGTTGATGCAGGAGTCGTTGGTCAAGGAGGTGATGAAGGGCGTGTTGACGGAGATACCATAGCCTAGTGGTAGGAGACGCTGGCCGGCTTTGGTGTTCTTAATCAGGGCATTGACAACCTTGAGAGCGAGCTGGGCTTGGATGGTCGCTGGGTCTGGGTGACCCGAGGCGGTAGTTTGGTTGATCCATTGGTAAGAGCGTTGCTCGCTGTTGCCTCCGGAGAAAGCGATTGCTGGGTAGCCGCGGCCTACTGACGAGTATGTGTAGCCTGCTGTGCCGGAGAGTGTGTAGAGGAATGGGCCGAGGTTTGTGCCGAAGTTCGGGCCTGCGATCACAAGGTCGGGGTGAGAGAAGTTGGTGAAGTTGGGAATGACCTGCCCAAGTAAGTACACATTACAGGTATGAGGACTATGTAACGATACTCACATAGTCAAGACCAACGAATGCACACGCAGCCGGGGTGCCGTTGTAATACCAGATGCCCTTGTCGACAGGATCTTGTCCAATCGATGGCGCACCAGCCTTGATGATGTTGTACTCGCTATTCACGGCCAGGGAAGCATTGTTGGTGAATACCGCACGACCTCCCATGCCAGACTGGTTGTCGGCCGAAGCAACGAGCACGACATTATGGCCCTCCTGCTTCAGCAGTCGATAAGTCTCGCGGACATTGGCAGCTGCGAAGCCATCATCGTTTCCGAGCAGGATGTTCAAGGCTGAGGACGAGGTCGAAAGTGCCAGCGCCGCAGTCGCGGCTTGAGCAGTAGAGAATCGCATCTTGGCAGGGTCGTGTTTCTAGCAAGAATCACAAAGGCGCCAGATTATGGGCAACACAACAAGCAACGTTGATATACAAGCTTGTGATGTTAAGCTCATGCCCTGCATCTCAGCACATAATCAATGAAGGCGGACACGGCGTCGACGTCTGGCCATTGAGAAGCCATTGGGACCTGAGAGATCAAGATGACCATCCTTGGCCTACGCATGGCCTTGATGCAAAAAGCCCGGTTCCTTGCACCTGCCCAAATCGTTGTCGATGGTGGAAGCACGTTGCGCGGGTGTTTTGAGCCGCGATTCCAGGTGCTGACGTCTTTCGCTTCCAGAGCTGAATCCTTCGGGCACAGCTTGCATGGAGGCTCCGCTTTGTACCTCCCACCTTCTCCTCGTATTCACTGCCACATGTAGCGCCAAGCTTGCGTGGCCCATTGTCGGCCGACACACCGAGGGCATTCAGCTCGCTATCGCTATCGTCGCATTGATATACCATCTTCCTGGGCGCCCAGCCAAGCTCAAAATTCGACATTGAACGATATTTTGAGGCAGACCTCACCAAAGCACACAGTGTGGAGGAAGTGGACCCTGGTTTCAGGACGTTGAGAGGCTTCACGCCACTTCTGGACGGCGCAATCTTATCGCGATTAGCCAGGCACGGTGGCACATCGTACCAGACGTCTCACTGGAGGGAAGACGTTCCACAGAACAGCCAGATCACAGTATGGCTTCACAGCCAGAACCATCATCATCGCAGGCGCACCGGCCATCCTGGCAGGGCAAGTATGTTAACGAGATGAGCGACGAAGAGCGCTTGGCGTCGTTGAAGGAGTGGGCAGAGGAGAAGAAGTACACGATGCCAGGTGCCAATGGGACTCTCGCGACTGGGATAGGCGGTATCGAGTCTTTGGCGGTTGGAGGTCCAATGCCGGTTGTGAATGACCACGAACGCGACGGTGATAAATATCAAGGCCAGTATCCTCCGATTGGGCCGCCATCTTACAAGACCGCGACGCACGAGGAGCCTGAGAAGAAGAAGGGTCCGTTGAAGCGTTGGATGGAGAAGCGCAAGACGAAGAAGGAAGATGCGAAGAGGAGAGCAAGTGCTCCGCCGTACGTGGCGTAGGTATATGCAATCCGGGTTTGTCGTTCAGCGCGTGCAGCGTAGCGAGGAGTCTTGTGGGTGCAAGCTGATCTTCTTGAGTTCGATTTGCACATTGTAAATTCCAGCAGGTCCAGGAACAACAGTCGGCTGAGGCTGCGAGGCTGCAGCAGAGATCGCCGGGAAGCAAGGCATGCAGCGACTGGTGTATTGAGTGTAACACAGACGCCACGATCAACTCATACCCATACCTTCTCTCCATCCAGCCTTCTCTTTGAGCACCTTCTTCAGATCCTCCTTCCATTTCTTGTCCCAGGTCTCCACTTTGCCACCCAATACTTCAGTGTCACCTGCTGTGAGTAATATGACACCTCGGGCTACGGTCAAGTCCTTGAGCACCAGCTTCGTGCCAATTGGCATTCCAACCTTGATGCCTTCAATGCTTTCCATCTCAAAAGCATAGGCCTTGTTTCCTTTGGCATCCTGGAGTAGCAGCTTGTGCGGTCCACCTACCGCATCTTGGCCAGTCTGATTAGTCGGCGGGTTCTGGTCACTGTTATCTTCATCATCCGGCACTACGCGAATAACCTCATGACCTTTCTTCGTCTCCCCTCTCTCCTCCATCTCAATCGCCTCCACCTGACTCCATCGGCTTCGTCCAATGTCCTCAACATCGAGGACCTGTACTGGGTAATAGCCTGGCAAGCGCTGCTCCTTGACTTCTGGGCTTGCTATGCCAGCAGGGAAGCAGGAAGAGGCTGAGATGGCGAGAGATGTGGTGATATCGGTAGTCAGAAGACGGTATTCCGCAGTCTTCTGGATGGCGACCAGGGGAGTCGTTAAGCGGATGGAGGGCATGAAATTCTGCAGCCACTGTCCGGTAGGCGGGAAATGCTTGGCGGCCAGGTGATTGAAGACCGCGGACGAGACTTCCTGTTCGGAGACGGCGCCGGCCATTGCTGATGAGTGTGCAAAGTGGATCCCTTATCACATGTCCATATCATCAATGTGCGATGTCTTGCCGCGGGGATCGCGATAGCGCTGGGAGACTGTGTGAGGACGAGATCCGGCGGGACGAGGTCTTGGAGTCCGGCGGGTCGGTGTCTTGTGTCCGGCGGGATCGCGTCTCTGTTTCAAGTGGTACATGTACTGTACGAGGCACAAGTGTTATGCAGTAGGTAGAATCGGGAGAAAGAATCGGGCCATCCGATTGTCGGAGTCACTTCGGTATCACAAGCTTTCAGCTGGATTGGCGGCGTCTTGGACGGATCTCGCGTGGTTCTCCACCTCCAGGTCCTCCACACAAAATCTCCAGACTCCAGCTTCATCCCGCAATTCTGACCGACCTCTGGGAACCTCACTTCACTTCACTTCACTTTAGTGGGGCAAGGAAGCACGTGTACTGCAAACGGTGGAAATGATCAGACATTCCTCTCGTTGAGTCTACTTGATCTGGAGCTTGTGTAGATGATCGTTGACGATGACTGATGACCACACGCATTCCACCCGTTGGCACAGCGCGGCCGCGTCCAACCAGCTTTCGACGCCGCCCCTCGCCTAAACATTAACCCGCATATGGGCGAACGATGGATTCGAGGCTTGTGCAGGGATCTCAGCTGTGGAATCACTTGTGGATGCAACGTCCCATGCAAACAAACGCCCAGCTTCTCCCAGCTCTTGAATTTGCTTGGAGTCTCCGCATCTGCGGTTCTTGGAGGCCCTTGGCTACCCGGTCACACGTGCCACTCATATAAGCCGCCTTCAGCCCAGGTAGCCTGCGGAAGCTTCGCAGCCTCTCGGCCTCTTCTTAAGAACCTTATCGCACTCGCGTCTTCCACCCTCTGCTGTAGCTGTTGGACTTCGCACTCACAACAGCCATGGCCGAAAAGGACAGCCCCGAGATCGACTACACCTCCCACGATGAGAAGCACACGGCCACTCACCTCGAGCCTGACCTCTCTGAGCAGGCTGGCCGCCGTGGCTCCGTTGCCTTGAACATCGTCGAGAACCCGCTCAAGGTAAGCTGAGGCTAAGGCTGTGCCGCGAGGCTTGACTTCTTGTCAACTTCAATGCCAATGCCAAATCCATTGCAACACTGAATCTCAATGCTGACACATCTGACCTCGACAGCGCGTTTCCAAAGAGCAAGCCGACTACGATGCTCGCACCTTCGCCGAGTCCCACGGCATGCCCGAGCATGCTGAGCTGTTTGGAAAAGCCGCCCTCGTAGCTCGAGACCCGCTCGAATTCGAAACCGTCGGCGCACTCAACGAGGAGGAGCGCGCTGCTCTCACCTATGAGCGAGATCACAAGTGGCATGGTCCCGTCATGCTCTGGTACTCAATTGCATTGTGTGCCATTGGGGCCGCCACGCAAGGCTGGGATCAGACTGGATCGAATGGTGTGTCACCTCCATTACGTCCATCGATAAACGACGGCTGACACCGAATAGGTGCCAATTTGTCCTTCCCTCAGGAGTTCGGTATTCAAGACAACGACTGGCTCATCGGTCTCATCAACTCCATCATCTTCTTGACGGCCGGATTGATGTGAGTGCTGGTTTGAACAACATTGAGTTCGTCGCTGAGTTCTTGATAGCGGCGCATTCATCGTCGATCCCCTCAACAAGTACTTGGGTCGACGAGGCGAGATCTTCCTTACCGCTTGCTGTCTGACAGCTACGCCTATTGGTTCCGGGTTCGCCAAATCATGGCAAGGACTCTTCGCCGCTCGCTTCGTCATGGGCATCGGAATTGGTGCGAAGAACGCCACTGTGCCCATCTACAGCGCAGAAATGGCCCCTGCTCGAATTCGAGGCGCTCTGGTCATGTTCTGGCAGCTGTGGGTGGTCATTGGTGAGTCTGAAACATTCACTTGGTTCTAGACAAAGCTGATCTTTGGACCTAGGCATCTTCCTGGGTTTCTGCGCGAACGTTATCGTCAAGGACACTGGCAACATCGCTTGGCGTCTCCAGCTCGGTTCCGCTTTCATCCCATCCTTCATCCTTGGAGTTGGTATCTACTTCTGTCCGGAGAGCCCACGTTGGTTGATGAAGCACAACAAGTACGCCAAAGGCTTCCGATCAATGATACGGCTACGCGCACACCCCATTATCGCTGCACGAGACTTTTACTACTCGCATGTGATTTACCAGGAGGAAATCAAAGAGGCGCGAGGAGCTGGATACTTCGATCGTCTTTTCGACTGCTTCCGAGTCCCACGCATTAGGCGCGCGAACTACGGTGCTTCGACGGTCATGATCGCTCAGCAGATGTGCGGCATTAACAGTGAGCCTCCTCTTTCATAAGACGCCACGGTCAGCGCTAATGTCTTGGCAGTCATCTCCTTCTACAGCTCCACCATCTTCGAAGAAGTCGGCTACACAGCGACCCAGGCGCTGTACGCATCGCTCGGATATGGCGCCATCCAGGTCGTCTCCACGATCCCGACCCTTTTCCTCATCGACACCAAGGGACGCCGAACACTGACACTGGCCGTAAGTCTTTGCAGATGAATTATACCGTTTGCACAGGATCACTAACACACAATTTCAGACCTTCCCCGGCATGTGTATTTTCTTGCTCGCCGCTGGTCTATCTTTGTTGAATCACCACGGCAGTAAAGGAGCGCAGATTGGGCCAGTCGTCCTGTAAGTTTCCACATCAGACTTTCCCAACATTCACCGGACTAACATTTCCGGGCTAGGTTCGTCTATCTCTTCACGATATGCTACTCGCTGGGCGAGGGTCCAGTTGCTTTCCAGTACTCCGCAGAGGTCTTCCCTACCATCCAGCGTGAGCAAGGCATGGCTTGGGCCGTCTGCATCAACAACACCTTCGGTGAGTAAAGTAAGACATGTACGACAACGTGCTTCACTAACTAATCACCTTTAGCCGGTATTCTGAGCTTGACCTTCCCTGCCATGCGAACCGCCATGACTCCTACTGGAGCCTTCGGTTTCTACGCCGGCCTCAACCTGGTCGCCTGGTTCATGATCTTCTGCTTCGTCCGCGAGACAAAGCAGCTCACGCTCGAGGAATTGGACCAAGTCTTCTCGGTCCCAACGAGCAAGTTCCTTGCCTACGAGACCAAAGTCTGGCTGCCGTACTTCATCAAGCGACACATCTTCCGCCAGAAGATCGAGAAGCCACCGCCGATCATTGAGAAGGAGGATACGGTGGAGGAGATTCGACGGGCGTCGGTCATTTAAGTCTGTCCTGCAGGATACGGTGTGTGACTGCTCGCGTTTCCAAAATGGCCTTCTCGGATCCTTTGCCTCTTCTGAAGAACTCAGGGTCTGCGACTCGAGTATCAGGAAGGGGTTTTTCACGACGTTACTGCCAGCGCGCAGTTTATGAATGAGTAATACAGAAAGAATACATAAACAATGCATGTATTCCATGACTTAAATCACATCGACTCCGATGTCTTACAAGCATTGATGACTACTGAGGATTGATGGGCATCAGATACGAGTATCAACAACATCCACGCCTCGTTCTGACCCCTGACTCCAGATTCGGCCAACTTCACGAGTAAGCTGCTGACCAAATCATTGTAGCCACCAAGCCCTCCTGCCATTAAGCGCCACATCCTACCAACCCCCCCTCCTCCCCCTCGCCTTCTCCAAAACCACCCTAATCCCCCCAATCAAATTCTCAATATCCACCCTCAACACATCGACCTTAACATCCCCCAAATCCCTCACATCACCCCCATCAAGCTGTCCCTTACACCCCTCCAAAACCATCCCCGCCGCCCCAAGATCCTCTTCCAAATATCCCGCCGCCGTGTATGGATTCCTTATAACCTCCACCAGTCCTTGGGCGTTCTTAACCTCCATCGGGAAACTCATACTTGTGACAGTCGCCATGAAATCATCATTGTAGAAACGCTCGAGATGTCGATGGATTTCGAATGCGGTTTGGTAGAGGTTTTCGAGGGAGATGAGGGGGAGGCCTTCTTTGCCCGCTGATTCGACTCGGTCGCGGAGGGGGTTGTGGTTGGAGCGGAGGCAGGATGTTAGGTCTTGGGTCCAGTTGTCTGGGTCGTTGGTGTGCCGGATGGAGGTGAGGTTTTGAGACCAGGAAGTGATGTCTCCGAGGTCGCGGCCGGGCATGGTTGTGCTGGTGGGGTTGATGAGGGTGGGAGAGCATTGCTGCGGTGGTGCTTTTATTCACTGCTAGGTGGGTGCAATGGTTTGCTTGCATGTGAAAGAGGGTGTTGTTGACATTGTCTTCTCGCAGCAAGCAAGCGAACCAAAGCACTCCAATCTGCGAAATTCTTCCAGAAGACGCCAATCGAAGGCGACCGTATCATTGAGGTCTCTCAACACTCAAACATCTTCAATGTGCTTACGTTCAGGCGACTCCATCTCTTTCCACTCATCAAGCATTCGATGAATTGCATCGGCCAATATACATGGTAAAGCATCCACCAAGGCATCGGATCCCAAAGCTCATACGTCCCATCTTTCCATGTAGCCAGATGCACCAAGAATGTCCGCAACGCTTTGAGAAACTCGGTCGGACTCAACTGTAACATCACAACCTGCAGTAAAGGCAGCAGGATGAGAGTGACTAGATCATGGCCAATCCAGTAATAATCGCCCTCTCTGACCGGAATCACAATCGGCTGCGAATACTCCTCATTCGTCTTCCTATCCAGCAAAACGTCCAGATATCCATCGACAAGCTCCGGCGTCCCGTTGAAAAGACACACAGCTGTATGTGCCCTCGGATTGCATTCGATCGGGTACAGCACGATCCTCTCCGGATCCTTGGGCGTTGTGTCTTCGACGAAGAAATCAAAACTCAAATGGCCCGTGAAGTTCTCCCCTCCATGTTTCGCCCATGTCTGCGTGAAAGAGAGCATGGCTTTGCTCAATGCTGTTTCGGGCGGGAGAGCGGCGTAATGCATTAACAGATCTGAGGAGGGACATGCCACGAAAGCTTTCACGACGCCCTTGACGACCAGCGAATGTGTGCAGAATTCCTCCCCTCTCACGAACTGCTGCAAGATCCATGGTTCCTTCTCAGAGATAGCCAGCCCAGAAAGATATTCCTTCGTCTCCTCCTCTGTCCCCTTCGGCAGCAACGTCATCATCTCCCCCCTCGCAGCATCATTCATCCCAATCGTCTTCATAATGAACTTCCTTCCAGGCTGAGCTTTCTTCAACGCCTCCTCCACCTCCTCCCTCCTCGTAATCGTATACGTCTCCGGAACATTCAACCCAATTTTTCGTGTCGCCTCAATAAAACTATCCTTCTCATGCAAAACCCTCGTCCACTCCACATCAAACTGAATCGCTTTACATCCCGTTTTCTCCTCCACAATCTCCTTTGCCTCTCCATCTTCAACCGCGGAGGCGACGCCAGAGCAAGAGACCCAAATATCGACTTTCTCCCGCAAGATGACGGATACTAGGCTGCGGATATATTCTCCCGAAGACCCACCAGTCGGTTTCTGCAATCGATAGAATTTGCTCAGGCTCCTCGAAAAGCGTCCTGGACTGGCAGGAGAGAAATCTGCTCCGATGACTCGATGGCCGGAGGTAGAGAATAAGCGGGCTAGGACGAGGCCTTTTGTCATTCCGACGCCTGTGACGAGGATGGTTTTGGATGATGATGATGACGTTCGGGGTTTGGTGGGCGATTGAGAGGTTGAGAGAGTTGAGAATGCATAGCTGATGGCGAGGATGAGGGTGTCTAAGGGGAGGAAGATGAGGGATAGGAGGAGGAGGAACGTGTTTTGGAAGGTGTGGAGGGATTGGGGCGAGGAGGAGGTTAGGGGAAACATTTTGTTTGGTTCGTCGGCTGTTGGTGATGTGCTGGCTAGGACAGACAGGAAGAGAGGTGTTGATGAGAGACCGATTAGCATAAAGGGAGGCGAGACGACAATCGTTCGGAGAATTGTTTAGTTTCTACATCGCCGCAAGTCTGATGAAAGTCGAATACCGTCCTCACAAGAAACCCATCTGTATGGGGTCTTGACTCAAGTAGCTTTAGCGTGTACCTCTCTCGGGACCTGCATATATGTAAGCGTCAATGGTGCATACGAGACCCTCAGAATGACGTTTCCACACTGAGAAAATGTTGAGTGGTACTGCCCCTCCTCGCGCGGGGCACGCCATCAGTGTGTTGATGCATTACCTGTTACGTGAGAGATTTGGAGCGTACTCCGACCATCTTCGGCAAGCCGAGCGGTGCAATCATTGTGCAATGGATTATTTTTCAGATGAGCTCGAAGCCGAAGCATGAGAGTAGGAGTGGAACAGCTCCCTCGCCGCTAAATGCATTTCGCCTATGCTACTACTCCAAGAGTCAAGACTTTTCCCGTCTATCTACATACTGTAGGCAGCACGCAAGACCCGCCGCAGTGCTGCTTGGGGTATCTCAATGTCCAAGTAGAGCTCAGTGGTTGCCATTGACCAGGTGGCCGTTTGGCTTCCCTTGCAGGCCGTCAACGCCCTCTGGTCCTGACGCAGCCTTAGTCGCAGCCTTCACTCCGTTGACACCATTGCCATTAACGTGTCCGTTGCCATTGGCGTGTCCATTGCCGTTGGCAACTGGAGCCTCGCTGTGTCCGTTGGTACCGTTGCTTGTGGCAGAGGTATCATCGTTAAGCATATCAATCTTTTTGAGTCCGTTGCTCACACCGTTTGTCTCAACTGGCTTCTCGTTCAGAGTGTAGCCGGTGTCACTGCTGTCCACGAATGCCTCGAGACCCTCACCGTTGCGTGGGTAGGTCTTGCAGATCTCCTTGTGCTTTCGGAGAGCGGCGTTCATGTCCTCTTGAGTCACGTCGTTGAGGAAGACACACTTGCCAAGTGGGCTGGGAATGGCCGCTCGTAGCTTGCCATCGCGGGTCTTGAGGATAGCTTGAGTGCCCTTGTGGAGAACATCCTCATCAAACTGCTTGTGGTCCATTGAGAGACCTGCTCGGGAGAAGAGGTTGAGGAGTCGCTTGTAATCGGCATCTGGCAGGCTTCCTCGCATGTTGGCGAGGGTTGCGGAATATGCCATGTCAATGGAGATGGCGTGGCCGTGTCGGAGCGGAACGTCAGGTACAAGCTCGTGGAGTGGTGACCATCTGTCTGATTGTTAGAGATTGCAAATGAGGATGAGAGCGAGAACATACGTGTGGCCATAAGCAATAACTCTGTCCAACCCGATTTCGTGAAGGTTGGGCGTCTCGAGCTTCAGCATCTCGTGGATACCCGCGCGGTTAATCTCATCTGCTGCGTTTCGAACTTCCTTACTGGCGCCATCCGTGCGTCCGAAACCAGTCTCGATGATTTGCTCACAATACTTGTCGAGCAAGTCGAAGGTTGGTAGATGTGCGCAAGATGAGATCTTGATCAGCTCTGCAAAGCCGTTTCGGATCTGTGCAACTGGCAATGTTCGGAGGAAGGTGAAATCAAGGAAGGTCTTCATCGGTGCGTGGTAAGCACCCAGTCGGTTTTTGTAGCTGCCGTAGTTGACTGCAACCTTGATCGACACGGAGGCGTCAATAAGACCAATGACCGTGGTCGGGATGCGGATGTAGTTAGTGTTTCTTCGGTAGGCGGCGCATGCAAATCTGATGAATCACAAGTCAGCAATCGGGCTCAATACATCTAACGCAAGATATGCTGTCTGAACTCACCCTGCAACGTCTGTTACGAGACCGCCTCCAATGACCAGAACTGGCTCCTTTGAAGATATCAGCGACTGCAGCTCTATGTTTGGGAGCATTGCTGCTCACCTTTCTGTAGATGCCAAACTTGTTCATTGAGTCCACAATGCTGAGGAAAGTCTCAATGCTCTTGGCCTTCTCGCCAATCATGGTCTTGTGGACCTGGAGCTTGATGTCGTGCTCGTCAAAGTAGCGTTGCATAGACTCGCCATAGACATTGAAGATGTTCATGTCCATGACTGCCAGGCAACGGCCCCATCTCCGGTAGCAATCTGCGAGATCTGGCTTGCTTGGATCGAAGATGTTGTCGATGAAGGCGAAGTCGTACTCAATCTTCTCGTAGCCTTCCACGTGGAAGCCCTTGGCCGTTTCGGCCACCTTTGCCTGCAGATCAGACATTGTGAGGGATATATGCTAAAATGTACAGAGCTTGTGGATTTTTCTGTGAGTAAACAAAGAGCTCAAGGAGGGGTTGCGGGAGATGCAGGAGGGACGTGAAGGGCGTGTGAAAGGTACGTAGCGTTCTTATACTACCATTGGCATTGCATGACTGAGCCAACTTCTTAACGCAGAGCTTTGGTCGGCGTTCGAGTTGGCGAAGACAAATTGCATGCCGTACCTCGCCGACAAGAGCTTCAACATTGGCGTGGTGGAATGCAGGTTCACAGAAGCAGATCGGAAAGTCATGTCGCGTCCGGCAGGTCAATTCGTCTAGCCGCATGAAAAAGACCAGGAAGAGCTTCTGCTGGAGCCAAAGATTTGGTGTTCGTGGTGGACGGGTTCACCGCAAAGAGCATTAGCCCTTCGACTGGACTGAGTGATGATGTCGTCGAGCCAGCAGCAAATGGTGATACCGAGATGACGCGAAGACGTGTTGTGGGGAAAAGGCTGATCGCCTGAGCGCGTCTAACCGACTGCACGTGTGAAGGCGACATTTTTCGAGGCCACGTTCTACGAGCAGTGCGGAGAGCACACCGCAGGATCATCCGATTAGTTGCATGTAGATGCAGACATGAGATCTTAGCGCCTATGCGCACCAAGATTTGGTATGCTGATCAGGTTCGTCCAGGTACTTTCACCTGCGTTCCGTGCGGCTTTTGAAGATCGCAGAACACTCGGCGTGCCTGCCGGCAACAGCCATGGCCATAAGGAGCAGACTCTCGTATAGCTGTCATTCATGTCGATGTTAAGCACATGTATTGTCAAGAGGAGCCTTAAGGGTATGGTGACGTATTGATCTGGGGACGATCTTGGCGCGAAAAGTACGCGGTGGAGTCGCTCCAGTCGTTCCCCTCGCAGCTATGTCCGCACCACTCAAGCACCACTTTCCTTCTACATGATGATGCGTGAAGACAGGTTGTAGTGTGCAGAAATGTGGGATAGCATGCATTGGCGTGGTGTCGCAATGCGCCATGAAGGTCTCCCGGCATTGATCCCGTCTCGAACAAGATGGCCCCGCTCTTGATTGTTCGTTGTCAGGAACTTGTGGTGAGATTTAAATGTTGATATACATTCAGAGCGAAGTACTTGCTGCTGTGGCACAGTTCCGGATTATGTTTCCAAGACGCCGCACCCACGACCACACGCCTCTCAACTCGACCCAACGCCGCTGGAAGAGTAAATGGCCGAATGCAACTTGTTGGTGTCGAACCTGAGATTACGCAAGAGCCGTAGAAAGAGATGGACAATTGTGTGTGATTTGTATAATTTCTCATGGCAGAGTTTCTCGGTGCTCTGTCAAGAGCTGCTCGAATCTTTCTGCACGCTGCCGTCTCGCCTGAAGTCGATCTTTGATGACCACGCGAGAGCTGTGTGGACCAAGTATGGCCTGAACTTTCTTGAACTTGCCAATCCACGGCTCCAGATCTTCGGCCTTTGGAAACTCAGACTCAGAAAGGTCGACATCACTTCTTGCGACGTAGCACTGCAAAATTTGAAGGCCAGCCGGTATCGTAGTTGGCAAAGTCGCGTTGCACAAGGTACCATTGTAGCAGTATAAAGTCTGTATTGCGTCTCGCTGGTGTGGCCTAAGGACGCAACCGAGGAAGAGGTTCAGGTCGATCGGAAGCTGAAAAGCGAAAGTATTGCCGCTGTAAGGCATTAGAGCAGTATCCTTGTAGATCTGTCGACATGTCTGTAGTAGATTGAGTTCAAGCTTGGAGTCTGAATGCAGGACTTTGATGCCTTCAGGTGGCCATCCATATTGGTCGATCATCTTCCTACGATGCTCAAAGAAGTGCTGGCATGGTCGGATAGCGCATTGACAGTTGAACGTGGGTCGGAACATGTAGTCCTGCCATCTGAGGTCGTGAAGCACATTGTGACATTGGCCTGTACACAGAAGCGTGTCAGCCTCCTGAGCATGGGTCTGGGTAGCGACCAAAACAGTACGCAGATGAAGAAGTCTGGTAATTTGAGATTGTTGAAATGTTGAGATCGGTAAGGGGAGCATTACTTACCATGGTCTGCGACGTATCCGTGCTCCAACGAATCTGTGGGAATCTTGCTCGCGGCGTAGGATTCAGCGAAGCTGCCGGTGGAAAGACAGACGCAATACATTGGCTTATACCGCTCAACTGCCTGAGAAGGCGCTGTCGCGTATTCCAGGCCGCCGCTCTCACCAGGCTGTAGAGGTCGTAATCCAACATGGATGGTCTTGTGGCAGAGTACTTGCTCGAAGATCTGGTTCCTGAGTTCCGCCGGGAGTCGTAAAAGGGCAGAGACTCTCGCGTTCCTCGGCACTGTGACCAGCCGCTTCACCGTCTTGCTGTCCATGGTGACTTCGATCAAGTGAATAGGCCAATCTGCGGAGCGGTGAAGACTGGACGAGATATGGGAGACGGAGAAGGAGGGTGGAAGTGAGATATGAGGTCGAACTTAGCCCGGTTTTGAATAGATTGCAGCACAATCAACTTGGCGAAGCTCTCAATGATGAGGCGGAGGAGAAGTCTGATGGAGCATGGCGAGGAGATGTATATGGAGATCGAGCGAGATGGTGACGTTGGCCAGAGATGATCGGTGTGCGGGATTCGGGCAAGCACGAGTGTGACAAGGGTGGATATAAGGTTCGCGCCTTTCCCCAGATTCCACCCCGAAAGAGCCTAGCGCAGGGCAAGTACGACCTCGTCTACTACTATTCCAAGAGCCCGACGGAGAGCGTCCATACCACGAACATTTGCACGAGCTATCCCGCTGCCATGGCGGACGACTAGCACTCGCGTCGCAGTACCCGGCACTCCGCCTCGCAGCCTCCGTCCGCCAGCGCCGCCGCCGCCGCCATGTCGACCACGACCGCGACGCCCACATCGGCTACCAGCGACGCTCCTCCGAAGCTGTTGAAGAAGGCGAGTGCGAATGACGCCAAGGGTGCGAATGCTTCTGCGCATACTACATACGGATGTCGTAAGTTGGATATGGTACGATTGACCGCATGGACAACATACTGAGCTCATGAAGCGCACATTAAGGACCTCCTCACGAGCGCGCAAAAGAGTGCAGTAGACGGATACAACAGAGTGCTGGGGTCACTCCGAAAAGAGAACAACATCAGCTATCGGATACATAAAGGACCTGGTGGGCCTGCGGTCACAGGCAAAGTGACATATCTCTGTCTGCAATGTCCACATGTATGCATTGTTCCCGACAAGCAGCACAGTAAAGGGAAAGAACATCCGTTCTGTAAGTACATGTGAGAGCACGTGATGGCGAGTCCTTACAATTCTACTAGGCATTGAAGCCAGCAGTGGCTTTCTTTACTGTATCAATTGCAAGGACTTCATATACGATCCGACCTTCGAGGAGATCCGAACCGCGGGGAAGAAGCGCAAGCGATCATCAACAGTAGACGGTGACAAAAAGCTGGTAGCCACGAATACCTCCGGGATATCATGTGCTGCTACTGGGCTTCGTGGGCTGTACAACATGGGTCAGACATGTTTTATGTCTGTCATTCTGCAATCACTCATCCACAATCCCTTCATCCGCTCCTACTATCTCGCTGAAGGCCACCGATCTTCCGAATGCGAACGCGAAGCTTGCACCTCCTGTGCACTGGACGACATCTTTACCGATTTCTACGGCACTGAAAAGCATGAAGGGTATGGAGCGGTACATATGCTGCAAGGCTGCTGGAAGGGTGGCGGAGCCCTAGCGGGATACAGTCAGCAAGATGCGCACGAATTCCTTGGTTTCATACTCAACAGCCTGCACGAGGCAAATACAGAAGACGAGGAAAAGCGGGATACAAAGAACTGCGAGTGTGTCATACATCAAACGTTCGGTGGAACGATGAAGAGCACAGTGACTTGCACGACCTGCAAGAATACTACTACCACCTCTGACTTCTTCATGGACCTAAGCCTAGACGTCAAAAGCGCCGGATTTAGCATCAAGAAAAAGAAGCTGGCCATGATCAATGGTACGCAGACAGTGAAGGAAGCGCTGCCGGTCGATCTTACCGAATGTCTGGATCGTTTCACATCAGTCGAGACGCTATCAAGCGACAGCTACCACTGTCCGAAGTGCGACGCTGCAAGAGAGGCAAGGAAGAAGCTTTCGCTCACGCAACTACCACCAGTCGTACCCATCCACCTCAAACGGTTCTCGCACAACAAGACCGACTCAAAGAGTACCAAAGTCGACACGAGAGTGCGATTCCCCTTCGTTATAGACCTTGGGCCTTGGGTGTCGCCATCCCCAGGCAAAGCAGGCTCCGGCACCACAGACATGGCAAACGGCCACGATCCCGAAAAGGCCGGCAAGGATGAAGATACGATCGACGTCAAAACCCCGAGCAAGGGCGGCGACACTGTCGGCGAACCCCAGGAGCCGATCTACGAGCTCTCGTCAGTCATCGTGCATAAGGGCAAGATCGATAACGGTCATTATATCTCCTATTCGAAGCAAGACTCCGAGTGGTTCCGATTCGATGACAGTATGGTTGTTCAAGTAGACGAAAAGGAGGTACTGGGGGCTGAGGCGTACATGTTATTCTATGTGGTTTCGGAGTTAGGGTGAAGACTCTTCGCAGGCGAAAAGGGATCGGCGTTTCGTGATTGGGCTCGGCGGGCGGCTAAAGTGGTTCACAGCACAAGCGAAAGTGTGAGAGTATAGACCTGACCTGTACGCAGGCGGGACAACAGCATTGGGATACGGCGTCTTGCATCAAACGGAAGGACGACTTCTAAAGATAAGTCTGGAGTAGGAAAGCAATGGATGATTGGCTGATTGTTTGTCTTCGTGCCAAGCCACTGACTCACAGACAAAATCTATTTCAACCTCAACAAGCCTGTCTGCCTCCCAAGAATCCTTCAATCCTCGGAGTTTGGCTTTCAACCAAATACCTTCTCAGAGCCATGGCGGTGGCTCTGCGAGTCCTGTAGAAGTACTGTAAGCCAGGCAGTGCTTTGAAAATTCCGTCACAATACACTGGCCGGATCCAGAACGATTGAGATGCAGAGCCCCTTTCCTTCTGGCTCCCTGCTGGCTTCTCACTTCACCAACGAGGACCGCACATTCAGTGGCTGGTAGTACCTCACGGAGTGGTTGCTTAGATCGATACATCGTTCCTTGCTGAAAGGCGATACGCGGAGGGGCGGTGCACTTGGGATGACAGTATGCGTCGAATCACCCTTGATACTCAAGGGACGTATGCTGGAGTTCCGAGGGGACATGAACACTTTCATAATCAATCTGTGCAGTCCGATGTGAAGTGGTTGGCTTTGGCATCGTTCCTTCCTATTCGGGAATCGACAAGGGGTATCGCCTGCCAAGAGTTGACCCACTATTACTCATACCTACATGAACATCACCTTTCCATTCTGAATTTCGTTTTTCCTTCTTCCGCTTGCTATCCTTCGATTGCAACAGCGAGTCCGCCGATACGTCTTGGGGCTCAAAGAAGACGTGACTCGCACTCTCGAGGGAAATGAAACTCACTGTAAGGAGTCTCTTTCCATGGCGCGACTCGAGAGGAAAAGAGCTAGTACACCTGCACACACCATGAGCGGCAGGTAGGCTCAGAACTCCAATGGCACATTCACATCCAGATCCTTCACTGATGCAAGTCAGATTGAACCACAGAAGGGACCTGGGGGAATGCAAAGCTACGGGAGCAAGCAAAAGCATCAAAAGCGCCAAATTTGCACGTCCGTCGCTCAGACCTGTTGCTGAGCAAACAAAAAGTTTGACAAAAACCACGTGTTGACCTGGCGTGGTAACCCAAACCTACGAGATCGGCCGCGGTTTCGGTGCGGGTTGTTACAATGGATTGAGATGCAGAGCTCCTCTCCATGCTTCCCATTTGAAGCACATACGTCCACAAAACCTTCGGAGATCGCCCCTTCAATGGCTTTTCTTCTGGTGGATGGAGTGCTCAGATCGATAACATCTGTGTGCATTGCCACTGCTGCAGATGCGCCCTGGCTGAAAGCGTGTTGCCGAGTTGAGATTCCTACCTTCCAGTTGAAGCGCTGCTGGGAGAAGGGAGAGGTGCATGCTGGAGATTGGGCGGACAAAATCAAGAATACTTTTTCATCAGGATTCGCTGACAGTCTGATTATGGATCCAGGAGAAGAAGCAGCCTTGTCTTGCGGTGGCAGGAGCGGACATCGTTGGCGGACGAACTGTGCATCCGCACAAAAGCAGTGTGATGGCTTCATTTCCCATACGCGTGGTACGTGTAGGTATCGACGGTGGTAAGGTCAGTAAGCGCAGGAAGTTTTCCCATCTGGTATATTTTCATCTCTTGTTATTCTGCACTCAAGCCGTGCCACTCTCAGCTGCCATCACACTCGACACCTTCTCAGCTCGCTCCGGTCCCTCACGTCCAACGCTCTCCTCACCCGAATCCGTCTCTTTCGTCGACCGCCGTTCATGCCACCGAAATGCCCAGCATACGAGCACCGTGGTAAGATATGCTAGCCAGATGTGCACCGTCTGCACTGACAGGAAGGCTCGCAGGTTGTCGACAATACCGCCTCCAGCCAACAGGTTCCCAATCGCCTCCACCATCCGATCTCGATCGCAGGGCCAAGAATTAACACCTACGATCTTGCAAGCCGCGAGACATGTGTTCGGTAGTCGCTGCTTGCGGATTGGTAGGCGGATTGTTGTGCCTGGTACTGAGATTGAGAGACCAGTATGGACTAGGATGTGCATGATCGGATCGCCGAGCCAGGTGGCGGCTATGAGCGGATATCCTGCCATGATGAATTTGCCAAGCCAGGTCCGTCGCGCGGCTTTTGGCATCTGGAATGCCGCGAGGAGTGATAGCAGTGATACCGCCATGAAGATTGCGAATGTGCCGAAAGTTTTGGTAAGTTCGGCTTTGAACTTCATATGCGCAATGGCGGCTTCGGTGAGGGGTTGTTGGTAGGCCATGATGATGATATCGTTGCTAATATAGATCTGTAGCTTGAGTTGCATAATACAATGTCAACGGTCAAGCTCAAGAATTTTGTAGGCGTGCAAAAAGGTGATATCCACAGCTGCGCCACACAGAGTTCAGGAGGTAAGCGCGGTTGCGAGCGATCTGGTGGTGCCAAGCCGAATACCAAATAACGCTCGGAGCAGTGCATGCTGGAGGTTGAGCGGACAAAATCCGATAACAATTTTTTCATCAGGTTTCGCTTACATTGTGGTGGGAAGATTTGCCATGAGGTTAGGAGACCGACACGGCCGGCTACCAAAGCCCATTTCCCTCGCCACAGTCGCCGTTGTTCCAAGTTACAACCTCATACCCCAGCTAACATTCAGCAAACTGCTGTCTCGTCAGGCAAAGATCCGTGGACGCGCCGTCTTCAATCGCATCCGAAAGCTTCTTCACACATCGAGCGAAGCAGTCTTTTGGACTGCTCCACCCACCAAAGCCCAGACGGTAGAAAGTAACAGCATCTACATCGCTAGTCAATATCCCAAGAACGTCAGACTAACGGGAGAGTACTTACCAGCACAGTTCAAACTATCCCAATTATCCCAAGTGCCATACCCAGCAAGACACTGCTGCAGCACAGCCTTATCGATCTTCTTAACATTGGCGCCTGTTGATCCTCTGCATCGATGCTGATCTCGAGGAGCTTCGCCATTGTCTGCACCGCTGATGGTATCTGGCATGCGGTTCTGAGTGGGATAGATGGCGATCCAGGCGTCTCCATCGTAGTATTCGCCGCCGTACTTGAGATTGAACTGGTTCCAGCCATGTTCGTCTGTAGCGCCAGAACACCCGTCGATGAGCTGGCCCAGATAGTCCTTACATTTCGCTGATGTCAGGGCGCGGTTTGGGGCTTGCGACATGTGGATCTGGAAACGACGTTAGTGATCTTGTGGTATTAATTGAACTGATGCTCTGGGCGAACGTGCCTCGAATTCGTTAATCGTATGGTCATGCCATCTAGCATCAGCTTTCAGAGCGGTGATGGATCCTCCACAAAAGGAGTCGACAACGTTTGCCAGCTCGTCTCGCCCAATGAAGGCTTTCTTCGGATTGGTCACAGAGCTGGAGCTGTAACAAATCTTGTCGAAATCCACTGCACAGAGGGTTAGGCTGATGCGGGACTCGTCGTCGATGACTTCTGACTTACAGTGAGGGGTGAAGGTATATTTAATAGGCGGATCCTCCGAAATGTACACACCACCGAACTTGCTGTTGCCAGCGTATCCAGCCGTATCGCAGTTGTCCACAGTCTCGCCAAGTGCTCGATAGCAGTAGTCTCTGGGCTCCACGTTGTCTTCGCCGTACAGATACTCTCTCGATATTGTATAGCGGTCGGTGCTCTGCACTTTGGGTGAATCCGGTGCATCGCAAAAGTCCTGTACAGCCTTGATGGCTTCATTACGGCCAAGGAAGCCATCAGGTCCTTCTGGGCCATTGCATCTCAAGCCAGGCTGTTCGCTCGGATCTGGTTCGCCTACCTCGAAGCCAGGCTGCACTGCACCGCCGATGCACTTTGGGTCTTTTAGGTCCATCTTTGTCGAACCACAGGTGCATGTGCACTCTGGATCGATCTTGCCGTCTTCTAGTGGATACCGGCATGATGCACTGCACGAAGGTCAGCAGAGACGGAGAGTTATCACTTCATGGATTGGAGCACCTCAGCAGGCAACCACCCTTTGTGTATACACCACCACCGATGTACTGGCAAGACTCTGGGTCCTCGCATTTGGTTGGCGTTGGATTTGAAGTGTCGAAATCATCGCCAGTTCCCGGGTCGATGATTTCCCAACCACCCGAACGAGGTGTTAGGTGGTTCACAGCATCTAGAATGGCAGTGTGAGCAGTCCATTAAATGGCTTTTTTGTCAGCTTGTATCTTACCCTTGTCCCATCCCCATGCTTTCTCGAGCCAGTTGTAGGTCAACATCCAGGCGTAAGAGTCGGCTGACGCAATTAGCAATCACGTTCTACCGGAAACGCGGCGATGGGCGCTGATGAACGAACCATTGAGCAGGGTATCCAAATTGACAGCTGCATGCTCCTCAGACTGGAGATTCGCGCCTGCGTGCAGCCTTGCATACTGACGACAGAAGTCTGGCCCGTAGACCGCCTGAGACTGTAAGTAGCTAGCCGCCTCGATACCAGATTGAGGACTCACCCAAGTGCTGATGTCTCCATTACTCACCAGACTAGCATTTCGGTCTTCGATATGCTGGCCGCAGAATCCGACGATATTGTTGTACATGAGCTCATGGATGAATATGTGCTCTCGTATCTTCAGGGTTTGGATACTTGAAGCAGAAAGCCTCGTCTGCGTGACTTCGTTCATATAAGGGCTGTCAAAGAACAGAGGGCAGAAGACGATTGCATGGCATCGGGTTTCGCATCCTTCCAGTCTGGTCCTCTTAGTGCCGTTGTATTCGACGCCAGTCGCTGGAGAGATGGTACTTGCGCCAGTGTTTTTGCTGTGTGGCCAATGATCAGTATTCTGCAGTATCAGTAAGTGGACCTTGTGCGAACTTTGAACACAAGCGTTCGGCACCACAGCTGGATCTTCGACGTCTTTCGGTTGTTTGTTCTCGGGTTGGACACTCCGTGAATGGGAAACAAGGACAGCTGCCTCAAGTTGTCTAGTTACTGCATCAGAATGGACAATTGCGTCAGAACTGGCCAACGCACCGTGCGCGATTTTCAACGCGTCTGCGTTCTGAATAAAAGAGTATATTGTCAGCAGAGCTCCTTCCGCAACCGATCCTCGGAATTTACATACCTTCTCGTTCTGCCACCACTGATCACTTTTCATGAAGGACAGAGACCATCCCGAAGTCTCATTGATGGATGGGTCATAGGCTGCGACCTGCATTGCCATCCGTAGAGTCTCGACGAGAACATCGAAATCCTCGGCGGAACAGCTTTCCGCTGCAGTGTCCCACCAAATGCCTTTGTAGTTTTCCTTAGCCCTATCGAGTTTGTCCTGGGAGACTCGTCCGCCATGTCTGGGCATGAGATCAGTAGGTGGCGGCGACACGCAGCATGACACCAGCAGCATCAACATGAGTTGGATGAGATGTAGCGCAGCCATGACGCCCGAACGAAAATGAACGAAGAAGGAGATGAGGGTGTCTTGAGCGTTTTTGCAAGAAGGCTCGTCCAAGACCTACTTAAGAAGCACCGCACTTCGATCGTTGAACCTTGCTTCTGCGGCTGTGGCACAAGATGCACTCGTGACTAAAGTAGATTCACCGACTCGTAACCGACTCATTGCACAACGATCAACTACAGATGTGACTGCAGGTTACTCGGAATTGCAGCCGTGAAGCCGGGCTCTAGGGTTCTCAGTGAGAAGAGAAGCTCGAGTTTGCTATGCCAAGAGACTTGGAATGCGCCTCTGCACGACCATGCCTGAATGTTGCCCTGATGTCCAGGCAGGAACAGTGGGGGCCATGTAGCTCAAATGTCCACGGTGTAAGCAATGCTGGGAGATTCCATCTTGGCGAGCCATCCTAAGTGCTGCTTGAGCATTCCCAGCAGGAACCGACATTCCAGGTCAAATCACACTCGCAGCGGCTGTGTCACGCCCGACCTCCAGTCGCAGATGATATTTCGGGCCGAAAACTACGGCATTCTCGCTCAGCCAGCGCAGCTGGCACCGCCGAGCCTGGTCCAACGGTTGGTGCAGCGCGAGTTGCTCGAACAGAAACAACCTCGAACAGACTAATCAAGCTGCAAGGCTCTTGATCACATTTGTGGAGCATTCACGGGCTTTCTTGAATCTTCGCAGGAAGCCATCTATCCGCGAAGAACACGGTGGCATGGAAAGTACCACGCAGAGGGGAGATGGGCTTAGATGAAGAGCAGACACAGTTCCATGTACCAGATGCCAGACCGACCGAGTTCGACAGTTGTGCATTCTCAATTACACATATCAAAAGTTGACTTGCTTTACGACATTCCGATAGCTCTTGACCGCCCACCGCAAGCCTTTGCACCAGTCCCTTTCCCATTGTGTGACACACCGTGTGCTGCACTCCGCGCGATAGTCTTCGTACTTGACGCCATGCAGGATGTTGAGCTTGCAGTTGCTAAATCATTTGCTGCTGAAAAAGGCAGCCGCTTCTCTCCCTCGAATGAGTCTTCCCATGGTATTCTGCAACACCTTGGCAAGTGCACACTTCCGGTCGCGGGTGCGACGACCTCTCGTTTTCGGCGCTCGTTGATCGCATCTTGCCGTTCACTGCAAGTATCAAAGCAAGGTCCACCATGAAGTCTTGAGGTACTTCGACGTCTCTCAGTCTGTCGATCTGGGTTGCAGTTGCTTTGTTCGCCCATATCTGAATGAGGTGTGACCGAGCCAGGGAAGATTCTTTTGTGTTCTCATAGACCAGATTGATGACATCGTCGGGATTTCGTCCAGAAAGCATCGAGGGCCTCAGTGTTGTTGACAAATTCTTTAATGGCCTCCTTCACGGCGCTGCGGAATTCAAAGTCCGCCAGGTCATCGCCTACGATGCAGCAATTCCACAGAATCCACCACTTGTACCAGCAGGGCTTGTCTATGCTCTCGTATGAGAAGATGAAGACATCGGTGGCCAGCCAAGAGATGTAGGTGTTGAATGCCTCGATATCCATTTCCGACAGGCGAATGACTTCATTGGATCCTGAGGCAGTGCATGTCTTTTGCAAGACCTCGGAAGACTTGGAGAGGAGCTGGCGAGGAATGGATGTGCGCAATTTGTGAGCACCAATCTGGAGAAATGCGAATTCGCTATCCGCGGCATGTGTCGTCTCTTTCGCTTGTGTGCCGTTTTCTGTAAATGCAGCTCTGCACTCAAGAAGGAATCGATCGGTGGCAGCATCTGCAGAGTCGGTTGCAGCCTCCTGCTGTTCTTCTTCTATACGATGAGCGTACGACTTGCGTGTCTCGACCATGGTGTTTGGGATGGAGAGAGTTGGCACTTTGGTCTGTAGGAGAGCGCCGTGCATTTCGATGTCCAGTCTGCTGTGTGCGGGTCGGTGCCTACTACGCGTGACTGCCGCTCCGTCTCGCGCCTTTGAGGAAGGAGCTCCTCTGGGATCCACCCAAAAATGGCCCTCACAGAGGCTTTGGTACTCATATCCTACCTAGATCTTCCGATGCAGGCGTTCTCGGCTTGTGAAAGCTCAAACGCGATGAAGGTCTTCGTTGACCGCGGGGCAGGTTCCCTACTTGCTCCGTTGGTCTCGCTCAAGACGCGCCCTGCTCTTTGGCCAAAACCTCTTCTAGTAGCTCGTTCGCCTCCTTCATGAGCTCTGCCTCTTTCTCCGCGCCCACCTTGTTGCCCCTGCTATTCAACCAACCTACGTCGAACTCTCCTAGTCCTCCATTCTTCAGCCTCTTCGAATCCAAATGCATTGGCGCGGCCGGCGTGGTGTTCTTTGCAGACGTCGTCGAAGAAGGCGGTGCCGTGGTAACGGTCGGCTGTGAGCTGCCAAACGCGCCACTGTCTGATGTGATAATCCCCGCTTCTTCCAATGCTAAGGCCTGCCTTCTGAGCCTAGCCATGATGCCCTGTACACCGTGCAGAAAGTCGGTTGTGTTGGTTGAGAAGGCTTCTTTACGAGCTTCGATGCTGTTGTCGGAGGCTTCGCCCATGCGAGTGTCTTCGCCTTCAGCGTGCATGTCAAGTGGTCTGTTCGTAAGTGCGTGAATCGCTTGACCTGCTGAGGATATCATCGCCGGAACATCCTTGTTGATATCAGAGAGCTCGCGGATGCGCTCCGCTGGCGTGATAGTCGGCTGAGAGACCATCGCGGCGTAGGTATTGATTCAATGCACCATATCTCGAAGGTGTTGGAGCTCGAAGGTGAGAGCATCGCATGCAAGGAAACAGCTGCAGGTACGCCGGCAACTTCCGAGGGCGGGCAGGGGTGCGCACTTGCTGCAGGCTAGCCGCATTTGTGGCAGGTGCGACGGGCTTCGCGACTTCACCTTCACTTTCATCGCGACTGCATTTCATCACGTAATACGAAGCATCTATTTGACCAGTCGATGTGAGCTGGACTCGACATCAACATGGCCTCTCAACCGCCACCGTCGCGAACGGCGAGCGTTGGGCCGCCGAGCGCAGGCGGAATGAACGCGCCGCCCGCGACGACACCAGGCGGAAGCCAACAGAATTCGCAGCAGAATCTGAATCAAATTGTGAGTTTTCATTTTGTACTATCATTGTTGTTCCAGTACACAGCGAGTGAGTAATGGAGGAGATGAAGGTGGTGAAGTGTTGACCGTTTGCGCTTGCACTCGGGATATGCACGGCTGCTTTTGGCGCACAAGCTCGGTGAAGTGAAGGGCAAGAACGACGAATCCAGATGGAACCAGACACCGCGCAAACGAAACCTCCCGGATCGCAACATGGACAGCTTACTCAACGGCGCCAGTGAGTACTTGAATCGACCGGCCATGCAGACCCCACGCAAGGACAGCGTGGTTGCGCGGTCACCCACGCTGCCGCCAACGGGATGGAATCGACTGCACTGGAACATGCTGGACAAGCCAACTGTGCGTACTTGGTGAACGACCTCATTTACCCTTCACTCGAGCATGTGATCCTTTCTGTATAAATAGCTGATTTCTATTCCCTCTTGCGTTCCTTACACGACCACTAGCACAGCAGTCCTTCAACATGGCGAGATATTCGGCTGACTCAAAATTCAAGGTCCTCGAGTACCTCTCTAAGAAAGGATACAGCCGAACAGAGGCTATGCTACGGCGCGAAAGCGCGAATACCGACGCCAATGGAAATCCGATCCCCACCTCGATCGAGGAGATGGGCGGAAAGCGATACGGCCGTGCCTTCGAGCTTACGCAGAACTGGGTGGACAACGTGCTGGACATTTATAAGCCCGAGCTCAAGAGACTACTATGGCCCCTATTTGTCTACTCCTTCCTTGAGTGCGTCGGCGATCACTATTCGCGCGACGGCCAGGAGTTCTTCCAGCGATTCCGCGAACCTTTTGAGGCAGAATGTGGCGATCACATCCGGACGCTATCTACAATTTATGAAGCAGAGCATGCGCAACAGAACGAAATTGCGCAGATCTATCGGAACAACAAATACCGCCTCTCGCTCAGTACCATGGCGTACCAATTACTACTTGCATTTTTGGAGGCCAAGGAGAACGAGGGCAGCAAGATTATCCTCAACATCATTCAGAGTAATATGGACATCAAGACAGTTGAACGAGCAGCCGCTGGTGGCGAGCGGAGCCTCTCGAAGCTTCTCGCTAACCGCGATGGCACACAAGACGCACCCGCAGAAGATGAAGGCATTCCTGGGCACAATCCTGGATCTGCGAATCTAGATCCAAAGGCACCAGCCGTTCTCTCGAAGCTGACGCTTGGACCACTACCCATGGAGGCAGACTTGATGGAGGACGTGAAGGCAGAGTTGCAAGATCATGACTCATCACATCCGCCCGGCCCTGGGCAAGACTCGCTTTTGAATCAGTTCGAGAACTCTGACCGCATCAAGCGAGAGCCGCTCGACGACGCACCACCACGAGACGCCCTCCCGTTCCCACCTTCGACCGCACGCGACGTGGCAATGGAAGTCCAAAGAGTGAAGGAGAACAGAGATCGCTTTCGGATAGATGCTCGCACAGGAGGCGTCGGACCTGGAGTGAGCGTGACGATGTTCACATTCCACAACACCTTCGACAGCATCAATTGCATTGAGTTTTCAGGTGACAACAGCCTGGTAGCTGCTGGTACTGCAGAATCTTACATCAGAGTTTGGTCGCTTGATAACCGAGCTCTTACATCTCCTACGGACCCGCCATCTTTCCAACCCTCCTCGTCACGAAGACTGGTAGGCCACTCAGGCCCAGTGTACGCACTTTCATTCTCACCTTCGATTGCCCTTCCGGAGCCAACAACGAACGGACATACCAACAACACTCATTCGTCTGAGTCGCAGCCCAGATATCTACTCTCGGGCTCTGCGGATGGCACAATCCGACTGTGGTCGCTTGACACTTGGACCAACCTGGTTGTCTACCGTTCTCACAACATGCCTGTCTGGGACGTGCGATTCTCACCCTTCGGCCACTACTTCGTTTCATGCTCAGCAGATCGCACAGCACGAATGTGGAGCACACCTCAAATATCGCCTCTGCGCATCTTTGCGGGACACGACTCCGACGTTGAGACGGTCTGTTGGCATCCAAACAGCGCCTACATCTTCACAGCATCTGGAGGAGGTGATCGAACAGTGCGCATGTGGGACGTCCAACGAGGACAAGCAGTGCGTATGTTCACTGGTCATGCCGGCAATGTCACAGCGCTCTCCTGTGCACCAAACGGCCAGGTTGTCGCAAGTGCAGATGATCGAGGAGAAATCATTCTCTGGAATCTCGCTACTGGTCGACTGACCAAGCGCATGCGTGGCCACAGCCGCGGTGGCATCTGGAGTTTGGACTGGAGCGTGGAGTCTACAGTCCTCGTGTCAGGCGGCGCTGACGGCACTGTACGCGTCTGGGATGTCCAGTCGAATAAGGACGACAAGGGCAAAGAGGTTGGTCAGGGCGGGACTGGTATTCAAGTCGACGGTAAGACTGTTGGTGGTGGTGCTGTTCAGAAGAGCAAGGCCAAGAAGGATGTCGTCGTCTCGCCAGACCAGATCTCCGCGTTCCCGACGAAGAAGAGCCCAGTCTACAACGTACGGTTCACGCAGATGAATCTGATCATGGCGGGTGGTGCTTATCTGCCTTGATGAGCTCAGGTTGGAGGTGGGATTTTAGCATGGCGTTTCGGAAACCAAAGCAGTATTGGGAACGGATTCTGATACCATCAACAAGCAGGATTGAGGAGGCATCATCACGGAGCGGTTCGTGTTCGAGGGCAGGAATACTGACTGCGGCAATCTGAAGTAGGACAACTGACGAAAATATCACATAATCGCGAGATTCGCACGCGCTCTTGCGTCTCCCATTTCTCTAAACCAGCGCCACAATCTTCTCCTCTACCCGGTGGCTTTCCCCTCGCATGCCGTGAAGTTCTAGCCACAGCATGTGCCACTGTAAATTCTGCATTGAGTGATGATCAGCACAGTGTGCGGAGACGCCACATCACGATCTGCATCGCATTGTGGCAGTGCACATCATCCAAACGAAGGACGAGCTCAAGCTGACGAGAACGACAGCAGCAAAGGAACGATACACGAACTGTGAAGCAGCACGCCTGCAGCTCTGTGCATGAGTGAAGTATGTTTCGTTCGCCTTGGCAGCAGCTGACGATCGGCAGTAACCTTACATACCGTGCTCTAACTTGTTCGGGACGATGGCGCCAACTTCTTTGGGGCGGTGACGTAGCGTGTGAGGACGATTGGCAGGGATTCCAAGTTTCGATGTGCTGGACAGACAACTCAATCTCCACACGGGTTGATCTCGCGAGGTCCTGGCGGAGGCTTGACGTCGTCGCGTGGTTGGTATCACGACCATGATGATGTATGAGCATTTGTCGGAGAGATAGCAGAGGCTGGGAGGTATATGTAGGTGGCCTGCCTCGAGCGGCGTGGCTCTGTTCCGTATCTCAAATATCCCAGAGGTTTGCAACATTCACAGTGTATCCAGCCGGCATAACAACACGCACAACCCGCAACGGAATCAGATACGACTCCGATCCAGATAATATCAAAATGGCACGAACAGCGAAGACTACCAAGACGCGCACCGCCGGGAAGCCTTCCCTTCTCTCCCGCCTGAGGAACCGTAACCAGGCCAAAGTGACCACGACTCAATCAACCAACCCCATCACGGGCAACACCACTACCACCCAGAAGACGACTACGCATCCTAACGGAATTGGCTCCCGCGGTCACGGAGGACAGGGACCTCTCGCAAGCAACCACGAAACCCACTACACATCAGGCGCGACTCCCGTGCACCACCACAAGAGGAAGCCATCCATGGGTGACAAGGTCGCCGGGGCTATGACGAAGCTGAAGGGCAGCCTTACGAATAAGCCAGGAAAGAAGGTAAGATCTCATAGTACGAAGCATCAATGAGGGGTGAGAAACTAATCACTATACAGGCCGCTGGCACTCGCCGCATGCATGGTACTGATGGCCGTGGATCGCACAACAAGAGGACCGTCGTTGCATAGATGACTTCTTGTTATCTGCTATGAGAGTGACAATCATTCACGATACGACATGATACGAAACCTGACGAAGCAATTTGTACGATTTTTGCGATATCCAGCGATACCCATTCCAGTGCGAGAGACGAGATCATTTAGTGTTTTGATAGTTGAGATGAGAATGCTCTGCAGTACCAAACCAATGCACGGTTCCAAGGCTCCATCACGCGTTTTCTAGAAAGTCTATCAACAGCGTAAGGCGACCTCGTGGTCGAAGGATTGTTTTCCACGTTGCGTTCGTTTCAGTGCATTGAACAAGGAGACAAGATTCATGAGCCCTCAATGCCCGGATGCAAGATTTTCGACCCTTCTACAGTTTCTACACTTACGCCGTTAACACCACACGCACAATGACCGCACACCACAGAAAAAGATCAACATTATACATCCGAAGAACACCTGCGCAAGTCGTTCAAGCGTCGCTCGCATACGATTCTAGAATCCGCTTACTCCTCACGGAACAGGTGCATGCGAGTCATTAGACCGGAAGATCAAACATCTCGAGTCAAAAGCCAAGCACCTCTACCCAACAGGCCTTGCTCGCAATTCGACAATCACTCGATGTACCCGAAGCGATGGGCAAACCTGTGACACTTAGCTGCATACTGATCACAGTGGATCGCGTGGTACTGACTTTCGTGAAGGGTCTCGTGAAGGAGGATGGGCACATTGTCAACAATGCGGCTGTCTTCTCTTTTTCTTCTTCGCATACGATGCTGCACCGCGAGAGAGGCGTTGAAGGTGGATTAAGAAGACGCATGAGAACCGCGCGGGAAGGAAAAGAGGAATATGAAGAGACCATGGATCTGGACCTGGACGCCTTTTATCATCGTCCTCGCTCTGATCTCTGCCACTCACGCCCAGAACTTTCAAAGCAATGACAACAATGCGTCCGTTCCTCAAAGGGAAGGACATACAATCGATATCACGACGTCTACGCTCTTCGCCATCGCAAGCTTCTTCGTGGTCATTCGCATCCTCTCACGACTACCATGGCTAAGAGGGGCTGGACTTGGATGGGACGATGCAACTGTGTTGTTCAGTCTGGTCTGCGCTGCGGCGATGACGGTTGTTGCGTATTTCCAATTACAACATGGATTGGGAAGGAATAGTTTGGGTTTATCGCAAGTGGACTTGAGGAGGCTGTTTCTGGTATGTTCCTCGTAAAACGATTGGAATTGAGCAATGCTAATGCGATCCGTCTTCCAGTGGTCATATATCAGCCAACCTCTCTACGTCGCCATAACATTTACAGCGAAACTATCGCTCGTACTACTCTATCTTCGAATCTTCAATAACCCCGAACGAAAACGCTCGATCTTTCGAATCGTCTGCTACATCGTCGCCGCATCCTTCGTTCTCGCGGCAATAGCCCTCATCCTGGCATCAATCTTCCAATGCCAACCCATCTCTTACGCCTGGCGACAAAACATTCCTGGAGCGAGCGGGAGTTGTATAAACCACAGAACGTTAGACTACGCCATCTCCAGCCTCAACATCGCCTCCAACCTCGCCGTAATCCTCCTCCCAATCCCCCAATTCTTCACAGGAGAAACAACCGAAAACCCTCCAACACACAAGAAATTCGGCCGCCTGATATTCCTCCTCTCCGGCCTAGCAGTCCTCGCAATCTCCATCCTCCGCCTCACAAAAGTCTCCTCCCTCTCCGCCACATCCCTCTTCAGAGACCCCACAAACGCCCTCGCACCCCTATCCCTCTACACCCTCATCGAATCCTACTCCACCCTAATCTTCACCAATATCCCCACCTTCCTCTCTACCCTTCACGCCATCTACTCACTAGCATCTCGAAGAGACTGGATCCGCCTCTCCCTCAGCACCCGCTCAACACCAACCCTCCTCACAGGCGACGACCGTCCCTCCTCTTCTACCCCCACATTCTGGCGAAGACGGCTGAAAACACCGAATCCGCACTCGCCCTCTCCGCAGTTGATAAGGAGGAGTACGGCGAATGGGAAACGACTAGACGATACGTTGAATCGGATCGAGAAAGCGAGCGGGGAGGGGAGGAAGACGAATTCAGTGCCGACCTTACCGGAGATGGCTGTTTTGCGGGAGAGTCAGGTGTTGGATTTGAGGGAGAGTGTGAGGGAGGGGTTGAGGGAGAAATGGGATTGGTTAGATTTGGAGAAGGCTGATGGGGATGAATGGGGGAGGACAGGAGGGAAGAAGTGGGAGGAGAGGGGGAGTTATTTGACGGTTTAGATGTATATGTACACCCAGGATGGATTGTATGGGTGTTTATTAACGATTCGATCCGATTCGATATGTATATACCTTGTCTTCTCGCAAGGTTGATTGGGGTATCATGATTATCATCATCGCCACATCGTCTCCATCCACAAACGCCGCCGCCGAGGGCGGAGAATCTCAATCTTTACCAGACGCACGCTGCTCAAGTTTTCTGTAAAGCCGCGTATCAGGGTAATGCATCCGATCGGGGTACTCCCTTAAGAGTCCCGACTTCTTCTTGGACGCAACCAACCACTTCGCCTCCAGCAACATTTCAAGAATCTTCAGCATGCGAGAATCAATCTCCGGACCATGATCACGGCCCTGCTGTAAGCCGAGCCTGTATTGGGTGGCAGGTCCGCGCTCAATCATCATCACAACCCTCCGCCTTCCTTTCCCCACGACATACTCTGGCTCCTTCCATTTGGTGAGAATACTGTCCAATACCTCCAAGGAGCGATCGAGAGATTGGAGAGTATTGATGTCGCCGGCCACAAGCGGGGAATTGTATTTCCTGGCAGGGTCCTGGCTGGGCTGTAGCTCCGAGATGACAGGTTCTTCTTGATCAAGCTGCCTTTGTCTCGGCTCGAGCTCGTATTGGGTGAGCGATGCATCGTTAGATGCCAGCGAAAGAGGCGAGCTGGTTACGTGATCTTCGTCAATCGTTCTCACAGTCAGAGGGTTGACAGGGAGCACGCTAGCAGCTTCATCATCGAGCGCCTCTTTACCAACGCCGAATTGTTGTTCGTCAAGCTCATCTGCTATACACTTGTCAGGCTCGAGGTCGTGAGGCACGGCTTTTGGGTGTTCGACTGGGGATGAGGCCATCTGCGAGGGCAAAAGAAGATGATCTTCAACGGCGGAAGGTTTCATGGAGTGCGTTGGCAAAGCCGCGTTGTATCCGAGGCCCTCTCTGCGCTTTCCTGAAGTAGGAGCAGGTGCTGTGGATGGTGCTAATTGCTGATCCCCGAGCTGGCTGTCGAAACCCTGATCACGAGAGTGCTTGCTGGAACGTTCAGCGGCAACACTGGCTGAGGGGTCATAGTGTGCATTGTTGATGACGCCCAATGGGGCATACTCTGTCGCCTGGTCCGAACTTGAAAGTTCTTCGCGTGGTCCTGAAATCCCAAATGGCATATAGGAAGTCGCCGCAGGGCGAAACCCTTCATACACCAATTGCGGCAGCTCTGTATCGGTCTCTTCACCTACTGAGCCAGTAAGTGCGGACCTAGGCTCTCCGAGAGATCTGGTTTGGATCAAACCACTCTCGCTGAACGGATTTGTGCCGCAAAATAGCCTGCGCCTCTTACGCGTTCTGAGGCGGCTACTCCGTACCCACTGCCGAAGTCGAAATCTGGCTTGAAGGACTTGTTCGAAACTGTCTCCAGCAGGACCAATAGCAGTTCGTACCTCGTGTGTAACTCCACGGTAGACCCCCAACCTTTGCGGCAGGATGTCCTCCCGCCACAGCCTCCACACTGCGTTGTCTAAACGGTCAGCCACGTCTTCACCTTCGATCTTGCGCACAAGGCCGAGAATGTAGCGGAACTGCACAGTCGAGGGTCTTTTGTGCTCCTCGAGAGTCCTGATAACCCCAGCCGTGACCAGAGCTCGAGTCATCAGACTGGTAATCGTAGCATTGCGGTCTCGAAGGAAGCGATAACACTCCCAGACTCTCCGATAGGCCACTCGCGGTCGAAGGTGCTTTGATCCAGCAAACTCAAACGCCATAAGATGCACGAGATCTACATGTGCTGGTAGTAGGCTGAGACGTCCTTTGGATCTCTGCTCGCGATGTGGCAAGGGGATGATCTCTTCGGCCGTCTGTCGCTGTAGTATGGGCCAAATTTTGTATGCAGCGATTCTGCCTTCCCGAGCCAGTGCCACAGGGAGCGATAAGCACGAGCTCAGCGGAACAGAAGGCACCTGTCTGAAGACACGATGCGCGAACGCCACGTTGGCTTTACTGCGTCCTTCCAGGGAGTAAGTTATGAGAAGCTGGGCCAAGCCTGCAGGAACTCCAAGCTGCGGTCGTCGACAGAGCTCTTCAAATAGCATAGCCATCGTGCGCGCACTGTCTGCACGGCTCTTCATCGCTATGGAGAATAAAGAAAGCGTCCACTGTCCGTATCGAACCCCATGCTTTTGCAGCGCACAGAGCAGATTGACCCTGGGGTCGACGAAGATTTGGCGACAGCGTCTTGATACGTAACGCCGGTTTTGTAACTCTCTGTAAAATAATGCCACTATCGCCGCTTGATCGTCGAGGGCGTGCTTCCGATAGCGAAGTCTTTTGACGCTGAGCTGGGAATTGTTGGTATTCACTATTGTTATTTCTGCATCGTTGGACTGCTCGGCGAGGAGATGGGGAAGCCAATACTTCAGAAGAACCCGACACAGAACGGACTTAGGTAACGTGGCTAGATGTTTCGCTGCAGTTGATGGCCCCTGCGTATGAGAGGCGAGAATACCATACACAGCTTGCCAGGCTGGATGCGAGCGGTCTCCTCCCCGAAGACGTGCGCAATTGCGTAAGCAAACCAGCCAGTTTTCGATATGCTCCGGTAGTTTATCAAACTTTCCGACACCTATAGAGGCCTGCTTGAACAGTGTCGTGGTAGCGACAATGCATATTGAAGTGAGCGACTCAGGCTCTGGCACGGCGTCCAGTATGCGCACAATGGCAGAAGTGCTGACATGGCGATGCCCAAGTATGGAGGCAACAGTCTCGGCGACTTCATCTTCCTCGATTGTCCGCAACTTGACCTTGTCTAACAACAGATCAAGAAGAGGCTGCGATGGGTCTCTCGTCCATGTCCGAGGTGCCAGCCATTGGGCAAGGCGCACGAGATTCCTCGCTCCTTGCTCGTTCGAATTGCTTTGTAGAAATTTTATTGCATCTCGAAGATGATGTTCTTCTGGGTCGTCCAAGTCTTGATCTCGGGCAAGCAGCTTCTCGAAAGCGGCTTTGCTTTCGGCAACCGGATCGCGTGTTGACTCTTTGATCTCCAGAAAGCCCTCGAACATATCGTCTTTCCTCCTCTTCCGTTTCGGAAACATCCAGTGCTCGTCCTTCTTGACTTTCGCGTATCCAGGCGGACTCCATTTGAGGTCCTTTTGCGGGTCAAACGATCGTGCTCCGTAGCCTCCAAATCCAAACAGAGCCCCAAAATCAGCTCCCCCAGGTTGGAGACCTGCGCCCACCGCACTCATGCCAATCCTTCTCTTCGAGAGACGGCGATGAGCCTCCAGTGGCCCGGGAACACTGCTGCCATATCTTCTACCCTCCCCATGTCGTCGGTTGTGCGCATTGGAAACACGGAGGAAGCGATTGAAGGCTTCGTTCAGGACATCGTCGGTGATCCAGAGGCACTTCTGAGGAGGTGATGCCCTCAGAGCTGGCCGGCATGGCATAGCAAGTCTCAGTCGTTATTGCGGGGCATTGGGTCGTGTGCTTCCATAAGGTAGAGGGCATTGGAGAGGAGGAGCTTCGGAAGTGGTCAGCAACGCCGCAGTGGAAAGTCTTGGCTCGATGGGATCCAACTTCGAGATCGGAAGACGGTACGAAGTGTACATACACACCGCACAATGATAATAAGATCGATACGACTTCGGCATGGTATATGATCCTATCGCAAATGCGGTATGTGCATGCTGACGGTGATGCGCAGGCCGAATAGCCCTTCCACGCCAATTCAACCTCCGAGCAACGAGACGATGGCAGTCCTCCCTAGAAACGAGCGAGAACAGCGAACGAGCCTCGTTACCGCAATTTACACAGTCGGCGACCCAACAGGACATCGCGCCCGTATACAATGACCGCAGTGTACCGATCAACGACCCAAACCATCCCGTCGCGCAGGACTACGCCTTCTTCCAGCACCAGCGCAAATTCACCACGCCCATTGGAACTCAAGTCGCGCCTCATTATAAACCCCACGAACTCCTCACTAAGCCTCCGAAACCATCAGATATCACACTCGAACTTTTGATCGCATCACAAGCACACATTGGGCATGCCACAAGTCTATGGAACCCAGCCAATGCGAGATACATCTTCGGTGTGAGAGGCGAGGCTGACCCGATCCACATCATCTCTCCCGATGCGACAGCAAGTCATCTGCGAAGAGCGTGTAAGATTGTGCATGGAGTGGCAGAGAGGGGAGGTCTGATATTGTTCGTGGGCACGCGACAAGGTCAGGCGAGAGCTGTCACCAAAGCCGCCGAGAACGCCAAAGGATGCCATCTCTTCACGCATTGGATACCCGGCAGTATCACTAACGGACAGCAAATTCTTGGCCGATGTGAAAAGCTGGTTGTGAACGAACTGGACGAACCAGTGGCAGGGTTCGAAGACCAACTCCTAACCAAAGCTGCCATCAAGCCAGATCTCGTGGTCTGCTTAAACCCACTGGAGAACTACGTCTTACTGCACGAGTGCGGCCTGAACAACATCCCAACAATCGGCATAATTGACACCGACGTCAACCCAACGTGGGTCACATATCCCATCCCCGCCAACGACGACTCCCTCCGCTGCGTCCAGTTCATCGCAGGCGTCCTAGGAAACGCAGGCAAGGAAGGACAAGAAGCGCGTCTCAACCATGCGAGGAATACTGGATACGCCGTCTACCCAGCCATCCACGGCTTGGAAGCTCCCAAGGCCTCAAAGGATGGACAGGATGACAAGAGAAGACGACCACGCCAACAACGCCAACCACGCACCACCCAACGCTCCGCCCCACAGCCCTCACAAATCGCCGCCGTAGAATACGCGGCCGACGAGCTCGACATCCCATCCGACCTCGAAGGCGTTGATGTGGCGCAGCACGAAGCCGATGTGGCTCTCCTCGAACAAGCCGAGCAAGAAGCTAGGAACAGTGCAGGCTTCATGGACGGTGCCACTCAAGCCTCATCGGCGGTCGTTGATAACAATCTCGGCTCTGAGAAGCAATCCAGCCCTCTGGAAAACATCAACGACGAAGACCTCGACGCCTTCGACGAGAACAACAGCGGATCTGCGGACCTGTCAGAGGTCGACCAGAGTCTTATAGACGAGATGTATGCTGCGAAGCAAAACGAGGATGTTGATGATGGGGAGGACGCAGCGCAATTTGGGATACACTCCGCGGCGGAAGAGTCGCCTATCGAGCAGGTAGGAGAAGTGGAGAAGGAGCTTGGAGAAGAATCAGAGGGGGAGAGTCCTGTGGAACAAGTCGGAGAGGTGGAAGAGGAATTGGGAGAGAAGGCGCCTGAGCCGGAGATTCCAGGCGAAGGGGGAGATCCGGAGATTGAGCAGAATGGAGATGGGAAGAAAATATGAACGGCCAAGGGAGGATACGCATCCTCCAACTCGCATGTATAGATATGGATATTATCAGAAACTTTGAAAGTTTCATCAGAGCGCATTTCATCATGTCCGTTTGATTCGGTTGATTGATTGCCGAGTGGTGCCTCCTCATCTAGCAATCTAAGTTATCATAGTTATACACTTTTTCTCATCCTTTCGCTCGCTGTGCACTCAATACCGTATCCTTTCCGCCTTTGACGCCGACCGTCAGCGCCCCGGTGATGGTATCATTGAAACCAGAAAACAAACAAAATAGACGAGAATGACGCGAATGACTTCCATCCGCTGGAAATTCCGAAACGCCGTGCCTAGGTGCGCTGCTTGCCCATCGCAATCATGGTGAAGCCCACGATGCTCGAAACGCTGCTCGTCCGTAAAGCAAGCAACCATCCCCGCCGTAGAGCATCATCTCAATGTCCCCACAATCACCTGCTCCCAGATCGTTCTCGAAGCCGAAGATGTAAGCAATCGTTTCGTGCTCTTCGAAAGTGTGCTCCAACACGGCACACCAGGCGGAGCGTAAGATGGCACCTCAAGTGTTCCTTCGGGAGGCGCATGAAAGAGGCCATGGGCGGGCATCCATCTAAAATGCAGGTACCGGAGGTTATTGAAGACCGCCGTGGGTGTGTTCTCATTCAGCAGCACTTGGCTTGAGGGGAGAAGCAGTGGCCAGAGCGTGTTGGGAACCTATGCCGGTACACCATGGCCAGTCTGACCAGCATTTGTCGTCCCGTTGCCGTAGACTTGCATTGTGGGTTGTTGGCCCAGCTGCGCCGCTCCAGTGACCAACGAGGCGGGAGTCGTCGTGTTCGTCGGAGCAGAGAGTTGCAATGGCGTTCCTCCTGGTGGGTGTGGACCTCCTGAAGCCATGCGCTCACGCTCGGCTTTCTCTGCCTCCATTCTCTCTCGGTCGGCTTTGGTGATGCGAGGCTTTCGTGGAGCACCAGCGCTACGGCCACCTCTAGAGCCACGACCTCGTGCTGGGAGGCTGGGGTCCTTGACCTTCTCTGCTGCTCCATCGGCCTTCGCTGCAGCGCTCGCACCTCGACCTCTTCCACGACCTCGGCCGCCGCCTCGCCCACGTCCGCTTGGTGCTGAACTCTCGACTTGTGCGGCTGCTCCCTCTGGCACGAGAGGACCCGAGTACACGAAGAAGCCGTCCTTCGCGACTGCAGCCTGCTCTTGCCATGCGAGCTCCGTGTCGTCGATGAAGTCATCTTCCTTGTCGTACTCTTCAACCTTCTTTCTACGCTTTCGCTTTGGCTTCTCGTCATCCGCGCCGGTAGCTGACTTGCCCTCGTCATCCATTCCTCCCATCTCGACGTTGCTGTCTCCATCAAGTTCGGACATCAAGTCGAGAGACATGTCATCTGCGGAGCCGCCCTCTAGTCTGTTCGCAGCAGCTGCTACTGCCAGCAATCTCTCCCGGTGCGCAGCAGCTCGAGGGTTGATGGCATCTCGTCCGTATTTCTTTGCAATCTCCTGGGCCATGTTGATCGTATTCCCGCCATTGGGGTTCAACTTGATTTGAATGTCAATGTTGACGCCTTTTCGCTCTCCAGTCGAGTTGGCTGCGGGTCCTCCAAAAAGATCACTGCTCGCCAGTAGACCAGTTCCGGCAGCCTTTGGTGAAGCAGCCTTCTTCTCCTTTTGCAATTGCGGGGTTGGTCCCGAGGAAGACGACTTTGTTTGCTTGAGCTCGTTCTGTGGCTTTGATGGCTCGCATTTCGGATCATCGATCTCCATTGCTCCGTCCATGGTCGGTATTGGTTTCGGAACGAGATTCGGTTGTGTTGTTTGTTGACGTGGGGATCGTTGCGATGGCAATGTTATAGGTGCAGCTCTTGGCGGCGTTGGTGAATGCTGCAGGCTTCCGACAAACGGTGTCGGATGGGCCATTGTCGCAGGTTGGTGCATTGTCAATTGTGGAGAGTAAGACAATGGTGTTGCCGATTGCTTTGAGACCGGCGGTGGATCAATCAGGCTATTGATAGCTGGAGAGGCAGATGCACGATTGATATGCGGTGATGCATGTGCCGAGTGAACGCCGTTAGTTGGTACCGACGAGCGCGGTGGTGGTAATGCAGAATCGATGGTTGATCCTCGAATTGGATCGTAGTTCTGACCGCTTGAATACGGTCGTGGTGTGGGTGGTTTAGAAGGTGGAGGCGGCAGACTATCGCGCATCATGGTGTCAGTTGTTGATGAGTGCTGTGGTCGAGGTGGTTGAGGCTGTGATGGTGGATGAGCGTGTTGTAGATGAGATTGTTGCTGAGGGGCGCTGGCAGGAAGACCAGGCTGCTGAAATTGGGTGACCATCTCAGTGAGAGTCGACTGACGAGGTCCGGCGGCAGCATCAGGTGCAGGTGTCGGGGCATTCTTGTCTGCAGTCTTTTGACGCTTTCGAGGAGCAGCGGTTTCGCCCTCCGTCTTAACCTTGGGCTCCCTGGGCTTGCGTGGCTTCTTCTCTTTTGGCTTGTCATCTTTCTCAGCTTTCGGTTCTTTGGGCTCTCGAGGCTTGCGCGGTTTTCTTGTCTTTGGTGCATCTCCATTTTGGTCCGATGCTGCTGCGTTGGTCGTGGTAGCTGCAGCGTTATGCGCGAGCGCGGCAGAAGCGGAAGATGCCGGCTGAGAAATAACAACACCCTCACCAAAAGCCGGGCGAGAAGTATTGGGTTGGGCGACAGCAATGACATCGCTGTGATTTTGCGGGGATGAAATTGACGAGAGCGAGCTTGTATCCGAAGCAGCGTCGTCTGCTGCAGCCAAGGCGGCCATGTCGATGACTTATGGTGATGACTTTTGCGACAACAAGGTATATTAACACGCCAAGAGCTTGCTGTACAGTATTTCTAGGTAGCCGACAGTAGTTGGGACTTGCAGTATGGTATAGGAGTCGCTTCTGGTGTTGTGTCGGATCGGGTGCTCAAGCGGCGTCCATGATGAAGTTCGGGCCAATCAGGGTGGGGCTATGCTTTTGTACAGCGACCGCGCAACACCGCCAGGCGGACGACGACAACTCTTTTTTCTCGATATAGCCCGACAGAGACGGTGCAGGCTGACCGTAATATCGGCAAGTTGTAGAGCGAAGTTGCGAGGTCCGGAGGGCGGTGGTTGAAAGTCGAGTTCCGATGGGAATAGCGGTGGATTTTGATGAAGAACAGCACGGCGACGAGGTTTTGTGCAGGATGTTGCAAGAAAGCGACGAGGAAAGGGGAGAATGCGAGAAGGCAGAGTGTTGAGGGAGATAAAGGTGCACGAACCACACCAGCACATCCGCGACGACCTATTTCGCAGTGAGAACGGGCACGCGGGGACATTAGCAGGCAGTTGCCAGAGGGCCAGAGGCTCAGGCGGGCTCAGGCTCAGGCTCAGCAGAGCACCTCAGCGAACTGGAAACGTGAGCGCCCGCCTTTTGCTGCGCTGTTGTAAGGGGAGTCGAAGACCGTGGATGCGTGGAGCAGCCCGAGCCCGTGCCGAAAGTACTGACTTGAAACACTGCAGCACCTGCATACGCGCATCTATTTTATCCATATCAGAGTCCATAACCTTCGATTCATCTTTTCATTCATTTCATAGCTACTACAAGTGTTCTATATCGTTCACTCACACGCACACTCTTTAATGCCGTCACATGCGATCGGTCTGAGGCGTGCCTGCCAGGCATGTCGCCGGCCAGGGAGCGTGACCAATGATCTGGATCGTGCAGTTCCTAAAACAGTCATCGTCACTCTCGGCTTACACACAACCAACAACATGACTCTTGTACATCATTCTGGAAGCAGATTTATTAAACATGGTTGTTTAATATTCCCGACATGTGTATTGCATGTGAGAGATGTAAAAGTGAGGCAGGATGTGAAGGCACGAAGTGATCGAGCCCGGCTTTTCGGTTTAGCTCAAGCTCGTGCATTAGCGTACGGCAGCAGCCTAGCGTGGATTAAGTTTCGAAGATCCGCCAGCGCCGGCAGTGGCTTCAAACTTGACAGGCACACACACACATCTGCACATCATGATCAGGGGCGAGCGCGTCGAGATCGACCTGGGCTCGGACAGCGAGGACGATGTGCAGCAGAAGAGAGGCCCATTGCCGGCAGCTTTCGTTCAAGATGTTCTCGAGCGCAAGCCTGCTGCCCCCAAGCCACCCAGCGCTCCTGCACTGAAGAGTAAGGGTGGTTTCCCAGAGCATAAAAAGCGCTCTGTACCAAGTCGGTTCAAGCAGCAGCAGAAGGGTGCATCTGCGCAAGATGCATCTAAGATCCAGAAGTCTTCAAATCCCTCAGCAGTGTCCTCCTCAGTGCCTGCCCCAGAATCGAGCAGCCATGAGAGTGGCAAAGCAAAATCCTGGGAGGAAGAGGAGAAGGCGCGGATCGACACAGAGAACCGACAGAAGCTCGCGGAAATGTCGCCTGGAGAGATAGAGGAAGAGCGAAGAGAACTCATGAACAGCCTAAGCCCTGCCTTGCTCCAGCGCCTTCTCCAAAGATCCAACGTGGATAGCGGCAGCGAAGAAGTGGATCTCTCACGTGTGTCTGACCAGGATGCGCCGAGCTCAGACTTACCAAAGAAGAAACCAGCCAAGAGCGTGAAGTTCCAGGAAGAGCCAGATTTCGAGGATGCAGACAAAGACGAGGAGGAACGCCTGGTGGCTCAGTCAGAACCGCCACCAACCCTTCCAGCAGCCGATCCACTTCCTCACGATAGCGTACACTTTCCGAGGCCACCGCAGGCGCCCGAACTCGATCCATCATCTGATTCATTTCTGGAAGACCTGCACCAAAAGTACTTTCCTACATTACCTACGGACCCTGACAAGCTAGAGTGGATGCAATCATCTAACGCCAAGAACACCTACGACCCAACCTCAACAGCGCTTAATGCAGGCGATATTCGCTTCTCTTTCAAGGGAGAGCTGATACCGCCTTCAAAAGCATCTGAGATACCCGTCACGCTGGGATTGCACCATCACGGCGATGCGCCAGACGCGGCTGGATACACCATCGCAGAACTGGCGCACCTAGCCCGGTCGAGCTATCCTGCCCAGCGATGCATCGCTTTTCAGACCCTTGGCCGCATTCTCTACCGACTTAGCAAAGGTGAATTCGGTGATCCAGGCGAACCTGAACAAGTGATGCGTGGAGATGTTGTAGTGGGGCCAGAGGATTCATTCGGCGAGCTAGCACGAGGTCTCTGGCGTGAGGTTGAAAGACTGCAGGTGGTTCAGTCACTGGTTGATGAGCAGGAGGGACGAGGCGTAGATGGTGGAAGACACGTGAGCGCAAAAGCTTACGCAACAGAAGCGGTCTGGATGTGGAGAAAGGGTGGTGGCAGACGATGGAAGGCGGCCTGAGTGAAATGTTCCGCCATGCATGCAGAGCCGGGGTGTGAGAACGCGGTACTCGCCCAGCTGAGCAGGAGAGCGTGGAGGATCAATTGACATGCGTGGGAGTACCAGCGTGCCTGCCACCTCAGCGTTCACCTGCTCATGCTCTTGCCAGGTTCTCTTACCAGGCTCGATTCTTGGCAGCAGCTGCAACTTTACGAAACTGCCCTCTTTCCTCCAATAAGGCTACCTACACATCCGGTGCCATCTTCCGCAACACTGTCCGGTGACACTTTCGCTCCGATTTACCAGCACTTCGAGGCACACATCAGGACTTACACAGTAAGGGCCTAGTTTGCCGATCAGCCTTCGGAATGAGGGAGCTTTGACAGGAGGGCATAGCTGTTGGCACGTGGACTGTCACCAGCGAGGATGCTGGCATCGATGCATACGCCGTGCTTCCGAGAGTGTATGAATTCATCGGTCACTGATGAAGATGCAGTCTCAGCGGCCAGCTCCGTCATCCACGGTTCCAGGAGGCGAACCCACAGGAGCAGCATCGCTTGTTGAAGTGCATGCTATGACGACTCTTGCTGCAGCGAGAACACCTGGATAGGCGGCAGACGATCGCAGAGGATTCGAGATCTACTGTCAACGGCAGTTGAAAGCAGGGCAATCCAAGTCGAATTCCTGTACATCCCGCGCACATTTCAAGAGACATTTGCCATCAACGTGAGGCTTCCAGTGAGAAGCAGGCTGTGTGTCTCCGTACTCAGTAAGAAGATGGAGGTCCGGGAGACAACTCCGAAGAAGAGTCATCGCCTACGACATCTGAGATTGGAACAATGTGGCCGAGCAAAAGTTTACGGCTTGGGTGCCAAAGATTCACGCATGTACGCAAGGGTCTCCATGAGTGATGCACGATATTTGGTGTCGAGTATTCTGAGTTCTGGAGTCTGTTCAGTCTCTAAACGGGCTGTGGACGAGATGTGTACCATCAGCATGCTGCACGATACAGTACTCACTGATCAACAGTTTGCAAATCGGAAGCCAAGTCTGCGACGAACATATCGTCTCAGGTTGAACCTTTCCTCACAGAGCAATCAATGTGCAGTTGGGCATCGACACAGCGGTGTGAACCCTGTTCCCGCGAAGCTACCGGCAGGTTACACAACGCCTCGCGTGGAAGCTCAGACTGTCGCGATTCGATGCAAACGCCGCAACAATCAGTCTAGCGCACATATTTTACGAAGAATACTTGGCCGCAGCTGTGTTCACATACATTGAAGGCGCATGGGATATGGTGGCCGTCGGAGACCCTATCTTCCTCACCTTCAAGAGTTTGTGTCGCTGACGTGTGTGTCGTGTTGGCAGGAATGTACATGCAACGAGGATGTTCCCTGAGCATATTCGCCTCGGAATCCTGAGTAACTATTCCCTGATATCCCTATATCCATCATAGTGTTCGCTGGATTCCTTCGCACGACCTTCCTTTCGTCCCGTTGGCAGTTGTTGCAGTGACTTCGAAGACCATGCCTTCATCAACAGCAATGAGCGCCGCCGGCCTCAACATCTGCGACCTAAGGCAAGTGATCAAACTTGATATTGAAGCATCGAACGAATTGCAAGACAAGATCGATCAGATTCGCAATCAAGTCAAAAGTGGCAGCCCGCTTCCTGAGAAGCAGGTCCAGACTATGGAAAGCTCGAACAAAGACATGACGAAGGATTTGATCCAACGCATTGAGAAGATCGAAGATCAAGGACAGTCGACTCCGACAGACCGTGAAATGCTTCAGGCGCTGCACGCGAGACTTGCTGTGTGCGATCAACATACGATGCGTCTCGCTCAGCTGCGAGATCTGGAGAAGGAAGTCCAGCAAGAACAGCGACGAGCCTCCATGTTCAGAAATCCGTTTCCGATCGGAGGTATGCCTCGGGGTCCGAGCAGAGCCGCCGCGATGTACACACCTGAAGGCTCACCGGTCGGGATCAGCTCTGTGCCACCACCTCCGCCGTACACCGCAGCCCAGCAAAGCGCTCCCTTGGCTTCCCAGCCTTTCTCCAGAAGATCGAGCGAGGCCCCGAGGACTGGCAAGATGGACAACTTTATCCATCCCATGCCATGTGTGGGAGCTAAGCCAATGCCGCCAACACCGCCAAACGGTATGTCGAATGTCTCAGGTTCGCCACGAGTACCTGCAGCTCCGACGGACTCGAAATCATCTAGGCCATCCTCGTACATAGAATCGAAACCACTGCCACCAACGCCTCCCAGCGCGGTTGGAGGATCACCGAGATCGAACAAGATCGTGTTCGACGACGTTGATCGATTTGCACCACCTATGCCTCCTGCTGGGAGAAAGCCAGTCCCATCTTCTCCCTTAGCCGGGTTGAATCAGTCCCCACAAGCAAGCACCGAGAGAGTTGATCTCAGCTCCGGCTTGCACTCGTCTCCAACGAGCCGCAACTTTCCGCCGTCCACGCCCCCAGAAAGTTCCAGACCGTCTCCGAGGATCAGCAAATCGTTCGTAGATCGCATGGAGGCATTGCACCCCTCACCCTCGCCATCGATCAGGAGTAGCTCTTTGTCACCGATTCTGCCATCCGGGATCAGATCGCCTCTAGGATCAATGAACCCTACTGTGGAGAGTGTGAGTAGTGACTTCGAACCTGACGAGGAACCAGTGAATCGGAGAGCCAGCAGAGTTTCATTCGAGCAAGCCAGACCTTCGCCGCCGGCTGTCGTGAATACGAACTTTGCTCCGCCTCCTCAGCTGTCTATCAGCAACACTAAGGTCGAGGCCCCGATGCCACGCTCTGCGTCGGGGACGAGCATTGTGCAACCTCCATCAATCTTGACTGAACCGCTTGATGAGAATACGACGTCTTTTCCGCTGCCGCTGAGGTCCAAATACAGCCCGCCGTCTCCTAAGACGAAGACTTACACGCCGCCTTCTCCTTTGCTGGGGCCGAGTACTTCTGTGACTAGCCTGCATCTGGGTCCGAGCAAGTCACCTCCATTGGCGGCGAAGATTCCGGCTTTTGGATCGATGAATGTGCCAATGCAGGTGCAGGCACAGGCGCAAACACAACCTCAATTTCAATCTCAACCGCAGACGCAGCAGCCGCTACCGATCCGAAGAGACAGCGGGAGGTCCACCGGCGAATACCAGTATTATTCGTACGCCGATTACAGTGATTCCGACGAAGAACTCGAAATCGCTCCAAGACAACCAGCCCCACCACCGCCGCCTCCACGGAAACGAGCGAGTGCCAGTTGGCCGTTGCTATATCGAATCCTCGAAGTAAACCCTTACGATGATTTCGATATCGTCCAGCTGAATGCTAAGAAGTAAGTCGTCGCACCCCACACCACACCCGAATTCCCTCAGACATCTGACTGACCTTTTCTTCTGTGAAGCGCCCTCGCCCGTCTGTCATTGAAGCACGACCCCGTCCGGTTTCCCAACGATCCGGATGCTCCTGCGAGATGGAAGGCGATTGTGACTGCTTATGAGATTTTGACGAATGCGGAGAAGAAGAAGTTTTATGATTTGCATGGAAGGGAGCCGGAGGGGTTGGAGGGGTTTGATTTGGAGGGTTTGGCTGTGAGGGACGGCCGTTGAAGTTGTGATCTGGGAGGAATACGTTTGGCCGGCCGGTCGGTATATCTGTTTGATCTTGATGATTTTCGGGGAAAGATATAGTTGATATCGCTTCGCCGCTTCGCGGCTGTATTGTTAGCGAGTATCATTCTTACTGATCTTGGTTGAGCGAGCGCCTTCTTGAGTCTGGAAGCATGGGTACATAGAAAGTCGCCATGCATGACCTTTTGCTTCACGATTCTGTTCACATCAGCAAAACGTATACGTTCTTTTCAAAAGGCACATTGACAACCACGGCGATCTGACAGGCAGGCGCAAACAACGACGCTCTCATCTCATTATGTTCATGAGTCGTCGAGACTGACGAGGTCTCCGAATTGGATCGCATGGATTTCAAACTGGAAACGCGAGTACCACCGCGATGCGGCGTTTATACATATCGGCAAAGTGTGCGTGTTCGGCGTACGCGCTCTTCTTGAACTACTGGACCGCAACACCTCCGTCCTTGCAGACTACCGAGTAACATCCGCGACCAGATCGCCACAAGGATAGAAAGTGACGAAAATAATTGCAACGCAAAGCCCTCACAGAATTCAGAGAGAAAGATCGTGTTTTTTGGTGGGTTGGCGTTGTTGATATGCTATATCGCAGATCTGCGCGAAGTCGGGGAAGCGCTGGTTGGTTGAGACAGAAGTCGCGCCCCAGGGCTAAAGGTTTAGCCTCGTGCACGGATGGTTTCGACGGTGGGGAGCGCCAAGTTTCACATGGGTTGGTGATGGGATGGGAATTTTACACGGATGAGATACGTGTTTGGGGAGGGAGATGGGAGCGGGATCGGAGGAGGATTGTATTGTTGCAGAGTTGCTGTTCGATGTCACGAAGGCAATGACATGGCTTCCATTCCTGGATGAATGCGTCTTCTGACACAAAGATCCTGCTAAACGAGCGTAATTCGCATTCCTGCGAGTACCCTGATTCTCGTCAGAGCGAGTCGCTCTCCACTGCGACAACGGGCGCTCCTCATATGCCTTCATCGACAATGGCGGATTATGGCGGATGGTTCCTGCAGAAGCCCCTTCGACACTTCCTTCAAGCGGATTCATCCTCGGTCGCATGTTCTCATACGCGATGCCATCTGATGCAGTACTTCGACCGAGAAGTGACCAAGTTCCTCCCAGCTCTGTCGCCTCCGGGGTCGGTTCTTCGTATCGTCCAGCGTTCATTCTTTAGAGCGTGTGCTCTGCATTCGAATTGTTTGGCGGCAACGGGTTTATGGACTTCAACGTATGTCCTCATCCGTGACATCCTCCATATCCCCCTCCACGATCTTCTTGTCGGTGTCGGTGGTAAGGCCAATCGCGGCCTCTGCCTCCTTCTGGCTGTATGGCTCCTCCTTCAACTGGCGCACTCGTCTCTTGTGTGGCTTGCCCTTCTCGTGCGCCTTGAAATTCGTCTCAGACTCAAACCATTTCGCGCATTCGGTGCAGTAGAAATCGCCGAAGCCTGGGAGATCCTCCAAAGCCTTGGTATCCTTGTACTTCTGAAGGTGCTTTGCTGACGTCTTATCGGCGTGGATCTGGTCCAGATCGCGAGTGTACCGTCTGGTCTTCTTCTTACTGTTGGCTCCCCGTATGGCAGGCATGGTGTCCTTCGCGGTTGCTGAGCCCCGCCGAGGTCGGTAGACAAAGAAGCTTGTGTAGCTGCTTCCGGCGTGGGTATATCACTGTTTGGCTTTGCGATGTGGTCTGCAGACCACATGCAAGTGCAACTAATTTCGAGGCTTGGGTTCTGGAATAGGCCGCTGTGCTGTGCGATATCGGGCGGCCGGCATCCAGCGGCGCGAGCAGCAAATTCTGCCACACGCCAGATCGTTCCTTCCCTCGGCTAACGTTACTACGGACACGCCCGCCACCGAGCGACCAATCAATGTCATAGCTTAATCAGAACTTCCACCAGCTAGTTGACCTTCTCTTTCGACACGCCTCTCTCCTCTCGACCACTACCTCAATAGCCCAAAGGTCGTCTGTTGGACCTTCACGACACTCTCCTCTCACATCCAGTAGTCCAAAACAGCAGATTGGACGCTCTTCAGGATGTTGTCTGCCAGAATAGCGGCGCGCCAGCTGGTATGTTTCCTTCTGATAGCTTGATAGCTCCTCCCAGCCCTGCAAACGTCCATTGATATGCGGGACAAGCTGCTGACGATGCCTCACTATAGCCCCGGCTGGGCATGCGCTCCTATGCCACCATCGAGAAGTCCGCTCTCACCCAGAAGGTCGAGATGACCAACTGGGAAAAGGGCCACTACATTCCATACGCCAAGATGAACGAAACGCTTAACATCGTTCGAGGCCGGTTAAACAGGCCACTCACATACGCCGAGAAGATCCTCTACTCCCATCTTGACGATCCGCATGGACAGGACATTGAGCGCGGCAAGAGCTATCTCAGACTGCGACCAGACAGAGTAGCATGCCAGGATGCCACCGCCCAGATGGCTATCCTCCAGTTCATGAGCTCTGGTATGGACGCTGTTGCTACACCATCCACCGTGCACTGTGACCACTTGATTGAGGCACAGATTGGTGGTGAGAAGGATTTGGAGCGCGCATACTCGATCAACAAGGAGGTTTACGACTTTTTGAGCACATCTTGCGCCAAGTACAACATTGGTTTCTGGAAGCCCGGGTCTGGTATAATTCATCAGATTGTTTTGGAATGGCTCCCCAATCCCGTGGACGAGTTGTACAGTTACTAATTGTTCGCAGGAAAACTACGCTTTCCCCGGCGGTTTGATGATCGGAACGGACTCGCACACTCCAAACGCTGGTGGTCTTGGTATGGCTGCCATCGGTGTTGGCGGGTAAGAGCAGCAGACACTACCCTTGTGATCCGGATACTGATAACGCATGCAGTGCCGACGCAGTCGATGTTATGGCCAACCTGCCCTGGGAGCTTAAGGCACCCAAGATCATCGGTGTCAAACTCACCGGAAAGATGAGCGGATGGACTTCACCAAAGGGTAAGCTTACTCTGAGCTTTCTGATAGCTTCGGGTTTTCATCGGGCGAACTTTGCTAACGTAAACAAGATATCATTTGCAAGGTCGCAGGCATTCTTACTGTCAAGGGAGGAACTGGTGAGTTATCCAAACGACTGCAGCCACAATAAGCGAGCTTCTCTAACTCTAGAAATAGGTGCGATCGTCGAATACCATGGCCCAGGCACCGAGTCCATCTCCTGCACAGGTATGGCCACTATCTGGTAAGCTCTTCTAGCCATTGCAATGTGGCAGCTCGTACTAACGCCTGTTCCAGCAACATGGGTGCTGAAATCGGTGCCACCACCTCGCTCTTCCCATTCAATGACCGCATGTACGACTACCTCGCTGCCACCAAGAGAGCTCACATCGGTGACTTCTCCCGCGCATACGCCTCCGAACTCCGCGAAGACTCCGGCGCCGAATACGACGAGCTTATCGAGATCAACCTGAGCGAGCTCGAGCCCCAGATCAACGGTCCTTTCACTCCCGATCTTGCCACTCCCCTCAGCAAGTTCAAGGATGCAGTCAAGGAGAACAAGTGGCCGCAAGAGCTGAAGGTCGGTCTGATCGGTTCCTGCACAAACTCTTCGTACGAGGACATGAGCCGTGCTGCTTCCATCGCTCAGGATGCTCTCGACCACGGTATCAAGGCCAAGGCTCTGTTCACTGTCACTCCTGGCTCTGAGCAGATTCGTGCCACAATCGAACGGTTAGCTACTGCACAGGTACAATTTTGCCCGAGTGGTACTAATGATGATCCAGTGACGGACAACTGAAGACTCTCGAGGAGTTCGGCGGTCTTGTTCTCGCCAACGCCTGCGGTCCTTGCATTGGTCAATGGGACAGGTAAGGAAATCGAGCAGCAGAAATCAGTTGATGTTTGGAAGCGTGCTAATCTTACTCCCCAGACGCGACGTGAAAAAGGGCGAGGCGAACTCCATTGTCTGCTCTTACAACCGTAACTTCACCGGACGTAACGATGCCAACCCAGCCACCCACTCCTTCGTCACCTCGCCAGATATCGTCGTCGCTCTGACTCTTGCCGGAGACCTTGCCTTCAACCCGATCACCGACACCCTCAAGGACAAGGACGGCAACGACTTCAAGCTCAAGGAGCCATCCGGTGATGGTCTGCCTAAGAACGGGTAAGGAACCAAGAGCTGGAAAGCATCCAATCTCTGAGACACAAGCTGATCTTCCATCCTTCACTTTGCAGGTACGATGCCGGTATGGACACTTACCAGGCACCGCCAGCCGACCGCAAATCTGTCTCTGTCGCCGTCTCTCCCACCTCCGACCGTCTTCAAATCCTCGAGCCATTCGAGGCCTGGGGTAAGTCGTCAAAGCTTCAAGTTGTGTGAGACTTTCGCTGACCTCTACCAGACGGCAAGGATGCCAAGAACCTCCCTATCCTGATCAAGGCCCAAGGCAAGGTAAGCTACCTACGCACTGATCTTTCTCTTGACTTCCGCTGACTCTTCCGAACAGACGACCACGGACCACATCTCCATGGCCGGCCCTTGGTTGAAGTACCGTGGACACTTGGACAACATCTCCAACAACTTGCTCATCGGTGCCATCAACAGCGCAAACGGCGAGGCCAACAAGGTCCAGAACCAGGAGACTGGCGAATGGGACGCTGTGCCAGCAACTGCCCGCCAGTACAAGAAGGATGGTATCAAGTGGGTCGTCATCGGTGACTGGAACTACGGCGAGGGCTCTTCCCGTGAACACGCCGCGCTCGAGCCAAGACATCTTGGTGGTCTTGCCATCATCACCCGCTCTTTCGCCCGTATCCACGAGACCAACTTGAAGAAGCAGGGTATGCTTCCACTCACCTTCCAGAACCCAGAGGACTACGACAAGATTGGGCCAAACGACCGTGTCGACCTCCAGCTTACCGACATCGGTGTTGGCAAGCCCGTGAAGATGACTGTGCACCCAGCGGACGGTGGCAAGGCCTATGACGTTACTCTTGTGCACACATACAACGAGCCACAACTCGAGTGGTTCAAGAACGGCTCTGCGTTGAACACAATGGCAAAGCACGCCAAGCAATAAACGCTGGTTGCAAAGGTTGGAGCAGAAGAAACGAGAGAGAATTATACCAGGAACGAGAGAAACGACTTTCGATCCCGTCGCGATGAAATACAGGACGGGCATTCGTCGCTGCATGCGCCGGTGGAGGCTCCCAAGAGAGCTGGCGCTCTTCGAATACGCGACGAGATTGTAGCATTGTGCATAGTTGTCATGTTTGTTTTGGGCGCGTTTGATGGCTCGGCGGGGGTTATGTATTCTGAGAATATTTCGAACATCATTTCTGTCCACTTCCCTCATCTTTTCTGGTGATGTACATGCGAATGTCCTCCAAGTGAACAGTGTTCGAGCAATGCCAGCCTCTCGCCAAATGCCACACTTTTCGGTGCTGATTAGGGCGTCGGCAGCAGCTTGTTGAATTAAGAAGCGATCGACAGCAGAGCGGTCGGGCCAAGGTACCTCTCTCCAATACAATGCAAATCTATTCTAATGTCGTCGCGTTTGGTATGCTTCAAAGGATGCATACGAATGAGAAGTTGGGTGCCTCAGGCCCATTACAAGGGTGTGCGGGTAAAGCCGTGCCAAGAGCGCTAGTTGAATTTCGCACGAGGAAGGCACTTCAGTTTGCAGACAGCAGCTGCTGGAAGAGACAGGACCTCGAAGCACGTTCGCAACAACACCGTCGCCATGGCCAGTACGTACTAATGCTACAATACGAGGATACTGGATACTGCATACTAATGCTGCGGCGCACAGAATCAAAGAACTCGTCCCAGCACAACCAGGCCAAGAAGAACCACAAGAACGGGTACGAAACCACCGACCGCACGCTCCTTCCCCTTGCCCTTCCGAGACCACGATCATGATGGACAAATGGAGCGCAGAGTACATTGGAATAGCGTGGAGAGCTGCGTCGCTGACGGATGATGTTGAACAGTATCAAGAAGCCAAAGACCAACCGATACCCTTCGCTCAAGGGAACCGACCCTAAGTTCCGAAGAAACCACAGACATGCGCTGCACGGTACCATGAAGGCATTGGTGCGTATCATCCCCTCCCGATGGGTGAAAGGTATCATGCGGCGAGATGGGCGAAGACTGACACCCGATGCAGAAGGAGGTCAAGGAGGGCAAGCGCGATGCGGCATAGACATCTTGACTTGATGATGCTGCTTCTTGATTCTGCTACACTACGCTACCTCGATACGGAAACCTGGAGCATTGAACGGGTTTGATGACGACTTCATTGAGCATACCCAACGCATGGCGCAAATGAGGGATGGTGATTGCTCTTTTGGGTGGATTCCATGAAGACGAAATGGGTGTAGCTGGAATGGCATGCCTGAACTGACTCCTACCTCCCCTCGTCTCAGCTTCTCTTGCCCATCACGACCCGAGTTTGCGCCTTCTATCGCATTGCCTCGACACATACTTTTTAGGGAAGGCTGCCCGATGCAGACTTCTCTTACAGAACAATACACGGCATATGTGTGTACAACGCCTAGCGAATTTTCATGCAACGGTGTTGAAGGGTTTTCCAACGTGCCAAGATCGATCGCTCTTTCCGGGGCTTGCCATCTCATTACCAAACACGACCGCCATTTTGCTCGGTTGGTGGTTGTGCATGAAGAGCTGGCGACAGACTCCTTGTGGGCATTACTTTCGATAGTCTTTGGTAGGTAGCCACCAAAATGATTTAATTTTCAGCAGAACCTGTAGCATCTTCCTTTCTTACGGCAAAAAGATACCACCACCAAACGTTGCAGCGAAAGCTGATTGCCATTTCTTTCGAATCGCAAGACACGCATGTTCCGGTCGCGATTGCCGTGAGAGAAGGCAAAGAACTCGCCAGGCGATGTAACAAGCAGTATGAGGACCACTACACTATGTGCGCATGAGTGTATTGCTCTTTCCCTTCAATGCGGATAGCATGCCGGTCTGCGTCTCGCTCTTTCCTTCACTCACACTGCAGGCACGCTAGCGCCAACAGCCGCTCCCGGAACCCAAACGTCACCTCTTCCCGACTCTTCTCAACCTCCATGCCTTCAAGCATCCCTCCGCTACCTTCGTGCCATTTTGCGCTGTCGAGGGGTGCCGGACTGGTGGCAACATGGCGGACAACAACCAGATCAATCAATGGCGGCGGATGATCCAACCTGCACGATCGAAGACACCACACACACCCCTGGAAGTCGAGGAGACGGATGACTACTTTGCTCCTCCTACGCCGAGACGCAAATTGAAGCCAAAGATCTCCTCTTACTTCAATCACACCGCGAAACCATCGATCACGGAGGAGCCGAGCCAGCCGACAGCGACAACTGCCACTCCGCCTGCACTTGCCTCAGAGCTCCCGTCATGGCCCCACGACCAGCTGTACCCAGACCCGAAGGCGGAGGATGTGATGGACTCGGTGATGTGCAGACTCATGGCAGACCCCTACGTTCAGCTTGACACCCACCACAACTCGTCTCTGATGTTGATCTTCGAGAGCTACCTGAAGCTCAAGGATGAGAAGGAGCAGCTTCAGCACCGCCTTGACGAGGAAGTCGCGATGACTCAAGCAGTGATCGCGAAACACAACCGTTCTGAGAAAGACTGGGAGGATGAAAAGCAAGACTACAAAGACGAAGTCAAGCGACTGGAGGTCCTTCTCGCCAGAGCAAGCAAGCGCGGTGTTGCGGAAGTCACACTTGCCAGACAGGACAGCAAGCTCCACGGCCGGAAATTGACTGGCGTCCGCAAGAAAGAGACCATCTTCGAATTTTTGGAGAACACGAAGCGTTTCGAAGATACGACCTGGAGCAGCCAGCGTGGTAAATACCTACAGCATATCTCTGCTGACCAGATGCACTGCTGACTTTGATGGCAGCCACGATGAAGCCATTGTTACAGTCGCCATCCGACAAGGACAAGCTGGCCTCGCAGAAGCTGGCTCAGAAGAAGTCGATGACCAACATCCATGCCGACCTCCCCTTCGGCACACCTCCACGAGACGATCGATTTTCGTTGACAGAAGCGTCGTTGCTCGAGCAGCAGACCCAACAGGTGCGCAGGAAACGCGCTGTTACGTCGTCTACGGTGAGTAGGGTTAACCTCCTTGTTTGCGCGTGATCATGACACGCATTGATCGTATGACCCATGCTCTTGACGAAGGCGCTGACCTCGTTGTAGATTTCAGATGACACCTTTTCATCCTTCAGCTGCGAAGGAGACTTGCTACCGGACGAGCATGCACAGACGGTGCTGCCGAAGCGCACATCGTCTCTGAAGCCCTTTCAAGACAGTTCCATTGTTCCAAAGAACAAGACTGTCATGTCAAAAGCATCCGGCTTTTTCCAGAAGTTTCTCACAGTTGATGGTGGAGCCAGCGCAACCGCTCCATCAAGGAGGTTCTCCTTTGAGCCTGGCGACGACATTGCCAATCCGTCTTCGCCGTTCGTACAGCCGCGCAGCATGGATCGGATACTGAGGAAGAGTGCATCTGCCGCGATGCTGCGTGAGCGTGGTCAAGCACCAGCACCAGAGCGATCGCTTTCACCAATCGCCCATAGTCCACCTCCAGGAGACGGCCGGACTCCTTCACGTATCCCAACTCCCGTCTTCAGCTGCGGCTCCAGACCCAGGCAAGAGCGAGAGGACTCCGCGGCAAGCTTGATTACAGCGTTCAGGACTAGCGAAGGTTCTCGCCGAAGCAATTCCTTGAATGGCTCTCTGTACAGCTCATCCAGCCGCGCCGATCTTTTCAAGTCGCCACAGGGCTCCTCAACCGAGCAAAGCTTCCATTCTGTCTCGAAAGCAGACAGCAGCAGCCGACTCGTAAGCCGTGCGAATGCACTCCGTGGAGTCGAGTTCTACCCAGCTGCGGCAGAAGCGACAAGCGAGATGGGCAGTGAACCGAGAGTCCATTGGAAGCGACCAAGCACAGTACGCAGCGACTTCAGCGCATATTCAAACCCTTCCGACGTGAACAAGCCGCGCCTGCAGGAGAACATCCCACCAATGGACTCAATTACGACCAAGTCAGACCGTTTGACTTGAAGCAAGCGAGCATTGCGAATCAACTAATGTCGGGGCTCTTGATGAGATGTCGTCTCGACCTGCACATCGATGAGGCTGTGAATTGTGGTTGTTCGTCGCTTTCGCCACTCGTCTAGACAGCAACCGCATTAGCTTTGGGAGGCAAGGCCAATTGGCTCTGTCAGTGCCATATGAGACGCTGAAGGCTTATCGTGGCACTTGCCAAGCTGTGCAAGCTGGTATGTATTGCAACAGGTTGTGATGCCGCCTGCGAGCTAAGTTGTCATGCAGTTCAATACGGAGAATAGTCATCGCCTCGTTTCTTCGGACCACTACCGACGGTGAGTAAGCTGTGTTGGCAGCACAGCAGCGGTGTGACGGACTTGGAAGTTGTTCGATATCAGCAAGGATGTAGTCATTATTGACCGGGGTTGTAGTCCACCAAGCGTGTTTCATCACGGTTGATACAGGTACTGACGATGGGTACCTGGGAGTAATACTGACGCTGAGTCCACACAACTTTTTCAATTCTTTCTGCCTGACGATGCTGTCCAACGGATCCATCAGTTCTACGGCAGTGAACGGTTCAACCGGATGCTCGCGCATGCGAGGATATTCCGACGAACACACTCCACACCGCGGTGTCAGCTCCGATCGAGGCCCAAAAGACATTTTTGGCGTTTGGTTCGTGGTTTGAAGATGCCGCCATTAACACCGGAACAACAACGCCGGTGCCTCAACGGATCCGCCATCCTCTATAGCCGGTGACGTGCATCGGCGCACATGGTGTGGCTTTTCCAGCGCCTCATGGACATCGTCGGGCAAGCACAAGAAGATTTTGTCATTTGAAGATCTTCACGAGAGTTGCCGTGAGCTCTCGTGGGATCGTCGCCAGGTCAGAAGACCGTACTGCAGGACCACGTCAGCTTGGGGTGAAGATTGACAGACCCAGAACCAGACAGACAACAGCGGAGGAAGAGTCCCGCGTCTAGGGTGCCACAGCTTGCAGGGATGCCGAGCTGCTGCGCCACAGCTCGTGAAGGCACGTTTTTGTTCAGCCTTGCTCGATGCCACATCTGTGTCGGCAAAATGCTCCGAAATGCCACAATCGATGCCACAGCGGGACCTCCAAGCGACACGCCTGACCTCTCGCAGTTATGACGATGAGGAGACGAACGGCTTGTGCATTCGCGGCAGTATTCGCACCACCAGAGACGCCTGAGCGCACAGGGCCAGAAGAGGTGTCCAGAACGGCCCCACCGACTGTTGCCCGCGATCGACGATGCCCGTACGAAATCTACGACCGCGAAGGCATCTGTAGATAATTTTACAATATGGGCGCTTTGTCTCGGCTGCGCGTAGACATGAGGCTCGTAAGTCTCGTTACGCGGAGATGACTTCTATAGCAGATGCTCCTTCTGTATCTTCCGTCTCCCAAATGCGAGCTGGCAGGCGGCGTACCGTATGTCGATATCCAGTCACGCGCGCAGCCGCTCCCATGAGGTGAGGTGAGATAGCCGTTGGCAGGATCTCAGGAGGATGCATTCATTCGAGCCTGAGGTTGCGGTAGCGCAACGCTTGGAACAAAGCCTTACGCCTCAGCGCCTCGAGCGCCTCACCATCGAAGGTTCTCACAGCAGTTGCCGACCGTTGGAGCTATAAGAAGGGTCTCCGAAGTCCTATTCATCAAGACTGCTCATTTCGGCTAGCTCCACTGAACTCTATGAAGGATGGGGAGTCCGAGGGCAATGTGTACAACGGGCTTCGCGATGGTCGTTTCGAATACAGCGCTATGTTGCGGTCTGTAGAGACACAAAGCAACTGAAATCAATGCTGGTCGATCCGCGCGATCGAGGCGGCGCTCCCCAAATGAGTGGACGACTGGACGCCTTTGCACGTCGGCAGCCGTCTCGTACCACAGCGGCCAGACGGGATGTGATGCCGGGATACCCCTTTCCAATGCAGTGCGGTATGAAAAGATTGAAGGACAACAGCAGTCATAGCACGTCACCGCACACTGACACACGCCGAAACCGCACAGTCTGCGTCGTTCTGCGTCTCTGCCTGTCCACTGTCCACTGTCCGAAATGGATGGCGGGTCCGGCGAGATGCGAGCTGCGCGTGCAATTACACAATTTTGGGTGTTTCGGTGCTGGTGCCGGCTGGGGAGGACCCACGCTGCCCGACTTCTGACTTGGTCCGATGGTTCAATCGATTCAATTCGCTGCAGCGTGCAAATGCTCACCTAACGTTGATACCCACGTCGGGAGCGCACACACAAAGGCTAATACAGTGCATCATGAGGGTCTATCGTAACGACACTGACGTGCTTACGCCTCACAGTTGCAGCAAAATCACTCGCGTGTCGAAGGAGGATCCCCGCGTTGCATGTCGCAGTTCGTAGCCCGCCAGCCCAGATGACCGATCTCGAGCTCTTGACGTTGGGTTGGCTTGTTGTGCCGCGATGAGGAGGAAACGAAGCCAACCTCAAGCGGGGACGGAGCATGCTACGAAACGAGCCACAGTGCACACAAGGGCCTTCGCCTAGAAGCACCGCTACCACTGCCACTAGACATGGGGAGTGCAGCTCGGAGCAGACATGGAAGCCAAACGAACCAGAGACAGACGTGGCAGAGTGGAGACGAGGGTGCCATTCACACGCCATTCACCTCCTCACGCCGTGGCTAGTGAGCAGATACCCACCCCGGGAGGACAGGCTTTCGCCACAGCAGCAGAAGTATCGATGTAACTGTGGCTGTGCATGGAATGCCGCTCACGCTTCTCCCTCCCAATCTCCATCATACGGGCTTCCTCGCTTGCAGTGAGGGATGCTGATTCGGCGCCCCGGAGCGAAGACGAGGAGGCCTCTGTTTTGTGAACAATCTGGAGCGGTGCAGTTGGGGCATCCGCTGGCATGGGCAGGCCATAGCAGCGTGTCCCGATCGATCGCCTCGAGGAGCTGCCACTCTCTGCCGCGGATTGTCAGTGCGGGAGCCACGCTAGAGCAAAGCCCCTGGTCGTCGTGTCACGTCTCTTATTCAGTACCCTCGCGCACCTGCTGTGGCTTGAACATAATCTCTCTCTCAGTTTCACCACGGCGTAGAAAGCTCGACCTTTCTGACCTTCGCCTTGAGCGTGTCTTCTTTCATGCCCTTCCAGCACTGCGTACGCCGGCGTAGCTGCAGGACTCTCTCTCACATCGGCGGCCATGTTCAGGAATCGGTGCGTACTTTGTTGTTATGGCCATATCTCGTTTCCCGCCCAGCATGGCTCGTCGACAGCTTGCCCGCCCGCAACGCGCGCTGTTCGCTCTGGCGCCTCCACTGCCACAGCCAGCGCGCGCGCTGATCGGCCTGCCTTGCGCAACGCGAACTTTAACACCAAGCCGTCCCCGCGACTAACACAACGCTTCAAATAGGAGAACGTCGCAAAAGCCCAGCGACGAACTATATAAGAACTTCAAGGCCAACTTCCCCGAGCTGTCGACGACGGCTGCTGCGACGACGACGACTGCTGCGCCCGCCGACGCCCAGGCCCAGGCACCTCCGACGTCCCTCGCGGAGGCGCTCGACATCCCGCTCAACCCGCGGTAGGCCTCTCCCTGTATCGCACTCGATAGTCCCAGCACAGATCAACACGATTTGCGTGGCAGGCAACTGCGTATTCTGAGCCCGCACTAACATTCACTCCCAGCTCCCTAGACCTCCCAAATCAGCCGCACGATATCAAGGATGCAGACCCCACCCCGAGAGGATCTAACGAGCCTTGGAACTTTGGAACTTCTGGCTTAACTCCTTCTCTAATGGATCCCAACAGCCAGACCTTCAACATGTTTGCGAACCAGCTGCCGGGCTACTACACGCCCACGCCCGGCGGCACCAGCACCCTCTACCACAGCCAGGCCGGCGACCTGCACACGCCCAACTATGGCATGGGACTGGGCACGCCGCTCTCGATGCCCACTTCAGAGGGTGCTTTGCATGCTGGTCAGCAATCCGCGCCTTACCAACACGGCTTCCAGGCTCAGATACCGCAACACATCAACCCGCAACAACAGTTTCAAAACATGAACCCGTTCCAGATGCACCATCAGCAAGGCTTTGCGCCTGCGCAATTCACGCACCAGTCGTCCTTCGACACGATGGAAGGCCCTGTTGGCGAGAGTCCAGTCGACGACATGGGCATGGACATGGGGCTGCCTCAGCACCACCAATCGCCGGACATTCTATTTCGACCGCCGCATCTGCAAAATACGATGCAGCCGCCTCCGATACATCCGTCCGGAGAGAAGTACGTATATAAATACGTTATGGTTTCCGAAGGAGTGCTAACTTTACGGGTTAGGTTTCGTTATCATGTCACCCTCAACGCGCCAACTGCGATGATCAAGCATGCAGACGAGATACCCGTCACATATCTCAACAAGGGACAGGCTTACACGCTAAATGTTGTCGACACGCATGCACAACAAACCGTACCACCCGCTGCAAAGTATCGAACGTTCGTTCGCGTTTCTTTCGAAGACGAACAGCAACGACAGAAGCCGGCCGCATGCTGGCAACTCTGGAAGGAAGGCCGCGGAACGAACGAAGCCCACCAAAGAGGCGGTCGCTTACAGGCGGTGGAGTATGTCGACTCGGGTCAGATTGGGGGAGTGGAGGATCCGACGAAACCTAAGGTCGACCTCGAATGCTCCTCCTTCGACGGCTTTTGCGTGACATGGTCACCGGCCGCTGGCACTGCAGAATGTCCCATCTCCGTCCGCTTTAACTTCCTGTCCACGGACTTCAGCCACTCCAAGGGCGTCAAGGGAATTCCCGTACGACTTTGCGCTAAGACCGAAGCTGTGGAAGAGTCAACCGTCAGCCCATCCATAACGGGCTCAGAGGTGTGCTACTGCAAAGTCAAGCTCTTCAGAGACCATGGCGCAGAGCGCAAGCTGTCAAACGATGTCGCGCATGTCAAAAAGACGATTGACAAGCTCAATCAACAAATTGCGCAGATTGAATCTGGCATGAGAGATATGGGCAAGCGGAAACGAGCTGGCTCTCTTGCGAACAAAGGAGGTCTCAACGGCCCAGGCAAAGTTCCAAAGCATCGACGAACGTGGTCCATGACTTCCGTGACATCGAATGGCGGAAGAGGCAGCGCCGAAGAGGATTTGCACATGAAACTCATGACTCTTCAAGACATGTTCACCTCGACGAGACCCGCAAGTGTGCTCTACTTGCGAGGAGACGACGAGGACGATCCAGACGCATTTCCTGTGAAGATTACAGGCGAGAACGAGCTGGTTAGGACGGAGTCACTCGAAGCATCGAATTGGGAGACGAAAAGCGAAGGCAAAAACGATTCGTCGATGGTCTCGCCCACGCCCAGTTCAAATTCGCTCGTCGGCAGTCGAAAAGACTCGACAATGCAGCAGCCCACTCCAGTCGGAGGTGCTTCTCGCGTGAATTCGAACGAATGGCGCAACAACCCGCAAACCGCGACGATGGACATCCAGCCTACGATTCAGGAGCAACTGCACAGCCCTGGTGACAACCAGCCGACGAAAGTGCAGACACGTTCAAACGAGGACGGCACTTCTTCTGGCTGGATTGAAGCGACTGGAGTCGATCCCAGCTATCGACCGCCTCCAGAACGACCGATCAAGCCTGTCGCCAGCTTTTACGTCCAACCTCGAGTGGCCGGAAAGCCAGCCACTGATAATTTTTACCGCACCATCTACCTCATGAACCGATCTTTGAAAGACTTCACCAACGCAGTCGCACGCAAATGCGACATTGAACCCACCTCAGTCCTTCGAACCTACCGCATCAACCGCGACGGTCTACATATTCTCTTCGACGACGAAAGCATCCGCGAATTACCAGAAGGGCAAGACATGACAGCTGAGTTCTGCGAAGCGCAGCCAGACACCCCAGTGAAGCCCAAGCGGGAGTGGGACGCCGGCCCCACCGATATCCAATGCGACGGCGACGTACCAACGATCGAGAACGTCAACTCGGACGGATACGAGTTGAAGCTTTTATTCTAAATTTGCAGAACCGCCTCCATGTCTACAGGAGCGCGCAGTCACATTCCTTTGAATCTCTGACGACCACGAGAAACGACGCCAACGTATGCATTTACGCATCCTCTTCTTTCAGCATCCTATGGCTACTATGTACATGAAAGGCTTCAACTAAAGATATCGCAGCCTTGCGATTCACAAGGCGACCTCGAGATACCTAGCCTCTGATATCGGGCTCTTTACTTTTTTGTGATACCCAATTGCGAGAAACTTGGGAGAAACGGACGAATCGATTTGCTCGTCACACGTCCCTGGGCTTGGGGACATTCTTTTATCTTAATACATGGGTTTGCGGACAATGGGAACGGTTTAGCACTCTCAAAGTTGTTGCTGCAATCGCATGGAAAGGGGGTTCAGAACAGCAGCGAGCCGGTCTACTGCTGCAGAATCTGGCGACCAGAATTACTATCAATGGGGATTCAGAATGGATAATGGTTGTTCAAATTTGAGCTACATGGACTGTCATGGCGGCGATATTGCTTGCGCTCCCGCAAGCCAGAAAGGTTACTACTACTGAGATACCCCCAAATGAATCCCGCAGTATTGTCGGCGTAATGAGAATGTAACGAATCTCTCATCAAGGACATCGTGGGCTATAGCAGTGCACCCTGAATACCGACAAGACGGTATTGCCGGGAGAGCTCCACCTGTGAGTCTGCTCGAGCATTGATGCCCATCCCGTGACCCAGACACCAGGCGGCAGAATTTCCAAAGCTGTCAGTCGTCGATGTCTGTCCAAACAAAAAAACCCATCCTGGGATGATCGATCTGCTGGGTTGTTCGTGGGGTCCAGATGAGAGGCTGGAGAATTGGGGCGAAGCTATGAAAGGGAAAAAGATCGTCCACTGGGACTAGCAGCACAGCAGAAGGAGCTGCACAGCTGTGGCTCAATGGCTCTCCCATCACTGGTACGCTAGTCTAAGGGCAGAGCTATTCTGAACTCTACTCAATCTCCTGCCGCATGGAACAACCCTCTTGCGTGTAGCATGCTAACAAGATTAGGCGAGTCCCTTCTTCTTCTTTTCTTCCCGAACGATGGGCGTCTCTGGCTGGCGCCACACATGCCCTGCAATGGCTTCAAGCATTCTGGAAGCTGAAACGATGCCGCTGTCTTTGTCCCGCGTACCGATTCTTGCCGTGAGTCTCTGCATGTGCGAGAGTGCACGAGCCTCCCCTCCTCCCTTCCTTGAGGGGAACCTCCAGCATCAGCAGACAGCATCATACCGCATCGACATCTTACTATTCTCGGTCCCTCCTCACTCGGCTCTTGGCCCCATATGTGCCCAATCTGCTTATTTTTCGTACAAAGAACGCCTCACTTGCGAAACTTCTGACGTGGTCCCGATTGCTGCGGTGTGGAACCCATCGTCACTGTGCGTGAAGAGACGGGGACTGATGGATGATGAATGATGCCCAGCACTGCACCGGGCGTCGTGGGGGAAAGGGACAGACGGCATAGGATGCTCGGTGCGAGTGGCAAATTGAGTGCTATGCTACACCCATCCCTAGCTCTATCACACGCGTCCCGCATCATCAAGCTGAGGAGTCATCGTACGCGGTCTACAGCAAAAAGTACGAGGCGTATGTCCTTGGGTGCGTGCCGATGAGATAACGAACCATGTGGCAGTTCGAGTGGCTTTCCAGTCGTCGTGTTGTTGGTCGTCAAGCCTGACGTGTGGTTCTCGTGAAGATCTCCACCCTCCGCGGAAAGGATCTGTCCTGTGCACAGCCACAGTCAGTCAGACTGGCGCGGTTCGCTGATTCGAGAACTTCATCTGCTTGCAAGGAATACCTTGTCTTCTGCTGCAGCGCCATTTCCTTCCTCTCACCTCTCATCCTTGTCTGTGGCTGCATCGATGCCAGCGAGGCCAGAGCTCCTCCTTCTCCTCCCTTCTCCTCAATCTTCCGCCTCTGCCAATCTGCCTTTTCCCGGGAATGAGCTTGCGATCGGGGCCGAAGAGTACCAAGACGGCGTCACGGAGTGGCCGCGAGAGCGGCACAGGAAACGACCAGACCTGGCCAGCGACCTCAGCTCGTATGGCGGCGAAAATCCATCTACCGGACTCATGAACACGCTTTCCGTAAACATCATCATCTCATGTCCACCGGCCCATTCGGATATGCTCCCAGATGACGGTGCGAGCGAGGATTCCTCTCGAAGACCGGATGTCACCTGATGATGCTAGACTCTCCGAGCTGTACGGACGGAGAAGGATGGTTGGGATGGAGTTCATACTTTGACTCTTGCAGAAAGTAGAGCTCTGACTACTGTTTCAGACTCGGCTCCGCGCCGACAGCAGACTGGCCTCCCACCACTCCTCCGCCGAGGTTCCTGCTTCTGACAGGCGCGGAAGGAATGCCGTATGCGCTATGTGTTGGCGGACTACGACGCGGGCTGCGGGTGTCCATTTTCCGAAGTAAGTAAAGACGAGACGGATGGGGAGGGAAAAGAAGCGCTGGCTGTGGGAGGAGGAGAGGCTGGCGCGGCTAATCTATTCCTTTTTCGACTTCATGGTCTTCTTCTGCTGAGGGCGACCGACCGACGGCGTTCACTCCGTCAAACACATCACAGGCATCAAAATTCCCCCAAAAAGTCCCAACCTCCTCCAGACCAGGATGACACGACACACCTCTCACACCTCACCTCTGCAGCCCGGCCATCAAACTTTCCGTCCCGGACGCAAGAGATCTGTAACATGCATCAAAAATGTCTCGGTTAATGAAGCGATTGACCGGCTGTCAAAAAGGTACATACTTCGCGGTAAGATGTGATGCCCTGTCATCAGGATGAATGATGTGTACAAGGGTGTCGGGGAGCCGAGAACCTGGTTCATCCTCCTCTCATTGCGAGGTAGGTGCTCCTTTTTTTACCCGGTTGGCGGATCCCGACAGGAGAGTAAGCATCGAAGCAAGCTCCACTTCTGACGGATGTCAACTCGGAGGTCGTGATGATGAGAGTTGGAGAACGAAGAGCGAGGCACGAGAGAGCGAGAGAGTATGTTGTCAAAGGTTGACGTGATACTACTATTTGAGTAACGAAGAGCTTCTTCTCCCCGCTGCCCACAAGCACATAATGAGCAGCGACTCGCAGCCAGCTGCACGACATTCACCAGCCGATCACCTCGCCCCTTGAACTGTTCGATCTCGCGCGTGAAAGGCCAGTAATAACGGAGCAAATGAGCAACTGAGCAATCATCTCACGCTTCCCATCTCCTGCAATGAACTCAAGTCGTCATGACACGGCAGAATAATAAGATTGATCCATATGCTTATATCTTAACGCCACTCAACATGTTACAAGAAGCGACAAAGTCCAAGTCCAAGTCTAACATACGTTTTGACAATGAATTCCCTCGTCTCGAACTAGTCTCCCGCTCTTCCTTCAAATCAATAACAGATCGAGGCGTTCAATAGCAGAGCTTCGATTCTCGTTCATCGGCAGTGGCGAACAGACCTTTGTGATGAACATCAGACTCCCCTGCCTTAAGCTCGTTCAACCCGGTTGAGCCTACACGAGTGGTCACTGTAATAGCAGAAGTAATCATATGATGAATGCTACCAATGTCAGTCTAAGCTCATATCTCGACACCGTTGCTTAGCACCCGTATTCTCTCATACAAGGAGTGCATGATCACTACAGCCATACGATCATCCCACAGTCAAGCACAAATCACAGCAATGAGATAGAAGAACGTCTTCTGAACTGCCAATCATACATCCATACAAATCTGTACATACAAATCTATCACTACCAGATCTTCAATGCCAAACACAAAAGCCACTCCAATATTATCTTCCTTCTCCACCGGGAAGCAAAGTCATACCAACCCATAACCTTCATGGCCAGCCACTGCAGTTGATCTCATATCTCGTAACTTCATGACAAGAATCCTTCGTTTGCGCAGTCTCCATCGCTAGACATTGACCGTGACCGTACCTGTATCACAAACTCAGTAAGCGTTCCCGTCATGGACAACCCCAAGGAACTCACAAACCTCCGGGTGCTGGGTGCTACACACCAGAATACAATGAGTCTGCCAACCACTCATCCTGCTGTCTCTCACTACGTCGCGGTCCTCCAGGCTTCGTACGCGTGCTCAAGGATCGGATCAAATCGCCGCCTTTGTGGAAGAGATGTCGGAGCTTCTCGCCAAAGCGCTTGATGTGGAACTCCGTCTTGCTCATACCATTCGCATCGTAGGTGTTAGCCGTGCTTTCCACACCGAGGCGGGCTTGCTCGTTGATCAGACCAGCGCTATATTCGGTATTGCCTTCGTCCATGGAGGCATGGGCCCTCGGATGATTGTCTCCACGAGATTTGTTGCCTCTGCCACGGAAAGTCGTCAAGCGCTTGCGGAATGACGCAGTACGGTCTCGCTCAGAGCTGTTATCCGAAAAGAAAGACCGCACCTCGTCAAGAGCAGCGATCGCGGGTGGTGTCAAGCTGCTGGTAGGGTACCGATCACCAGGCCTGTGAGAGCGATGTGAAGCATGAGCAGTCGAAGCCCGGCGAGGCAACGGAGACTTGGGCAGACTCTGGACAGTGACATCTTCGCCGACAGCGGTGTTGCGGGATGTGATGCCGAACTTTCTGGTGATGGATCCAATGACCGAACGCTTCGAACGTGTGCGGAGATGAGAGGGGCTGACGCCAGTAAGTTGTTCAGTGTTGACAGATGCGCTGGATCGATGGACTGGGCCCTCGAGAATTGAGCCAATGTCAATGCCTTTGGTAGTATCGTTAGTACCTGTCGTGGTGGGCTGGGTAGGAAGATCTAGTGATTTGGTGCCACGCTCGCGGAGGACTTCATGGGCAAACGATCTACGTGTGTGAGCCTCGTCGGGAACTGAAAGATCGATCTCAAGCTTGTTGTCAGACCAAGGATAGTTCTGGTCGACGTTCCATGGTCGACTGTTTGGTTGCGACAAGATCAAAGAGCGCTTGTTCGCCATGCGAGTGATCGGGTTCATCTCGGCTGGGAGCAGTCGCCTGACTTCTTCTTCCGTGGTAGGAGCCTTGCCTCGAAGCAGAGCCGAAGCTGGACGGGATGGAAAGTTGCCTAGATCGACCGGCACAGAGACTGATCCGCTGAGGTATGAAGCCTTCCCGTCCATTGAGTTGACGCCAGAGAACTCGTCCGCCGATGCTGAACCAGGAAGCGGTGGCAGGTCTTTGTTCAAACCAGTCGCAGTAGAGTCATGCGTGCCATTCTTGACAATTGCCTCAGCACGCTCGGCGAGTGTACGGAATCCAGCAGAGGTACGATTGGTGAGAACAGTATCGGGTCGTGCAGCTTCGGTGGCAGGGAACCCAGGATGCATCTCGCCATCGTCGGAGTGAAGAAGGAGGTTCTCCAGCTTCAAATTTTGCAAGTTTCTCAGCCCTGGAATGAGCTCCGAGATACGCTCAGACAAACCAGCAACTGATGGGATGGACAAGCGATTGGCGGATTGCGCGACCGAGAGGAAGTCTTCGGGAGACAGCGGACGCTGGCCGTGCTCTTCGTCCTCAATCTGAGTGCTCTCCTGAACCTGAAGCGTAGGCATGATAGGCACGAGGGCTTTGCTGTCATCTTGATCAGGCTCATGCTCCTCTTCATCTTCGCTGACAGGCAAATCTTCGAGGAAGCTGGTAAAGTCTTCTGGCTTGTTGAAGAAGCTTGCATAGCGCTCGCGAAGAGGCTCGGTACTCGTTGGACGCTGCGGCGACGGACAGTGGATACCAGAGAAGTCTCGACGACGAATGACGTCCATCGACTTCGCTGGTCGTACCTCGAGTGCTCCATTCAGCTTTTCGAAGAGATCGATGTGGCTGAAGTTCAAGGATGGTATCTCTCGAGTATCTGCGAGCGGTCGATTGTGGCGACGAGCAGCTCGACGAGCCTTCGCATTCTCCGCCGACTCTTGCATGCGGCGCTCTTGCATAGCTTTCACAGCAGCAATGCGAGCTGGTAATGGGAAGTCAGTGAGACCAGAAGAACGCTTGTGATCAGAAATGCTCATGTCCTCGATGGACTCCTCCTTGAGTCCGGGTAAATGCGTGCTGCCGAAGCGAGTGTTGATGCCATTTGTATTGCCAGTATTAGCGAAGCGAAGCTCGGTAGTGCTCTCACGAGAAGTCTTGCTTGAATCAATGCTGCTATCCTCGCGTGGTGATGGCTTGCGAATGATGGATTTGCCTTTGCTGGCGAAGGCCTCAGTGATGGCCTTGAGTTGCTCCGGCTTCTTGCTGATGTTCAGCGGCGCGATCTTATCCGCGAAGGTGACCGAGCTACGTCTGCTGGCCTTCAGACTGGTCTCTTTGGAAGGCTTCAGAGGCAAGAGCGAATCCTTTCTGTCTGGTGTAGAGCTTGCAGAGACATCAATGATCTGCGGCTTGCCAACAGTGATAGTCGTTTGTGGCAATGAGAAGCGGACTGCGACGTCAGTGACCATCTCGGACGCGCTGTTGATCGTGCTGTCTCCCACACTGCTGAGGTCTCCAGGCAAAGAGAAGCGATTGGTGCCGGTGCTGTTCGTGTCCGTGACAGTGACGCTTGGTCGCAGTTGGACGGACTTGGAGTAGGTCTTTGGCGTTCGTGGTGTTGGAGGAGGCATCGAGTCGTCCGCATCCAGAGTCACGAAGTTCGTCGTTTGCTCTTCGATGACGGTGGAAGGTTCGTATTGCGAAGTGAGTCGCAGCGTCTCGTCAATGCCTCGAACCTCCGATTGCAAGGGGCTGACAGCAGAAGTGCGTTTGACAATCTCGCCAGCTTGAAGAGGACTGACGGGCGTCATCTCTGAGCACCTGCTCTCGCGCGGAGCCGGGGTCTTGTAGCCGTCGGCGGGTTCATCTGCCACAGGGGCCTCTACCTTCGGCTCCTCAGGCTTGGTCACATCAGTGCGTGAGGCTTCTTTAGCTTGTTGCTGTTGGATAGTGATGGTGTCTGCATCTAATGCGAACGGATCCTTGGACTGCGTCTCATCAGAAGCAACCGTAGTGTCCATAGGACCAGAGAAGCGCATGGCATAGTCGGCGCCAGTTGGCAGGGAAGCATCTTCGATGGACACCTCAGTGATGGCCTCTGGCACGGAGTCCGTACGCCGTCTTGCGCTTGTGGCAGACTGGCGAGAGGACTTTCGAGAGTGAGTCTGAGGTGCTGCTTGTGGCTCTTGGGACGGCTCGGGCTGCTCCTGCTTTGGCTGTTCGCCGGTCTGGAGCAATCCAATCAAGACGTTCGCTGTCGACTCATCTGGCCGAGCTTCTTGAAGAGTATTGTCCACGCTGTCAGACGCGGCAAGTTCGGCTCTGATCATCTCGCGAGTGATGTGCGTGGTATGTCCTGGCGTAGTGTCAATCGCATCGAGTTCTGCAACCTTGACCGGCGAGGCAGGTAGCTCAACCGGAGCCTCGAATTCTTCAATGATTGTAAAGCGAGGAGTCTCATTAGCAGCCATCTCATGGATGTCCACAAGCTCCGAGACCTCTTCATGGTCAAAGCCTAGCTCGAGATCTTGAATGAACTGCTGATGCTGTTGGGACTGAGCGGCCTTCTCGTTCTCGTTCTTGGCAGCAGCTTCGGCGGCAGCTTTCGACTCGAGCATTGCTCGAACACGTTGAACAAAGCCCGAGGGTGGCACAGAAGCATGGTGAATCTCAGGCTCATGCTCCTCAGTTGGCGTGGTTGCAAGACCTTCAGCGTACTCAAAATACTTGGCGTTTGGTAGCACTGGCTCACTAGACGAGTCGGGCAAGTCAACCAGAGCAGGATCGATGAACGCCGGATCGACGACTACCTGGATCGTCGTGTGGTCCTTCGGCGTAGGTGGATTCGAGGAATCAGGAGCTGAGCTCGATGATGGCGGATCCGAAGACGGAGGACCACCATCCGTCATGGGAGTATCAGTGCGGTGTGGCAGCTGACGTGCCATACGGGCAGCGTTATGGAACATTTGATGAGCCATTGGCGCAATGTGAGGCTGCGCTGCAGGATGTCCACGGTGAGCAGCTGGCGGCATAGGACCATATGGTGCGTGACCCTGTCGAGGTGGATACTGAGGGCCGTATTGAGGCCCATATTGAGCTCGGGGCTGATATTGGCCCTGCATGGCTGGCATTGGCGGTTGCGGTGGGTATGGCTGCTGTGGAGCATAAGGCATTCCCATGCCCTGAGGCGAACGCATTGGACCCTGCTGGAATGGCTGCTGGTAGACGTACTGGTTTGGAGGATATCCAGGGCCTGGCGAGCTGTTTGCTGCTCGAGGTGGTCCACGAACACCCAGGTGCTGCCCAAATTCTTGACCATAGACCCCAGGATAGCCGTTGTATGCCGTCGGTGGAGGCGGTGGATGAGGACCACCAGGAGTGCGTCGTGGCATCTGGGGCATGCCTGCTGGCGGGACTTGGGCATACGTATCGCTCAACGCTGGAGATGGAGAACGAAAACCAGGGCGCTTGAGTCTGGTAGGATAGACGAACGGTGGACGATTCTCCGGCATTGGAGGCACCGGACCAGAAGGCATGCGGTTGCTGTGTCGAGGCTCGTGACCCTGGCTCTTCAAGCTGGTGACTGAGCGATGCCTCGGAAGCTGGCCGCCAGGTGGAGCCGATGTCATCGAGTACGACCGACTATCTCGTGGGTTGCCATCCGGAGTGGGAGACATCATCTGGAGTGATGGTTTGCCAGTGTGGAGAGGAGGTAGCGAAGGAGGCATGCTCTGCATACTGGTCAGGGAGCCTCGCCGCTGGCCGGTCGAAGCATTGTCCCATTGTGAGCTAACTCGTGAAGTCTGCGATGGAGCGTAATGGTGTCCAGAAGCGTGATGCTGAGCTGACATGGATGGTCTGGAGGCATGGCCGCGTCTGTTGCGTGCAGTACCGGGCATGGCTGGCATGCGTGAGCTGTTGAATGAAAGGGCACCAATGTCACCCGTATCTGTTGAAGTCTTTAACATGCTGAGAACGCCGGCGTTGGCCAATGTATCGTTCGGAGGGCCGCTCGTGGGCGGAGATCGTGCTGAACGGGCTGCGGACGTGTTTCCCGAGACATTACTGGCCCTGCTATTGCGTCCGCTGACGCTGGAAACGGTGTCGGTGAAAGGCATTGTGCCGCCTTGGGTAGCGTGTAAGTGAACGATGGACCAAGAGACGCTCTATCCAAATGACCAAGAGCAGAGACCAGCGCTGGGCTGGCGAGGAATGAGGGTGAGTGTGCTGCTGTGCGATGGAGGTGCGAGGAAGACGCTGTGAGGGAGGACGACGAAGGGTAAACACCAGCGAAGGAGCAGAAAGTCCAGACCCACGCCATATGCCTGCCTCTGCTGCTGTGAGGTGCAATCGTGCCTGCGATCGGTATAAGACACAGCCAGCAGTCTCGGCTGTGATATGAAGTCGGAGAGAAGGTGTAGTGACATCTCGGAGCATGTACGCCACGTGTGCCCGCACGAGGAAGTGGCTGCTGCGTGTAGAAGGCAGGCATTGTCCACGTTTTCTGTTCGCGTCAGCCATGTACGGGTCAGTTGCAAAGTGGCAGATATGGAAGGAGCCTTCCTCTCCAATTTTCACGTGAATTGAATGCCCGAGAAGAGGCCAGGTTTCGCACAATGTTGAATTTTAGAGGGTATACTCAACGAACGCTCGCACATATGGCCCAACAGCCGTGTTCAAACCAATTCTACACCCGCGTCTCTTCTGTTCATGGTATTGCGACGCTTTTCCACAGCACCGCCCTCCACTCCACGCCTTCAATGCACCGTCTGATATATGCACCCTCATTCCGATTGATGTCCGATTGTTGTAGATATGCTGTTTCTCGTCCCCTGTACTGCATATGTCTACTGCGCTGCTGGCACCGTCTGTCCAGCTGGCTGCTCGTGGCTGCCAGCGGGCTTCTCGTTCGCAGCGGGCTGTCCCTCTCCAGTGTGGCTCTCGGTCGCTGGGATGCTATTGTCGGCTGGCTTCTCCCACCACGCTGGCTTCGTCCATTGCGGGTCGCGCCCTACACATCAATGTCAGCAAAACACGCTTCACGTTGCTCGTGATTCATCCGCTACTCACATGGTCCCTGATCGCTCAATTGGCATCCGCCCTGGCAGTTGCACTTGCCTCCAAACTCAACGGGCAAGTTCTCGGCCGGGATCTGTCCCAGCAGCTCCTTCTGGTATCCACTGCCCAGCACGTGGATCTTCGCGACCGTTACTGGGTCCAAGAATCTCTTGACAACAGCGAAGACTGAGCTGAAGCCCCAAGGAGTGTTGATGAGGTAGAGCTTGCCGAGGCGTTCCGGGTAGTAGTTCTGGCTGATAGCCGACGCGCGCTGCACGTATCCATACACCTGGTTCGCCTTCATCAAGCCCACTCCCTTGAAGTCCATGATTGTGCAGCATGTCTCGAGCAAGCAACCGGCTTTGCGCGATGAGGCTGGTAGACGCGGGTCAACCATCTTCTCGTACTCGACGACCAAGTTCTCCAACATGCGCTCGTCCGTGGTGATTTGACGCATCTTCTCGAGATCGACTTTACCCAGCTGCTCGATGTAAACTGGTCGGCCGTCCTTGTCGGTCTTGTGGTAGTATTGTGGGTAGTAGGCCATCATCTGGGGCTTCTCCTTGTAGTCGAAGGTCCTGACCAGCTTGTCGACACCTCCACCGAACTCTGACCGCCATTTCTCGCAGTCAATGAACCTGCAAGTATCTCGTTAGCCCTATGCTATTTGACCCATATTTTGCGGCCATACATTTGCTTCGCATGCTCGACATTGAACTTTCTCGCTCTCAGGAACCGCAGCATGCTCAGGGTGTCCAGTCTTTGTGTGTAGCCCGCCTGCTCCAGCATCATCCGCAGCTGCTGTACTTGCGCATCTTGCTCTTTGGTCGTGTGTCCAGGATGACCTGGCTTTGGCTCAGGAGCGGTAGTAGGAAAGTCGTAGTGGTCGTACTTGGGGTCGAGCTCCATCGTTGGGTTGGCCATGGTGGGCGGTCAGGTACGGTATTGTTCGCCGGTGTTCTGGACACGTATCGAGGTAGAGCTGTCAATTGGGTGAAGAGTAGATCGCCTGCGAACGGAGAAAACTGCTTCTCTCAACGGCACACGCTTGTTCAGAGGCTCTATCAGGTGTTAGAGAAATTGTTGTGTTGACTTGCGGTCGAGGTGCATAGCGGGGGTGGTGCTGCAAGAGAAATCAAGGGGCTTTGATCAGCCAGAGATGTGGCTGATGGCTCACGCCGGCAATGACGTTCGTGCTTGACCCTCGTGTTCGCGATCATGGTTGCCATTTGACAGACAACAGCTGACATGTGCATCAAGCATTGGCAGTGAATAGATGTATTGAGAAGTCATGAGGAATGTACATTGTATCTGTGTATCGCGGTTTACAATCATGTGATGGCACTGCTTCGATGCTGCGAAACCGCCAGAGCTGTGTCCATTCAAGTCCACACGCACTATCCTACCCTGCATGCCCCCATCGAACGCTAGTTCAGAAGTGTCGAGACTGTGAAGACGCCTGAGAGCCCTGAATCAATGAGAAGCATCTTGCCTCTACCGCATAATCCTCACTGACTTCCACCGAGCACGATGCTAGGGTCCACCTCTCCAGCCGCAATCAGCTCCTGCAAGGTCTTGGCGACTGGCTTGGGCGGGAAGCGGTAGTCACGCTCGTCTCCCGACTTGCGTCCCTGCACATGCTTGACATTCTCAGCCAACTGCTTCAATAAGGCCTCGTCGACCTCGTACGCATCGCCTTGGTGGTCCCGATAGCGATAGTCGCGTTCCGCATCGACCTCCTCCACGACCTCCTGGACGTAGTCAATCTCAAAGTCATGCTTCGATTCATATGAGATCTCGCAGTCCTCCGGGATGCGCTCAATGATTTGCTCGAGCATGAGTTGCTTTTGAATGTTCTGGTTGTGACGCTGCTCCTCGCCCTCGACGACACAGATGCGCAGTTGCTTGAGCGTAGTCATAGCTTGCAGCTGACGCCAATTGACACGGGTGAACCAAGGTGCGTCACGAGTCCCATGCTTTGCTTCGTCGTGGCTCATGTCGCAGACGAGGGTGACCGAAGCGAGCAGAGGTAGCGCAGCATTCGGCAGGAGTCTCGAACAGATGAAGGGCGAGAGACCGAGGGATACGTCGCCGGGCACACAGAAAGTGTTCTCTCGATAGAGAACAGTCTTTGCTTCACCATAGATTTGGCGAGAGACCATCAGAATGTCGATTTCGACCGAGGACTCGACGGCGAACCGTGGATGGTGATGGTCGCCTTTGCGGCGTTTGGCGTGCTCACGGTGAATGAGCTTGATGTTACCCTCAGGTGCCAACTGCTCACAATACACCCAATTGCGGAGCTCAGCTGGAAGATCCATGAAACGGAAGTGCTGCTTCCTGACGGTAGAGATAGCGGTTGGCGATTCTTCCAGCGCATTCATTATGCATTCCGAATCTTTGTCATTCGACTCGCTCAGGCCTGTTGGCTCGTCTGTCGAGTTCCGGAGCTCAATGGTGTAAACCTCTTCGATCTTGGTGATCTTGCGGAGGACCCAATCGATAAGGTCCAAGGCCTCAGGGATATTCTGACCCAACGTACGCTCGACCTCTGATACGACTTCGCTGGATGCTTTTCCGTCAAATAGCAAGTTGAGTATGTATCCAGAGAGGACTTTCGCACCTTCACGATGGAAGACGTAATTTTCGTCCAGTAAGACGTCTGCAAGGTGCTCCTCCAGTCCCTTCACGCGTTGGTGCTGACGTGGCACTTTGTGACGCCAGCGCCATAGACGCTGCTGCCAGTTTCCAGTCGCGTCACTCTCTTCCTCTGCTTCGCTCTCGTGCTCCTGAGCGCGACGAACGCTGGCCTGAAGCCTAGACTCCAGCGGTGCGGGCATCTTCAGTTTGACGAGCCGAGAAAAGAGCAAGGCCGTGAAAGCGGCCACCTCAGGCGACGAGTTCTCAAGCGAGCGGAGACCATTGAGGAGCGCCATTTTGTTGACCTTGTCGTTTTCAAGGACGTCTTTTAGCACACCGTCCGCCGCGACCTCCGTGCGGCCGAAAATAGCAGGTCGTCTGTTCACCGATCGCTTCAGCGCGCGTGCGATCACAGTGTCCGGGAATTCCGCCTGGGTGCCTTCCACATCAGACTCGCGGGTGGGACGAGAGGTTGTTGCCTTTTGCTGGCCTGTGGTAAAGTCGATCGAATTGGAAGCGCTAGTGGACTGTGAGAGCGCGCTGCTGGTTGCGATCGCAAATGGAGACGCAGATCCGAATGACGCGTGATGAAGACCAGCTGGTGATCCGAAGGACGCGTTGCCGAAGGAGACGTTTCGTAGGGATGGTGGCTGTGGTGGAGTGGCGGCGCGACTGAGCGGAGAGGCAACTCTAGAAGATGCAGCTGCTCCAAATGGCGATTCGAAGCCCGCTGCCGTGGGCTGCGGTGTCGAGGATGCATCTGAAGTCGGCGCACAAGACTTGAACGCGTTCGTGGCATTCAGTAAGGGTGGCTTCTCGCCGCTGAACTCAAAGACCATGATGGCCGGCTGAAGAGGGTGGTGTTGATTGCAACTCTTGCGCGCGAGTGTTCCGGCAGTGATGAGATGGTTCTGCACTGCAGTTGATTGAAGTCGAGGTCGCAGTAGGCGGACGAGCACTTTCGTAGGTCGGGATAAGTTGGGAAGCCGCGAAAAAAGTAGGAAGGTACGGGGACCTGCAGGGAGTTGAAACCTTAAAATTACATCAAGTGAATCAAACCCTGCCGTTACCAATCACATGCAAATCGCTGCTTCAATGCCATCTCACGGACTCAATCTGCAGCGGACTGCCTGGCCAACGTCCGACCACGTTCTCTGCGCCCACTGAAGGCCGATAGTGCACCGTGAGGGCTCACGTATCAGTGGTCTCGCCACTGCCCAGCTTGCCGTTCGTCTCTTTCGTCTTCGGTATGACCTTCAGCGAGAAGTCAACGTGCTTCACACCCTGGTGAATACTCGAAGAGCTGATGATGTCGATGTCATCGCAGACGTAGTCGGCCACGTTCTCCTCCGTCAAGCCGCCCGAAACTTCGACCAGTGCCCTCGCATTCTGGCCTCGACCCCAGCGGTCCTTGAGATTCTTTGATGCGACTCTGACACCATCGGGTGTGAAGTTGTCCAGCATGACCACGTCTGCTCCTGCCTCAATCGCTGTGTTCGCTTCCTCTTCGGACTGGCATTCCACTTCCACCTTGACTGCAAAGCCGCCAGCTGCCTTGGCTGCTTTGACTGCCGTTGGGATGGAACCGCCGCAAGCCCAAACGTGGTTATCCTTCAGCATGGTCATCGTGCTGAGATCATGTCGGTGCTGATCGCAGCCTCCTACCAACATGCCATATTTCTCTACCAGTCTGAACCCAGGTGTGGTCTTGCGCGTCCCAGCAAGAGTGTTCTTGTAGCCAGCCTTCCGCAACAGTGAAAGCAAAGAATGCGATTTCGATGCCACGCCAGAGCATCTCGACAGCAGGTTCAATGCTACGCGCTCTCCCAGCAACAGGCATCGTACTGGCCCTCTGACTGTCGCGACATGCTGCTTCTTCTCTATCCCAACCTCCTCGCCTTCCTTTACAAGCCACTCAACCTTGCAGTCCAATTGCTTGAAAACTTCGTCGAAGAATGGCACGCCTGCCAATATGCCAGGGCTCTTTGCCAGCAACCTGGCTTCTGCCGGTCCATCACCTACCACGAACCCACCATAGTCGAAGCTGGGGGTGTCTTCTTCAAGCCAGAGGCCAATGCTCTTCTTCCACGACGGAGGCAAGAGATGTGCCGGATTCCCGTGGACGGGCGCGCCTTCGGTGATGGGCATCGTTGCTCGTCGCTATTCGGGTTCGATGATGGATGCAGAGATCGAACTGGAATCGTTATGAGGTTCGACTTCACTTACTGTTTGCTTGTTAATCATCCAGAGCGACTCATAGACTTGGAGTTAAAGCTCTCTCCGATGTCGTCGGAACGGAAGACGTGAAAGTCATCGGATGTGAGAGCAGAGGTGAAGCGCCGGTGAGCTCGGACCAGATCTGCCAAGAAACGGCGTCAACAACATCTCAACTTCTCCATCGAACTCACATGCGACTTCTCAATCATTCACTCGTCGTACAACGCCCATCTTCAGTAATGAGTGCGTGCGGAACGATGGCGGCTGGTGGCTTGCAGCTGTATTTCACCACCGGACCCCAAAGTCCGGAGTCCGATCTCGGCGTTTCAATCTCTCAGGCAGACCCTAAGCCACATCCGTCGTCTCAGGCTCGAGGATTGCAGCTGGAGAAGCCACATCCCACCAACATCACCAACACTTGCGGCACGGTGCACTGGACATTGACAACGCAGTTGTGTCCGCTCGAACATGGCCGAAGGTACGAACAACACATGACATGACAAGATATAAAGGTAGGACGACAGGTAGGTCTTTCAATTTCAATCTCAACACATTCACAATCTACACGTTGAATGCCTCTCCGAAGCTACATCAGCAAGAAGATCACCAAATCAACAACAAACGATCCCAACACAACCATGAACTCCCTCGCAGGTAAAGTCGTCCTCATTACCGGCGGCTCAAAGGGCATCGGCGCTGCAACCTCCCTCCGCCTAGCAGGCCTAGGAGCCTCCCTCGCAATCAACTACTCCTCCGATTCCAAAGCCGCAGATGATATCGTCGCCACAATCAAATCCAAAACCAAGAGCGACGCAATCGCCATCCAAGCCACTGCAGGCAGCATCGCCGGAGCCCAACAAATGATCGACACAACCGTCAAGAAATTCGGCAAAATCGATATCCTGATTCCATGTGCTGGGATCCTCATGATGAAGGATCTGGCCAATACCACTGAAGAAGATTTCGATAGGTCCTACGCTCTCAATGTGAAGGGACCGTACTTCCTCGTCCAAAAAGCCGTCCCCCACATGCCCGAAGGTGGCAGGGTCGTCCTTTTCTCAACATCCCAATGCGTCCTGACAACCGTCACACCAACGTACCTCCTCTACAACTCGACAAAGGGAGCCATCGAGCAGATGACCCGTGTGATGGCGAAGGAACTGGCGGCTAAGGGTATTAATATCAACTGTGTATCTCCAGGACCTACTGCTACTGAGCTGTTCCTCAAGGGAAAGAGTGAGGAGTTGATTAAGAATATTGGCAAGATGAGTCCGTATGGGAGGATCGGACAGCCGGAGGAGATTGCAGATGCTATTTCTTTCTTGGTTGGGGAGCAGAGTCGGTGGACGAGTGGACAGATTTTGAGGGTCAATGGAGGTGCTTCGTAGGTTTCTTTGGTCGTAGGGGTATATAGCATTAGTTGGAAGTATTGCAAACTGTTTAGAATAGCTCTCTCCGGCTTCATTCATTTCTGAGCTTCTTACATTGCGGACGCAGTTTCTGACTTGACCAATTCGTATATTGCCATGAACGTTTGCCCGCGTACAGTCTCCTACCACATCTGATCGTTAGCGTTGCCGCGCATTCGATTGGTACAGCTTGAGCGAGAGCGTAAATCCCCTGCAAAAGCGCTCTGATTCCCCTGCGAAAGAGGCGTTTCGAGCCTGTCTTGTCGGCATTTCGTAATATAATACCTTGAAAACAAGCCTGCTATCGCATGTGCGGGAGCGCTATCGATAGGCTGTGGTAACAGACTGTAAGTCATCACCATTGAGATGTTTGATCGACCGACTCGTTGGGCAACTGTTTGGAATTACGTACCAATTGTTCGGAAATGATACTAACAATTTGAAAGAGGTACATAGTAGAAGTCGCTTAGAAGTATCAAGGTTCTGTGGTGGGATCAAGGTATCTCTATCGTCACGTCGTTTCTCGTTTCCTCGTGTGGCTGCATGTCGTCGCTCGTCTCATCAAATCCTGTGGTTATTCCAGGCGTCTGCTTAGAAGAGGAGATCTCCGAGTAGCAAACCGCCCAGGAGACCACCACCAAGAGCCAGTGGCAGACCGTAGCCTCCTCCCATACCGCCTCCGTATGGTCTGCCGTATGGCTGCTGGGGTCGAATGTACCTTGCGTTTGGTGTCGTGTACACGCCCTGGTTGCCGTACGGGTTGTAGCCGTAGCCTCCTCCATAACCGCCGCCATATCCTGCACCATACCCATATGGCGCCGGCGGCTCAATGTAGACGTCCTTGCCATCCCGATCCTTGCCCAAATGCTGCGCCTGTCCCGTCTGCGCCGCTCTCTGCATTGCCTGCCTGACGCGCATGTGCTGCTCATACATCTGCTGCTCTTGTGCCGCTCTCTGCTTTCTCTCCTCTACACGCTGCTCGTGCGTCATACCCGTCACCTTATCCTTCAACTTCCTTCCAAATGTCCTCTCGTCCTTGCCTTTGCATTTCCCATCGGGTCGCGGCGGAAGGTCCGGATTCGTGGATGCAGACGAAGAGCCTGCTGCGCCCGCTACCCCTGTGTGATGGTCATCCTCATCGTCCGAATGAGCATGGATCATGTCTTCTTTACTGGCATAGTCTGGATGGCTCTCCCGCCATCGCATATCCTCAGATTCTATCCTTTCTCGCTCTTCACTGCTGAGGCCGCGGAGGAAGTCTTCGTCGTCGTAGGGGTGGTGCCATATGCTCTTTGGAGGGTCTGTTTTGGTGTTTACGAAGAATTGGTGGTTATAGCTTGGGTCGTATGTTCGCACCCAGCCTTCGGGGAGGGGACGCATCTCGTCCTCCATTGAGCGGCGGTAGGCTGCTGGTATGCCATCCTTGCCGCTGCCTTTGCCGGAGCTGGGCACATTCAGATGTGAGCTTGTCGCATTGTTGCTACTTGAGCTCGGTGCGGCGGGTTGTGATGCAGATGCGGACGCGGAGCTTGAGCCGGTAGCCTGCGCATATGAGGGTGGAGCCTCGGCTGGTACGTCTGAGTGGTCTGGCATGGTTGTTGTTCTGTCGTGGGTGTCCTAGGAAAGATCGGTTGAAAGACTGATATACGAAAGCTGTAGGGAGACGCCGCAGGAAAGCTGCAGAAGGTGGCAATGAGGCACTGCTGCTCGGATGGTCAGATGCCGGAGTCGCGATTGCGTGTCTGAGGAGCTCGTGATGTGGCGCTTTCTTTGTATGCTGACTGTCTGCTGGGGTTATACTGTGGCTGTGCGCACAAACATTACTGTATCGTAGGTGAATGTGGGTGACAGATCTGGGCAATGCCAATGTGTTCTCTGATTCTCACTGCCGTGCGTCCAGAGCTGTTGAGCTGCTCACGATGACGTCCTTGCGGCAGCTCCCGCGGCTCAAGTGAATGAATGCCTGTCGATATTGATGGGAAGTTGAATCAAGCTTTCGCTGGGCCAGATTCTGCGCATCTGGCCGATGTACCTCCATACTTCCTATACCATTCGCCTTCTGTGCCATGCGGTCTATGAGGATGGCGTTCCTGCCTTGCAAAAGCGCTCGAGGTGTCACGTATGGATACTCGTGACCCAGCATGTCCATACGGCCCCACGACCATCCTTTGCCGATCCCGGCAACTCAGTCAAGGCAACGCTCCTTCTGAGAGCATCCATCTCTCAGGGTAAACCAATCCGGTGGTATTTCTTCAGCAGGTCGAGTCCGATGTTCTCCTCTCTCACAGGAAACTTCCTTGACATCTACCAATGGACTCCGAAAAGATCAGAGTAGCTCTCGTTGGTAACGGACTGGCGAGTGTCTGTCTTGCCAAAGGCTTATGTGAAGATCCTCGATTCGACATCGAAATTTTAGAAGCGAGTGACGGCGCATGGACTGGAGGTCAGGCGTTTGGTCTTGGGCCCAATGCCCAACAGGCGCTGCAGCTGTTGCATTCTGAACTAAGACAGGCATTGGATCAAGCAGGTGGTACCAAGATGGAGAGATCGGCTAAATTCATCATGGTCAGTCATCAGCTTGGATTCATGGGATGGGATGACATGGCTGAAGAATGCAAGGGCACTGGATCACAAGCTGGACAGCTAATCGCATATCGGGACACCAAGCCGCCTCAGATCATCGTTGGCCGCGGCGTATTCCAGCGGGAGCTGAACAAGACGATCCCCAGTGTCCGAATAACGCCCTTCCAGCGAGTATCAAAGGTGGAACCTCGAAGTGCAGATTCGCCAGCAAGATTGCACTTTGAAAACAGAACATCCGAGACCTACGATGCAATTGTAGGATGTGACGGCTTGAACAGTGTCGTAAGAGCAGCTGTGCTCGGAGCAGACCATCCAGCAACCAAAGCGGTGTTCAGCGGCGGCTATAACGTCAGAGCTGTCATCCCCATGGCTGAGGCGATTGAAACCTTTGGCGAGGATTATTGCAAAGAAACGATTCAGACCGGATGGGCTGGCAACGGAGGCTTCCTCATGACTGACAAACTTGATGATGGGAAGTCAATGCAGGTGGTAGCAGGCTGGATGAAAGATGAGACGACAGGGAAGGGGTGGCCATATCAGGAACCGTGGCATGAGTGGCCAAAGGACAAGCTTGCCCACGACCTTGAGGAATGGGGTTACATCGGCAAGAGCATGGCGAAAGTAAGTATCGGACTGAGCTTTGCAAAGGAGTGCTTCCTGATCTGATGCGACCCAGCTCTTCTCGAAGCAGCCGGCCCTCACCGCAGGCGCTGGCAGAGTCCACTTACCTACTCCGACATATGCCAACGACAACCTGTGTCTCATTGGAGATGCAGCTGAGACCTTCCCACCATTCCAAGGTATGTGGCCCATGGCCTGAATTCTTGGCGGTCGGTCCGGTAGTTAATCTTTTGAGCAGGCGCCGGCGCTGGTCAAGCGATTGAAGATGCGCTATTGCTCTCGACCGTCATGACACAGATCAAGTCAAAAGGTGAGCTCTCGAAAGCTTTCGATGTTTACGATCGGATAAGAAGACCCCGCCGCTCCGACGTTGCCCAGAGCAGCGCAAGATCGGGATACTTCTTGTGTGGTAGGTCAGAGGCAGGTCTGGACATTGAGAAGCTGCGAGACGGCATCAAAAATTGGTCAGCGAATATTTTCGACTACGATCTAGAAGCGATGGTCGAAGAAGGCAAAAGGTCAATGCGAAGTGAATGAAGCTAGAAGCCGTTGCCAAGACCTTCACATGTGTCCCGGACAAACGCCGCACGTTCGAGAGAACGGCAGCATGACGAAACCTGAAGCAAAATCAACAATCCTTCAATTAAATTGCACGACTTGAACTCATCGCCGACCGTATCACACCACCACACTCAAAATCTGCAAGAGACAAGAACAAAAAGATCAATAGCCCGTCAAGCCGTTGATCTTTTCATGTTCGCTAAACCGCTCAATAGAAAGCTCGTTGCAATCGAGGAGAAGAAACTGAGCATGATCTCAGAAATCCATTCATGTCGTAGAACGAACTTGTGAGTCTCATCCAGATTTAAGCTATCTTTTTGGTTGGATAAAGCTCATGAGACCAAGGAAGAAACTCACGTTCGAGCATAAGGAAAGAGGATTCTGGCACTCTCGACCTTGAGACAGTCTGCGAAGTTATCACCTTGCGGTCATTCGTTTGCGCTGCTTCTTATTAGTGGAAGGAGGGGGATTGTTTGAGATTATGTAGGCCAGTGCGGGGAGTGGGGCGGGCATGTGAAAGTGAAGTCGAGTACGGCGGTCACGATTGTAACATCGGCGGCGATGGGACATCTGAAGCGCTTTATACAAGGACTCACGACTACTGCATTCAGCTACATTTCTTACTCTACCTAACCCTGCATAGTTGCAAAGTACTTAGTCAGCATTGGCAGTGAGGGGAACCTGAAGGTTCCTCAGAAGGCTAACGTACTTCAGCAGAAACACAGCAGCAACACTCTTCAGTATGACACATACAACACACTCGACATCAACATGTCCGACAACCCGCCCTCCGACTCATCAATCCGCGCAGCCTGCCTCTCAATGCAACCCGGGTTCCACATCCGCCACCCACCACCCCCTCACACCCTCTCCACCTTCCTAACCCCAGACACCTCCCTCTTCCAAACAATCCACATGGGCCGCCCCACCATCTCCCCCTCCCTCTGGCGCCTGAGAATCCACGGCCTCGTCGAAAACCCTTACTGTCTAACTCTCGATGAACTCCAAGCCCTTCCGAAGACGAAAGTCACGGCGTTTCATGAATGTTATGGAAGTCCCCTGAGACCTCCCGTGGAGAATGTCTGGAGGGTGGGGAATGTGGAGTGGACGGGTGTGCCTCTTAAACTTCTGTTGGAGAAGGCAAGACCGTTTGATTATGCGCGGTTTGTTTGGTCTGATGGGTTGGATTCTGGAAGTTTTGGTGGGATTACGACGGATCGGTATCAGAAGGATCTTCCATTGACTAAAGCTTTTGGAGATGAGTGTCTGGTTGCGTATGAGATCAATGGACAGCCGTTGGATAAGGAGAGAGGAGGGCCGGTGAGATTGGTTGTTCCGGGATGGTTTGGGACGAATAGTACGAAGTGGTTGTGTTCGTTGGAGTTGAGAGAGAGGAGGAGTGAGGGGCCTTTTACGACGAGGTTTTATAATGAGCTAGTTCCTGGGGATGAGAAGGGAAGGGTGAGGCCTGTTTGGAGGGTTGAGCCGAACTCAATTATTGTGAGGCCGAAGCCGGGGGAGAAAGTGAAGAGTGGAGAGGTGAGAGTCTGGGGATGGGCATGGAGTGTCGATGGGATTGAAGGTGTGGGAGTTAGTGTTGATGGAGGACAAGAGTGGAGTGAGGCGAAGGTGGAGAAGAGGAGGGAGTTTGAGTGGCAGAAGTTTGAAATTTGGTTGGAATTGGATGCTGGTGCTCATGAGATCGAGGCCCGAGCGAGATCGCACTCTGACGAACGACAACCTCTGACTGGACGACGGAACCATGTGCATCGTGTCAGGGTTGAAGCTGATTTTGGTCAGTTTTTGATGCATCGAGAGCCTGATTGACCAACGAATTGTCCCATATCGCTTCAGCCTCGCCGTGCCCGCCTTTCGGGCTGCTCGTTGGTCTTCGCTCTAATCAGCCTGGTCTTTCGAAGCTGGTGAATGGTCGCCACTCTGCCCATTATTCGACCCTCCACCGCTTGTTGCTCCTGCATGCTCCTGCTTCGTGGACGTGGAACTTGCATCGATCGCCCCACAGATCGATCTTAGTCTTCTCGCGACGCTGGTAGATGAATCCATTGGCCAAGGCCTTCACGAATCTGCCATCGAAGTGGTTGACCCCTGGAGCGTCCTCCGCGTGCTTGATGTAGATCGCCACGACGAGATCCTGTGCGTACTGCTGCCACTCCACCGGCCATTCCGGGCTGTTGAACATCATGCGGATGGTCTGCGCCCCTGGTAAGAAGGCATAGACGGTAGACGAACGGGTCTCTACTTTATCGATGAACGCATTGATGACAGCTGCCTGGAATGCCTGGTCGTCCAGCCAGATACTGAGATCATGCAGTCTAGCCAGTGCGATGTACTCTGGGTCCTCGCATCCTTGAAGGATGACGCCTGTTGGTACTTCCTTGAGCGTACAGTTCAGGCGGCCCGAGTGTAGCCAGTTGACGTAGGTGTTGAGGTCCTCATGCTTGAGCGCGTCATGACGCATGTGCGTCTTGTTGTGGCTGGTCTGCTGCTTGACCCATGGAGAATGTTCTCGGATCAGCTTGGCATTGACCTTGAAGTCCTTATCGCCTTCCACACGGATCGTGATCACAGAAGCGTCCGTGAAACTGCTTGTAAAGTTAGCTCGTTGACGCTAGCAGAGAGGCGATATGTATTCATACCCATTGTTACAGGTCTGTGGTGCTCTCGTTCTCGAAGCCATGTTGACTACGATTGGCTGTGAATGTTATGATTTGAGGTGTGGTGGAAGTTGAGATGGATCAAGAAAGGAAACCGGCAGAAGGGTTTCAATGATGATGTGAGGAGCTCACTGCAAAGCACATGCTAACGCACGGACTGAAATGAGAGACAAAACACACTGCATGTGCAGACAGCATATGAAAGCTCGCTCAGAAGCATGTGATCGCGCCAATTCGGTCACTGAATCGAACTCATTCAATCTGCCTCTCCGTCTGAGCCTCTGAACTCTCCTGCTGCCTCAATCCAACCTCCGCTTCTTATTGAACGGACACTGACCAGCATCGTGGACGTGGAACTTGCACTTGTCGGCAAAGATATCTTCCACATCACCATCCCTCCTAAGTCGCAGGAGCTCTGCCGAAAGAGGCTGGAGGAACTCGAGAGGCAGATTGTCAACCTCTTCGCGAATGTCTGGAGTACGATCCGGGTACTGCACATAGATGGCGGCAATCAGGTCGATCCAACGCTCCGGCCATGGATACCCATCCGTCTGGCCCAAAACTGTTTGAATTGTGATTGCATGAGGAAGAGCCCAAAAGGTTTTGCTGGGAGGCTTCTTCGCCTTCTCAATGACGGCATCGACCACAGCAGCTTGGAATCTCATGTCCTCGATGTAAAAGCTGATTGCGTACAGGCTTGCCAGCTTAATGTATTCCGGATCCTCGCTGCTGCGCTTGTCTTTCACGATGCTCTCTTCGACTTCGTAGTCCACATGGCCAGTATAGAGCCAGTCAATGTAGGTGTTGACATGCTCCGCCTCGATCTCTGTCCAGTCGACTGGGCTATCGTGATTAAGACGTGCCGTGGAGACGTCAAATGAAGCGTGATCGCGAATTAGACTCTCATGCACGGTGAATTTCGTGGAGGATTCGCCTGCTAAGATCGTCACTTCCTTGTCTTTGATGAACCTGTTGCCAGCATTAGCGATTTCAAGCGGTGTATGGGCCATACGTTGTACCTGTATTCGTCTTCGAACCTCCGCCGTTTCGGAGCCATGACTGCTTGCTTGCAATAGAGTCGTAGTTTGTGTTGTCAAATTCGGTGCTTGCTGATCCTGCCTCGAGATGGTTAGATGTTATGTCGCGAATATGCGAATGAAATGGAAGGCGAGGAGCTACATAGTGCACGGTTAGCATGTGATTGGACAATTATGTGAACAGATCAAGTCAACGCCGCTCGCTATGCATCATTTCTCACTTCATTATGCTGCACTTCCTCTTCTGTCGCCCAACCAGCAGGCCCTCGTTGACAAGTGCAATGAATTACAACTGACCCGCTCTCTTCTCCTGCCTCCACTTCTGCAGCCTCTCCATCGTATGCTCATACTCATCATGCTTATAGCAATAATCCAGCATCTGAAACAAGAAGCTCGCTGGATTCACATGTCAGAAAACCCAATCTCTCAATCACTTGCTGCTGTACTTACGCGGTGGTCTCCCTTTATCTTCATCCTTTCCATTCTCGACAGTCGCTTCGCAAACGAACTGACTCCTCTCCCTTCTCAACTCATCGTACAACCAAACCAGCTCATCGATATCGCTGGCTTTAGTGCCGGGTTGGAGAAGTGTGGCGATGGAAAGACCGTCTTCCATTGCTTGAGCGGCGCCCTGTCCGAGGACTATCCCCATCATCTTGCGTCAGCCCACTCTCCTTCATCACCCCTGGCTAAGAGATCAACTTACACGGCAAAAAAGGATGCGCAGCATCCCCAATCAGCACTACCCTCCCAGCACAGAATCTGTCAGGATTCTTGTCGAGTTGAGTGAGCTGCCACATCTTCAAGTTTGAAGATGGATCAGCCGCATAGGAGAGCAGTTTGTGGGTCCAAGGGGCGAAGGAGGAAAATCCATTGAGGAGATCGCCGAAGCGACCGGATTGGGCCCAGTCTGTGAAATGTTAGGTCAGCATGTGCATGCTTCAAGTCGGTCGCGCCAAGACAAGTGAATGAGGTCTTGTCCCGTCGTATTCGTATGACAGGCCCACCCTAAGGCTGCCAACGATTCCGTCTCTTCAATGCAGTAGTAAGATGGTCTTGGCTGGCTGTACAAGCTTGCTGCATCGAAGCAGAAGCAGAAGCAGCCCTAATCCCCTTCCCAACTCCGCCCACATGCAACCTCGTTCAGCCGCAAGCCACACCACATCCTCCCCCAACTCACTCCAGGGCTCCCAAACAAAAACCGAAATTGTTGACACTCACCATCACCCCGTCCATGCGTCTCCACATCCGGAATGAACCCCGCAAAATTCACCATCGTATTCTTCCTGCACGGATACACAATGAATTTCCTATCTTTTCCTCCAACATCCGCGAAATATCCAGGTTTCTCGACGATTTGTTTGACTTCTGGGTCGGCGAGGAGAGTTGATCGGGGGATCATCCAGCGATAACAGGATTTTCCGTAGGGGACGAGTTTGAGTTCGGGGAAGAGGAAATGCCGAGTGATGGAGTTGTTTCCGTCGGCGCCGATAACGAGGTCTGAGTTGAAGATTCGTCCGTCTTCGAGAGTTACCGCCCCAGTCTTGATATCAAGGTCCGTGACATGACATCCTAAATGCAGAACCGGAACCGGTCCCCTACCCTCCGTATCAAGAACAAGGCGTTTGAGCTCATTGTGAAGATCAACCCGATGACACAACAACCAAGGTCTATCCTCTCCATTCTTCCCCCTCCATTTCTCATCCGCCCACTCTAAACTCTGCGTCATTTTGATTTCTCCTGTTGGGCCATGCACGGAAGTGTAACCCTCGCATTTGTTCGCGCCGGAAGTTTCAGAGTCCCAGCCGAGACGTTGGAGGAGGGAGGAGGCATTGGGACCGATGTAGATTGCTGCGCCGGTTTCCTTGTGTTTCTGAAAGGAGGACTTTTCGAGGAGGGTGACGTGGTGGCCGTTTTGGCGGAGGGCGAGGGCGGCTGTGAGGCCTGAAGGGCCTGCGCCGATGATTGTTACGCGGAGGCCTTGTTGAGGGTTTGTACTGCTGTTTTGAAGATTGGAAGCAACGCTGTCGTTCCGTAGGCTGCTAGGGAGGCCGTCGAGGCCGATTGTGTGGCCATTGATCGTCACATTGCTCGTGCCACGCCCATGACCATTGGTTTGTCCCGCTGCTCCAGCTCCGGAAAGATCCAAAGTAGAACTCATCTTGAACCAGCTGAAATCGTCGTTACAAGGCTGTATTCGATAAAGGTATACCGGTTTGTGTTTGGACTGTCTCCGATTGTGTTTCCAAGCTTGGAAGCCTGAGAAGAAGGGCGCCATTATCTATTATATGTTTACGGTCCAGCCGTTAGTAGACAGTAGTGCAGTAGTGTCGTTCTCGTAGCCGCAGTAAGCCGAGACCGAGCTCAAGGCTGTCGATCAATATGGACGAGTGCAGTCGGGTGGTGATAGTGCAAAGCGGCAGTGGATGCGCTGATGTGCGAAGTGGGTCAAAGGCGTTGTACGAAGTGCAGTGACATCTTCTGAGCGGGACCACAGAACTACTTTACCACCAGCTCGCCTTTCCAAATGTCCGAATCGAACAACACCCTGGTGTTCCATGTCGCATGCTGGCGCGAACTACATCGGACGTTTCTTGAAAGCCGTTGCGCAATCACTCACCGTATTGCTGGCAGGCAACACTCGATGGCCTTGGCTCGAGACGATACGCATCGACCTTTTCGGCCCCATAGCTTTTACCGGCGACACGTCGAGACTGGTATGGTAAGGATTCCATGTAACCTGAGAGCCCCCGTCAATAGGCTACATTCGAGTGGCTGAATCAAGAAAATGGTGCGCTACTTTAGCCAGCGGGAAGGGAAGGATTTCGTAATCATAAGCGAGCTGTTCTCGTCACATAACCAATCTGTACAAATGGACGCCTCGTCCCAACTGCGATGAGCAGCTTATTCCAGAAGTATTACTCACGCCGTATCATCCTGATCCATAACGCCTTCATGTCATCGTTCGTACGCACCGCGAATTATGCGGGAAGAGCTTGTTGTGCTGGACGCGGGACAATGTAGTCTCTGTTTTCGACAGTCACGCTCTTGGTCTGTTCCAGAAGGTGAAGTTAGCGTTCTGTTTCAAACATCGTTCATTCAAGCTTTGCTAGGACAAGCCTCGGTGTGCAATCGCCAAGCTGCCACAAGGCTGAGGAGGGGAACCTAAATAATGCAGTGAGTAAGATCGGAACCGACTTACCATATGATTGACCTTGTACACTCCCACCAATCTGCTCGCCAGCTCAAACATGTTGTTTCGCAACGAGATAACAATGAATTGCGCATTCTTTGTGCGCTCCTTGATGTACGCAGCGACGATGCTGACATTGCGGAAATCTAGCGCAGCATCGATCTCGTCCATGACGTACAAAGGCGTCGGCTTGTAGTGGTGGAGCGCAAACACCAATGCGAGAGAAGAGAGCGTCTTCTCACCACCGGACAGGTTGCCAATGTTCTTCCAAGACTTCTTTGGCGGCATGACCGAGAACAAGATGCCTTCACTGAATGGGTCCAAGGAATCGACCAGCTCCAGTTCTGCATTACCACCCATGGTAATCATTTGGTACATCTCTTTGAGGCGCATAGAGATCATGCTGAAGCCCTCCATGAAGCCTTCAAGACGCATTCGACGGAGCTCGTCTGTACGCTTCTTTGCAGAATCACGAGCAGCAAGAGCGCTGTTGAGATCCTCCAAGCGGTCTCCATATTCTCTCACACGGCGACGGTATTCTGCCAGAACAGAGAGCTCGACTGCTTGTGCGGTACGTTCCTCAAGACCTGCAATGGCAGCTTTGAGGTTGTTCTTGTCTAGATCCTCCAGCTCATCTCGAGACAGCTCGGGTACTGGCTCAGGATCCTTCTCTTCGCCATCTTCACTGACATTTTGCAAGGTGAGCTTTCCCAGCTTCTCAGCCCAGTAGTGCTGCTGTTTCTGATTCGTGGCAAGGTGCTTCTGGTTCTCTTCCAGCTTGTTGCGCATCTCAACTTCCGCGCCGCGAGTGTTGTTGAGCTCTGAAGTCATTTCGTCGAGCTGCTTCTTCATCTCTTCAAGTTCGTCTTTTTTCTCCTCAAGCGCCATCTTCGCCTCATCGTACTGCCTTCGGAGGTCAGAATTGCCAGTGTTCTGATTGTTGATGCTCTCTTCGACCTTCTCAAGATCTCTGGCAATCTTTGCCAGATCAGTCTCAGCATCTTGCAGCGACTTCTCCTGCTTCGCTTGGGCTTTAACGGCCTTGGATTTTGTCACTTCAGCACTATTGAGCTGCTCGGTGAGGAGATCAATCTGCTCCTTGAGGCCATCGACTTTGGCTTTCTGGCCACGCAGCTTGACACCGCCAATCTCCAAGATCTTGTCCTGCAGCTCTTTGATCTCGGCCTCAATGCCTTCAGTCTCAGATTGTAGCTTCTCAACCTCCTTCTGCATGCTGCTGATGCTTTTCTCGAGACTGGCCGTCTTGCTCTTGTCGGACTTCGATGTGCGCTGCTCAGTTGCGAGCTCCTCAATACGCTTCTGAGAGTCCTCGACGTTGCGATCAATACTCCCCAGCTCTAGTCCGAGCTTCTGGGCCTGGGTCTCAAGTCTCGGGATTCGGCCTTGCAATTCGCGGATTTGACCCTCGAGCTCACGTTGCTGATCTTGAAGGGCAGAATATTCCTTCTCTAGCTCTTCTCGGTCTCCTTCATACTTGGTCACTTGCTCCTTGGTGACATCAGATGCGACCTTGGAAGACATGGCGCCTTTTGCGACACGGTTGCCACCACCGCTCATGACACCAGACTTATCGATGAGCTTTCCTTCCAGACTGACCACACGCCATCTCTTCGCACCGTAGGCGACACGGTCGGCTTGTGGAGAGTCCTTTGCAACCAGTGTGTTTTGGAGCACACTGTAGAACGCAGGCAAGAAGCGCTCGTGCTTGCTCTTGACCAGATCAAACAAGCGTGGGCAGTTCTCTGGAGTCTCAATCGGCGACAAATCTCGCTTTGGCAGGCGGTCCAGACAGATGAAATTGGCTCTTCCCAAATTGTTCTTTCGCAGATACTCGATGCACTGCTGTGCCGACTCGACGGTGTCAACAACCATGTTGTCGAGGGCAGGGCATGCTGTAGAAATGGCGATATCATATTTGGCATCGATGGCACCGAGATTTCCCAGGCGGCCGTGGAAGCCATCAATACGACCGGACTCCTTCAGACGAGTAAGGCCAGCGAGGACATTGCCTTGGCTTTGAGTTGCCGACAAGCTCGCGCGTGCCTCATCAGCCTTTTGCCGGGCATTTGAGAGTTTCGATTTGATCGAAGGCTCTTTTGCCGACACCTGATCTAGCTCCTTCTGTATCGCCGGTACCTCTTTCTCGGCGACCTTGCGTTGCTTTTTGCAGTCTTCGATCTCAGCCGCCTTGGCTTCTCGTTGCTCCTGAAGGCCAGCAATCTTGGCTTCGACTTCGGCCACGGCGGTGGCACCCGAGTTCTCGCGCTCACGCATGATGTCCAATTCACTTTGTGCGACAGCGATCGACGACTGCTTCTCGTTGATCTTGGCGTTCCACGGCTCAAGCTGCTTTTGCTTCGCAGCGATGTCATCACTGATGCCTTGAGTCTTGCCCTTGAGAGATTCGCGAATCCTGGCCAGCTCCTGATCTTCAGCCTGCATCTCCTGCTCAAGCTCTTCGATTTGGCCAGTCAAGCGCTCAATATCATCACTCGCATTCTTCGCCAGGTTCTTGGACTGTGCAATCTCGAATTCCGAAGAATCGCGAGTCTTCTCCAACTTCTTCTCCTTGTTCTTCAAATGCTTCTTCTTTTCCTCGATCTTGACATTGGCCTTGTCGATGTCATCGACTTGTTTCTTGACAGCCTGCGCTTCCTTTTCCATCTTGTCATAGACCTTGCTCTCAGCCTTGTGCTGTTTCTCCAAGGCCTTCATCTCTTCCTCAGCGCCCTTGTGCCTGTCCAGTTCCTCATCGAGCTGACCCTGAATTTGAGCAACAGCTTCTTCAGCGACCTGAATGTTGTCGTTACATTCTGCGATGTATACCTGCCAGAGCGCGGATTGTTTAGAGGCAAGCTCGTTCTCATCACGAATGTATGCAAGCGCCTTCTCTTTCTTGTCCTCTAGCCCATTCTTCTCTTTCTCGACGTGCTGCACACGGTTGCTCTTCTCCAGGCAGACTTCGTTGAGGGCTTCGGTTTCGGTCGCAGCTTCTTCGATTGGCGTTTTGTATTTCGATGTGCCGATGATATCCTCGAGATATTCGAGCAGACCATCGTCGTGTTCGTTGGCGGCCTTCGGCTTCATCTGAGCAATTGATTCGACCTCACCCTGCAGGATGAGGAAACGCTTGTGATCCAGGTCGATACCGCGGCCCTTGAGCAAAGTCGTGACCTGGGTGAAGTCGGACGTTTTGCCGTTGATGTAGTATTTGCTACTGTTGTTCTTGAACGCTCGTCGGGAGATGACCAGGTGGGAATCCGGTACAACTTCTGCTCCACCGCCCGGCTGATCCATGACCATTTGGAACTGTACTTCCACTTCGCAGTAGTCCAGATCAGGGTACTGTGCACTGTTGTGAATCAAAGCAGAGATCTTGCCTTGTCGCATCTTGCTGGCTCGGAAACCGAAGACGAATAACAGCGAGTCAATGACATTGCTCTTGCCAGATCCATTGGGTCCAACGACGGAAGAGAAAGAAGAGTGGAAAGGTCCAACCTTCTGTTCGCCTGCATATGATTTGAAGTTGGTCAGAGTCAGCCAGGTGATGACCATTCGCGCTTTAGGCTCTACTGGCTCCTGCGTTTGGGGAACACCTAATGCCCTTTTTCGCACAACAATATCCATGGGTCGGTCCAGCTTTGTGATGTTCGGGTCAACCTTCTTGACTTCAACACGGGTTGTATCTGGCCGTGGTGTTTGCGCAACTTCGGTGGTCTCCAGCACGCTCTCATCTGCCGGCGGAGTCGGATTTCGATGTGCCATTTTGGGAGTCGCTGCGTTCTCGTTCTCGGTTGTGTCTGGCGCATCTGTCATCTCCTCGTCTTCCTGAGGCGGGGTGCCTCTAGAAGACTGGCGCGGCGTTTGCTCGTTGATCGCAGATTCGGTGATATCCGTGAGCGGCGTCCCTTGTCTTGATTGAGACTGAGTCTGTGGCTCCGGCGACGCGGTCGCCTTGGGTGTTGGCAAGGGTGGCTGCATATCTTGCGAATCGGGGGCCAAAGATGCGCGAGAGGCCATGCTCTTCCGTGCAGCACGCGCATCTTTGACCGTACGTCGCTTTGGGGCGGCTTTTTTGGTTGGCGAAGACGGAGCAGTCTCATCCATGTCTGGGGGCGGGCTGAACACTTGCGAGGGCTCAATGGAGGCTTCTGTCGACTCCGGTGCTTCGCTGGCTCTAGTCTGCCGTCGCGCAGCAGTCGTTCTTCGTCGCGTGGCCGCATAACCTGCGGTCTTTCGGCGCAGCGACGCTCGTGAGCTCTTGGGCGCGGGTGTGAACTCTTCTTCCTCCTCTTCATCTTGTCTGCTGACGACACTATTGTTTTCGACGTCTGAGCCATCCTCCTCGTCGACAACCACCTTTCTCCTCGCAGCCGCTCGTCGCGACGGCCTTACAGGAGACTCCGACATGGTGTGAAAGTGGTGTCGTGCTGTGGTGGTTAGTATGGATGTTCAGTGCAGACTCATCCTGCCATGTTGATTGCAAGTAAACAAACGCGCTTCGCCGAGCTTATCGCCAGATCACGGGACTACAATCTTCGTGCCTGAGGCTTCAACACTGCCAGCCGCTTTGCTTCCGCCGGCACTGGTGCCGCGATTCTCCAGATCTGCAGCGCTTGAAGGCTTGTCGCCCAGCTCCCCTTGCATCCAACCCAAGCCTCCCGCCGGCACTTTCGACATCCCTCTTCGACCTCATCGCTGGTCATTCAAGTTGAATAGGTGCACGGGAACATTGCTGTTTCATGCGATACCTTCACTTCTAACTCATATGCGATCTTACATGTCGGCGCCGCAATCCAGTCAGCCGCAACTCCCGCGGAGGAGCGACCAAACGCTTCCACGTCATGCTGAGAAAGGTTTGTTGCCGGTTTGTTTCTAGCGGTGCCGGTGATCCCGGACTTGGGAAATGAAGGCCTGCATCGCAGTGCATCTGTCAGCAACAGCCTGTGCGGTCTGCACCGAACACCGGGACTTCCTCGTCCTTTACTCGCTCCAAATCAACCCCGGCAGGTATTTCAGGTATCTATTGCTTCACCGCGATTCTTATCGTCGTCGTTTCCTGCAATCTTCTGTCTTTCCGCATTGAAAGCGTTTCAGCGACTGCGACTACCTCATAATATACTCCAGCTTGACTCGCGAGAAGGAACGCGTTTTAAACGCTACTTGGAGCACCGACCTCTCCCAACGACAGTTCTTCGAACAGATACTCACCAAAGCTTGAACACGATCGATCGAGCCAGTATCGCGTACGACATATTCTCAAGCCACCATATACACCATAAATTTACACCGCAATGGCAACATACAACCCAGCCTCCTTCCCGCGCCGACCAAAACAGAGCAACATCTTCACCGAGACCAAGTACCAGCTGCAACTCGCCTACTACCGATATGAAATCAACACGGCCATGTATGTCATGTCACCTGGAGAGAAAGTCGCATACAACATGACCGTGCTCTCACTGCTGGTCATGCTCTTCACCGCTGTCTACTGGTACCTACCTCATACGACGATCGTTGGGGTCCAGCGTCTCGCCTACTACATCACTGGAAGCTATCATCACCACCTGCCAGCGGGCGTCGCACCTTCGATGCCGCATGTCGGACAAGGAGTTTTACAACACACGAGCGAAGCGATTGCAAGTTTGGCGGACAAAGGCGCTTCGGCAGTGAATGCGAGCAGGAGTTTCACACCTTAAAGACCGAAACGCGCAGAGAGGAGGTAATGAGTAATGTCTATATCACGATTAGAGGAGGTCAAAGAGGATTGAGATCAGCTCTCAAGCGATTCGGTAACAGCTTCACGACGAACCTGCGAAACCGCGCTCTACAACCACCGAATTTGAGGTAGTCGCCAGCGTGGAAGCTGCGTGCAAGAGCTTCGTCAACTGGGAAGAAACGATTGGCGCTCTGAAGGTGCACAGGCTACGACTCATAGCTTGCAAGAGCATAGGATTCAGCACAGGGCTCATTGTGAATGAGCGACAGCAGAATAGAAGGTGGCTCTTACGTGGAATGAAGCAGGACAGGATGGATAGATTCGATGGATAGCAATTATGAGAAACATGATCCTAACATTAAATGACAACATTATGATTCTTCTGAACACTTGTTCGTGCTCATCATGCTTGGATGTATTCGTTCAAGACCTTTCCATCCAAGTATCTCGAAACACCCCTCACCGCAAATTTCTTGCTCTCTTCCTTGATACCAACAGTAAACATTTCGTGTTTCTCAGGCCACTGCCGTGCTGTTCCTTGCAAATATGAGATCATCCCGTGTGCCTTGCTGATCCGATCATCCGAGCCGCACAAGGCGTAAGGCGGCGTGAGAGGCGTCGACAAGGGTCTGGTCTCACATGCAACATCCCAAGCTGAGATCATTGGATCGGCACGCGACTGCTTTCCCGGACAACAACAACAAGCTGAACATGTGAACAATACTACCATTGTTTGCCTTGACAGGTGGACAACACAACTACTAATGACTCGGAGATGCAGATGAAGATGCATCCTGGTTTCGGGTTCCTGACGACGGCATTGTTGTCGTTGTCGAGCTTCACCACCCTCGCGGCAGCTGCGGGAAGGGATGGCAATGGGCAGCAGATTCCATTGCAAGACAGCACCACGCGCACCGACGCGACAGCCGACCGACCCATCAACATCGCCATCATTGGTATACGCCTTCGTCCCTCCTACCACCTCACTGCTAACTCGTCCCAGGCGCCGGAGCAGCCGGCTCATCAACAGCCTACCACCTCGCCAACTACTCCACCTCCTCGAACCTCAACTTCAACATCACCATCTTCGACCGCAACCCCTACATAGGCGGCCGCTCCACCACCGTAAACGCCTACGACTCCGAAGACCACCCCGTCGAATTGGGGGCCTCCATCTTCGTCTCTGTAAATCATATCCTGACCTCTGCGGTCGAGGAGTTCAATCTCTCTACTTCAACGGACGAGATCGATAGCCCGAAGGGTATCCTTGGCGCCGGGCTGGGGATTTGGGATGGAGAGAGATTTGTGTTGGAGATTGATGGTGGGTGGGGAGGATGGTGGGATACAGCGAAACTACTATGGAAGTATGGGCTTGCGCCCGTGAAGACACAGAGATTGATGAAAGATGTGGTTGGGAAATTTCTGAATATGTACGAAGAACCGGTGTTTCCGTTTGAGAGTCTGACACAAGCTGCTCGGGATGTTGGATTGCCAGGCGTTACGGCTGCTACGGGAGAACAGTGGTTGAGAGAGAATGGGATTTCGAGTCAATTTAGTCGGGAAGTGGTGCAAGCGAGCACGAGGGTGAATTATGCGCAGAATTTGAAGTGGATTGATGGGTTGACGACTATGGTGTGTATGGCTACGGATGGGGCTGTGGCTGTTAAGGGAGGGAATTGGAGGATGTTTGAGGGCATGGTGAAGAGGAGTGGTGCGCATAAGATGCTAGGGACGAAAGTCACTAGTCTGGAGAAGAGCGATGGCGAAGGGTGGAGTTTGGGGTATGAGGATGCCGAGGGTGGGAAGAGCAAGGAACAGCAGTTTGATGCTGTTGTGATGGCTTCGCCCTGGCAATTCACAGACATCGCATCCTCCTCACTGGAAGACATTCGCATGCCGGATAAGGTCCCATATGTCCACCTCCACGTCACCCTCTTCACTTCACCGCACCTTATATCGCCGAAATATTTCGACCTGGCAGAAGGCAAGGCGACTCCTCAGGTCATCCTCACCACCCTTCCAGACGGCGTCCCACCTCAACAAGGGAAATCTGGCATCGGCAACCCAGGTTTCTGGTCAATCTCACTCCTTCGCCCCATCGAGAACCCCAATACTGGAGCGCAGGAATATCTCTATAAGATCTTCTCTGCCGAAGCACCAAATGCCACCTTCCTGAACAGCCTCATTGGCATCCACGGTCCTGAGGATCATGAGATCAACGAACACGACTTTACCTGGATCTACCGCAAACTTTGGAATAGCTATCCGTATGAGTACCCAAGAGTGACATATGAGGATCCGAAATTGGACGATGGGTTGTGGTATACGAGTGGCATGGATAGTTTTATAAGTACGATGGAGACGAACGCATTGATGGGGAAGAATGTGGCGAGGCTGATCGTTGATGAAGAGGTTGCGAAGAATGAGAGGATGGAGAAGAGGGATGATGGGATTATTGGGAAGATGGATAATGGAGATTTGGGAGTCAAGGGGGAGTGAGTGTTGGAGGATGAGAATGATCGGTATGCTGTGCCGGTTGGGTGAGGCAGGGAAGGCAGGTGAGACGAGTTGAGCTTTCTATGACTATGCGCAGGACATGCCGAAATATGCGGCTCACACTGACCTTCGACGATTACAGGTGAGTGGTTCATCGCTTGTGGGAAACATTGGTCGGTATGCCGGTCGTCCAAGCGCAGGCAAACGCTTCTGTGCGTGCCCTTGCATGTGATCGCACACTCACATGCTGATCACCGTTTTTCACCTATACAAGCTTCGCGAGCCTTCGCGCTGCTTCTTGCGAAAGCGCGTCCAGCTCATCAACATCAACAGCAACAACAACATCACCCTCTCAACAGGGCACCCAATCGGCATCAACGCGACTTCCAAACGTTCATACTCACCGTAGACCTTACACTGCGTCCTCCACAAACGCCATGGACGACCAGCTCAACCCAACGGAGACTGTTCTGAGGTGTGTAGGCTGCATTGCTACCGGCCACAGCACAGCGCTGACTCTGAACAGCTTTGACGAAGATCGCATCAAGCTGGTCGTCGGCAAAGACCAGTTGATTTGGAGTGCCCATCGATCTCAGCTCGAGCGCTCTCCCTTCTTCCAGACCGCCCTCAAAGAGCACTGGGCTGAAGGTCAGAGCGGCAAGATCGAGCTCCCTGAGGATGAGCCTGACACTGTTCGCATCTACCTGCACTTCCTCTACACGGGCAAGATCCCGCGCTTCAAGTATGTGACGCTCTCGAGCCTCTATGTCTACGGCGAGCGGGTCATGGATGATAAGTTCAAGGACGCCCTCATCGACAAGATACTGAGCGAGACTGAGATCGCCGACGACAATGGAGCCCGTTACTTTCCTGTTGGAGATGCTGTCAACATCATCTACGATGGCACTCCCGAGACCCCCCCTGCTCGTAGACTCCTAGTCGACCTTTTCTACAAGCATGGAAGTGGGAGCTGGTTCGATGACCACGAATACGATACGGACTTCTACCGCGATCTGGCGAAGAAGCGGGCTTGCGTGAACGACGGCGAGAACATGTTTGGCCTCGACCTATGGTCTGCCAATTATCATGAGCAGACGGAGGAAGAAGAGGATGAGGACGACTTGCCCTCTTCATTTTGGGGGAACCCACTTGATCTTGACTCAGACAACGGCGATCACTCGGACGAGGAGTAGAGTCAACGCACGATCGGAGGGCTTGATGGCGTGGATAACAGCAGCATGACCTTGAGAGAACGTCTGATGTCGAAGGAAGGAGCGAGGTGGAGATGGGGTCTGGCTAGATGCGATGAGAACACTACTTCCAGTACCCTTTCAGGAGTTATGTCGTTGGAAAGAATGGAGGCGATGGTTGAATTACATAAAATCGAAACAGGGAAGCGAAAAGCCTATCGCGAAGGCTTGATTGATTCAAACGGCGAAAGAGCTTAGGCATGATTGATTGAGCATAGACCTGATACTGAGCCGTTGACGGAACTGAGTGTTACTATTCATCGTGCCGGCTGTTGCACGCCATGGTGAACACGAGCAGGGCCTGCTGACAATTCGCAGGCGTCGTCTGGCGAGGATTTCGACGAGCCCTTCAACTGACCAGCTCCCCGCGAAACGCACATGCATGGCAGCTGGTGAACGTGCGGGCGGAGTGAAGAATGGCGCTACGCACATGATATTGCATTGATGTGCCATCGCACATGAGGTATAAGACGAAGATTCTGGACCTTGGTCAAATTGATCATCTACATCAACATTCGACATCCAACATCCAACATCAGCCAATACCGAACTTCCCAAGCACACTCAACCTCCACATCAATCTTACTTAAGGCACCATCGAAGCTACGATCTAAGACAGCCTCCACTTCATCCTTCGCCATGGATCTCCAGCTGGACGAGAACGAGATCGTTCTAGGGTACGCAGAACGGCATAATGCCCAATATGCTTGCCATCTACTGACTTCTTCCACAGATTCGACCCCAGCAAGGACGTCGTCTTACTTGTAGGCGAAGAGAAGAAGGCCTTCAAAGTCGACCATCAGACACTCGAGGCTTCTCCCTACTGCCAGAACGTTCTCAAAGCCGAGAACAAAGGCAAGATTATCATCGACCTTTCCGCAGAAAAGCCCAATACCATTCGCTACTACCTCTACTTCATCCGCACCGGCGAGCTCCCCGAGAACGAAATGACTCCCTTCGGCGAGCTATACGTCTTTGCAGAGGCTGCGAAGGACCTGAAGCTCATCAAGGCGTGGGGCGAGAAGATGCTGATCGAGTTCGCAATTTGGGATGATCAGGTCGGAGAGCCCGCCCTTCCATATCCATGGGAGGTCGAGACTATCTATGAAGGTACGAAAGCCGGCTCGCTCGGTCGTGAGTTGATGAGAGACCTTTTCTACTACTATGGAAGCGACGAGTTAGTGTACACTGATTACCCTTCGGAGCTATTTCGAGATGTAGCCCTTATGAAGTGGAGGCAGAATAAGGAGGATGATGAGAGGCCGGATCTGCTGGCAGAGTACCGTGAGCACTGGTTCAAGTAGGCTAGCTGGGAGGCGAAAGGGTCGAAGGAGGAGAACAGGGACGAGAGGCACTGAACGGATTCTTTTCGGAAGACGAGCGGTGGAGAATAACATGAGGCATGGTCCACTGGAACTCACGCCAAGCTCCCGCACAGACTGAGATTGAGCGAAGGAGCCAGACCGCGCGAGACAGGAGCAAACAAAACAAAAGTTCTGGTTTTTACTGAACATAAAACGATCATTGTCTCGGTATTTGCGCACCATAATACATGTGAGAGAGAGACCTGCTAATTGTTTTCAGGCCTCGTCTGGTCGTGCTACCAACGATCAGCTTCTTGCGAAACGCACATGCACTTCTGAGCATATGAATGTGCGTGCCAGGGGAAGAAGCGGGCCAATCCTGTGATTGCACTGATGCCCCAGCGCACATGGAACGTAGCTCGTGAATGTGCGGGCGAGGTGAACGAGCTGGATCGAAGCACATGATTCTATAACAATAGGCTACCGCACATGCACTATAAGTACTCGTCACTCGACCTTCATTCTTCTTCTTGCCTACACCAACAGCATCCAATCTCCAGCTACCAACTAGCCCTCACACGGATTACAGACATCGTTCTCTCTTACCAACACAAAACCCACTAACACACCAATACACGAACACTTCGACACCTCACAGTCACCCCAAGTCCAACCGTCATCATGCGCCACATTGAGAACAACGAGTTTGTTGTCAGGTACTTCTTTACCGCCGACGTGCTTCAAAGACAACCTGCTGATGTGGAAAATAGCTTCAAGACTCCCAAGCATATGCACATCACCCTAGTCGTTGGTCCAGAGCGCGAAGAGTGGAAGGTCGATCTACGAAAGATCCAAGACTGCCCCCTCTATGAGGACATCGACTTCGAGGATAAGGATGAGGAGAATGACAATCGGCTCTCCCTGCGTCTCCGAGACAGACCCACCATCGTCAAACTCTACCTCGACTTCGTCTTCACCGGCAAGCTCCCCCAATTCAAGTACGGCAGCGCCTGCCACGACCTCTGGGAACTCTACCTCCTCACCCACCGTCTGAGTCCTCAGGACGTGAAGTGCAAGAACGCCGCAGTCGAGAAGATGCTTGAGGTCCTCGAGCTTCCGGATGAGGAGGGAGACCTCCGCATTCCCACTGTGAAGCACGTTCATGATGTCTACAAGAGCACTAAGGCGACCTCGAAGGGTCGGAAGCTACTTGTCGACATTTTCTACTATCGAGGCTGTGGGGAGTTCGATGACGACAAGTACCCAACTGGTTTCTACCGTGATGTGGCGAGTAAGGCCAATGCTGCGTATGGCGAGGATCGGGAGAGCTGGGTTCCGCGGGCGGAGGATTACTTCCAGGAGGAGTATGAGGGGTATAGGGAGAACGGGGATTGGGAATCGGATTGGTGAGGATGAGGATGGGGTTGAATGAATTGGGACCAGTGAGTGAGGACGAGAAGTACGGCGAGGAGTGTCTTGGTGGATTAGGCGCGAGAGCATAACAGACTATCGGGTGCCTCTAGCTAGGAGCTTGGTGAATTGCACGATGGAAAGAAGGAAAACAGAAAAAACGGCTGTATGAACTTGCGATTCGAGAAGATATGAGGAGTTTGGGAAGACTGAATATTATTGATGCCTTATATGGGCTTGGAGTTATGTTTGCGTACTGAAACGAGTGAGCATACGACCCCGAACGCTTCACGCGTGCCTTCCTGGGTTGACTAGGCTGACGCGCAGGACTTCCGGAGATGGAAGGAGCGAGCAATACCACCATTTCTCTGTACTTGCTCTACTTTCTCATACATCACATATACATCTTCACCACAAGGCTGACCAGCCGCTGCCAGCAACGCATCCACTGAGCCCAGGACAATGCCTCTCTTCACCACCGTCGGCATCGTCGACACCTCAGAGACTATGCTAAGGTCCTTCCCCAGTCATCTCTATAATGTACCCTCGCTAACTCATCCCACAGCTTCGCCACCCGCGACCAAGTTACGCTGGTCGTCGGACTCAAGAAGGTCGAATTCAACGTCCATCGCCCACTCGTGGAAGCATCACCGTTCTTCGCCAGCTTCGCCGACACCTACCTCCCAATCATGCACAAGATGCGGCTGCCGGATGAGGACCCAAATCAGATTCAGCTCTACCTCCACTTCCTGTACACTGGCAAAGCACCACGCGTTTCGTACAAGCTCCTCACAGCCGCATACGTCTTCGCGGCAAACATCGCAGATTTCCGATTCAAGAATGCCATCGTCGATAGGATCTTTGCCGAGACGAAGGAGGTCACGGATGGGAAGGTGTGGTATCCGATTGAGGATAACGTTAATATCATCTACGAGGGCACGAAGGACTGGTCGCTGGGAAGGAAGATGCTGGTGGATATGTTCTACCACTATGGGGCCCCGGAATGGTTGGACGGATTTGAGTATCATCATGAGTTTTATCGGGATTTGGCGAAGAAGCGGATGAGGGAGAACGATGGCGACGAGGAAGAGGAGCTACCAGAGGAGGGGTTGCGGGCGAGAGATTATCATGAGGGAGAGGATGCGGAGCGAGCGAGGGAGATGGATGAGGAGGAGGAGGCAAAGGATGTGGAGGAGTTGGAGGAACATGTCGTTGGGGAGTATGAGAGTGAGGGTGTTGATGATGAGGAGATCATGTCGATTCCTTCGGAGCAAACGGTGGCTTCGTTGTGATGGGAAGAGCTAGACGACGCGAGCGAGAGAAAAGCTCGTGAGTGTCAGAGATGAAGAGCCGTTGGAACTTCTTTCATGTGATGCGGCTAAGCGACGCTAGCTTTAGCGTCTGCATTAGCGGCCACGCTTGTCGCATCAGAAACCTGTGGCGCGTCACTGGGCTTGATCACTTCTACTTTCTCTCGTCTCGTCAGATATCAATCCATGATCAGCCAACCCACCAAGTTACAGGCTTACAGCAAACTCAAGATGGATCCGCCCGTGCGCATCCTTATGAATTACAAACTGGAGTAAGGACTGGACGTATTCCGAATGGACTACAAATACTGACGACAGCAGTTTGAGCGACACAGAAGGCTTTGTCTCATTCAAGATTGGAACTTCTGGAGAACGCTTCATCGCGCATCGACCGCTCATTATAGCGACCTCCAGCTATGTCCGCCGACAACTCGACGGCAAAGATTCCAACGCCTTCGCCACGGTCGAGATGCCCGATGAGTCTCCAGACGACTTCGGTACCTACCTGCATTGGGTTTACACAAAGCAGCTTGCAACAAGATGGCCTGCCGAGCAAATAAACGCGCAATACAACGCAAAAACCATACCGGAGTACGAAAAGTTGGAAGATCCAGAGTACGGTTCGCTTGTCCGCTTGTTCCATCTCAGAATCAGGATGGACGATGCCACGTTCATGGTTGCTGTCCGGACTGCTATTGAGGCCAAAGCTGCCGAAGAGTCTGATCACGGCTGTCGTCGCCTTCCTGGTCGGAATGCCATCAACGTCGCATTTACCTACAGCAGCCTGTACGTGGCTCTCAAGTCAACGCTGGTCGACGTGTATGTCAGGTTTGCTGGCCCAGCGGACCTTCTCAATACCGGATGCTGGCATTCTGAGTTTCTCTCTCGGCTCGCAGTGGGCCTCGTCACAGCCAGGAGCGACGTGCGGCGAATCAAAGCTGGAGAAGTTGATGGGAGTGTGACTGACGCTGGAGAGACTTCTCGCGTGGAGAGTGGAAGCAGCAACGTCCTCTCTACTGCCAACACCGAAACTGTTTCCGGCATCCCTGGTAGTCCAAGTGCTTCTGACGGCACGGCTGATACGAGCAGTGCGCAACAAGGCAACAACGCTCTCCCGGACGTCACATTTGATCCATACGTCGAAATCTGGCCGGATTTTGAAGGTCCTCGGGTTTGGAAATACCAGTCAATTGTTCTCCATGAACGCTTTCGACAACATAGCTTCGAGGAACTTCGTGTGGCGCACTACCTCCAAGGCAGACTCTAAGGATGCAGGATTGGATGGGCTAGAAAGTCGACTTGTACATAGGCGCAACTGGCAGAGTGTGAGATATTGGTTGGAATGCCGCAAGTTCGAGAAATGAGTGCTGCTTTTACCTGAAGCTAGATTCGCATGCGCTGTCACATGCAAGGAGTGAGCTTTTCCGCTTAGATGAACTTCACTCAGGAAATTCTTGCTCCAATTTCAAATTTCAAGTTGAATACACGCATCCGATTGCGAGACTACGGATTCAAAGACGCACCTGTTCGACAGCAGAGACAAGCATGATGGCGAAAAGTACCCAAGATCCACGAGGATTCCAGACTCAAGCGAAGCAGTATTTCTAACAAGCCACCACGCCTTCATTAGCCAGCTGACGTCGAATAGACATGCTAAGCTCCCAGATCCAGTCATTCACATTCGCGTTGGAGGCAACAAGACTCTTTTCACGATCAATGAACAGAACCTCCAAGGCTGATCCAAGACACTGAGCGAAGCTATTCAGCGCACCAAAGACCAGGACGTTGACGAGCGTATCATCAAGCTTGATGATATCGAAGACCACGAAGCGGAGACTTTCAATCTGTACCTCAATTGGATATCCACTGGACGGATCATGTCGAAGAATGCGCCACGAGATGTGACTCTTGAGGAGGGTCGGCCAACGGGAACGCGTGAGTGGATGGTGCTAGCCAAGCTCGCCAATCTCGCGATGTATCTGCAGCACAATGAGTTCCACAACGCTGTGGCAGACGCTGCTATCGCCAAGATCGAAGAATCGAAAATCCTTCACCCGGTGCGACGATTTCCGGGACAGCCGGTCATCGAAGTTCTCTGGGCGACAGAGGCGAGATCTAAGATGACGAACATCGTCTTGGACTTGTTTCATCGGGATAGTGCTTATCGAAGCATCAGAGGCTTTCATAGAGACTTCGTGGAGGACCTGGCTACGGCATTGCTGAAGGAGAAGAGTAGATGGGGAAATGTCCAGGAACAGACTGAGCTCAGTCCTTGTCTGTATCATCGGCATGAGGTGGGTGATGAAGCGTGCAGTGCCAGGAAGCGGAAGAGGACCGAGGCCGATACGGAGGCGGTGTAAGATGCGGGGCGTCTTTCACAGGAGCTGGGCGTGAGCGATGAGCTCGATGGAAAGCGGGGACTATTGCAGCACAAGCTGTGCTCTTGTAATTTTACAGAAATATACATGGAATTCTCGTGGCTTCGTCCTCGTTGACGACATCCTCCAGCATCATTCTCGGATCGCTTCTGTTATCGGCTTTCGTATGTTCCGTTCAGTGCGTGAAGACTCGGCTGAGCCATCTCGGTGCTCAACGCTCAGTGCATGAGAGTCGATGGAGTACCCCCTTCCTTGTGGGTGCCACACTTTCTGGATGTCCATTCCAGAGTCCTACTCATTGGCAATATGACGCGGCTGGGTTCCGCTCTTCTTGCCTCATGCCGAAGAGTCTGAGTAGCAAAAGTATGCTTCCAGTAATTCGCATTGCTCTTGCCGCGAAAATGATCCACTCTGATATCCCTTCATCAGACATTCTCACCCCCATCTCTTCTCTATTTCATCCTAACCATATTCTGCAGCCTCTTCATCCAATTGCCTAATATGCTGCGATTCGGCAGCTCATCCAGTTCCCTCCTCAGCGCCTCGTAGTGTTCTGTATTGCTCGCAGGCTTCATCAGACTTTCCTGAGGCGGGAAGTGTTTGCTGAAGCGGTTCTCGAGAAGCAAATATGCGGCATTGACTTCCTTCTCCTCATTGCGAGCAGTCGCTGGAGCACTCTTGATGCGAGATTCGAGAATGGATTGGAATGTCTTCTCGGGACGGAGTTGGTCTTTGGGCCAGCGGGCGAGGAGGCGGGTGTAGTGCGCGGCGATTTGGGAGCGGGACATTTCGACTGATTCTCGACGGTGGAATATATTGAGGTCTCGTCCAGAGGATCTGAGTGCAGAGGTTGTTGGATGTAGGAAGTCAATACCTGTAGTTACATGAAGTCCAATGTCGATGTCATGGAAGTTCTATTTGACTTTGCGGATATGTCGGCCGCGGCGGCCGCATGTCTTCCTTCACGTCTCACTCCCGCGGACAGCATCCCATTCGGGTAGGAGGTCGACTTTCCATTTGGACCAGATCTCATCCAACACATTCACTTGTGCCTTCGTTGTATATACTATGCGACGGCAGCGTATTCTGAGGGTAAGTCAAGCGACTCTTCATCAATCCCATTGGCTAACAGGTCTTCAGGCGTCCTCAGCGCAAAGCCTCTGCATCTTCTGCGCGTGTCGACTGGCCATTGAACCGGCAGCAAACCAAGCCCGAATTGCCGCACCTTTTGTCTCTGGTAGACGAGCCATCTCTACGACACGACCTACTCCGCAATCAGCTGCTACCGCTGCCGCTCCGACTCCCCAGAATGACGTTCATAACAATGACACGCTCCCGTCATGGTACGATCCACTCTCCAGTCTCTCCATGTCGGAGCAGAGGGAGAGGGCGGCCCGGATTGAGATGAGGCAGAGCTATGAGTCTCAGCAGAAGCAGTCGAAGCAGGAGCAGATGTGGAAAGATGAGGAGCAGAGGAACAAGGAGAAGGCCGAGAGAAACGAGAAGCGAAACTCGAATCGAAAAGACCAGAACCAGCGTCAGCAGAGAGATCGCAAGGACAACAACAATGCTTTCCGCAGACAAGCAGTGAAGGAAGCTGCCGAGGGACAAACTCTGAAGCAGAGCATGTTCAATCCTGGGAGAAGGCAAAGTCTTGTTCGAAAGTACAACGGAGGCGATGCAAAGGGCACTCCAGAGGACAAGAGCTCCGAAATTACTTTCAAGAAACTCAATCTCCAATCGGAAGGTCAGAACAACTCGGAGACAGTCAAGCCTCGCCAGCAGAACTCACGCAATGACAAGACAAGACAGCGGAGAGATAACCGGTTCGATCAGGGGGCATCGCAACCGAAGAAGGTCTCTCTGCCGGATTTCTTGAAGCCAAACGTTGTCAAACCTACCGCCACGGCTGCACCCGCTGCCGGTTGGGGCGCTGGTAGCACTGTGACTGCGCCTTTGCAGTACAGCGAGCCTGCACAACGAGCAGGGCGGAATGCGAATATTCAGGATGCTACATCTGAACAATTCAGTCAAGACCGCTCGGGTAAGAAATCGCTCGACCTCTCCAGAAACGATGAAGATGCCGAGGAAGAAGTCGCAAACTCTAACGTTGAAGACGGTTCTGCGCAGAATGTGGATCTGGACGAGAGCGTGTTCCGCGAGGCGGAGCTTCGTGCGCAAGAGAACTACGAGCGTGCGACAAAAGCTTTCGCGGAGCCAGAAGCACGACCTACTCAGACATCGCAAGCGTTGCCCGAGCAGGATGCCTACGAGTCAGCCGCGGATACTGCTCAGCCTGAGGTCATATCTATACAAGAGCAACAGCCACAAGCTGCGTCCTCTGAGACCGGTGCGCCAGAGGCTTTCGAACATTCGGAGCCATCTGAAGTTGCAGTAAACACGCATGTGATCGATCCACCTCAACCAGAAGTACAGGCTGCGCAGACGTCGCAGCCCATGCCGGAGCGGGATATGTTCGAGGCCTTCGCTCAGCCTGATGAAGAACCAGAAGTGGTACCCACGCGGAAACAACAGCCCCAAGCCGCGGAATTCCAGAAGCCTGCAGCTACATCCTCTGCCTTGTCTGAGACAGGTGCTCCGGAGACTTACGATCACTCTACTCCCTCGCAAGCGGCTGCAAGTCTTGGGTCATTCGGTCATTTCGAAGAGGCCAAGGAAGCTGAACCGTGGCAAGCCGCCCTCGATGCTAGCCATGAAGCGGCATCGACGAACTTGGGCACTTTCGGATCCTTTGAGACTGATGTTGGGATTGTTCCTGATTACCAGCGTGAACAAACCTCTGCAAAGCAAACAAGCCAACGGTCACCTTCGCTTCTTGCGGCGGCTGCGAGAGCTACTCAGTCAGCCCAGAATGCTTGGGGCCAGCAGAAGTCGTTCGCACCACCGTCAACTAGCCCGCCCGGCCCTCCCCCACTTCCCAAAGGCTGGATCTCTGAGTGGGACCCTACACATCAGCGTGATTATTACGTCGAAGAAGCGACCGGCAAAAGCCAATGGGAGCGCCCTCTGCCTCCACGACGATTCGCACCTCCGCCAGGCCCTCCGCCTCCTCCTCGCAACGATGATGCCAAGAAGAGTTTCAACGGGTATGACAACCAGCAGCAGCTACGTAACGATACGCAACAGCCCACTAGCGCTGACTATCGTCCACAGAGGTCTGGCCGAGGCCCCTTGGGGTCATTAATGAATTCGAACGCTGCTGATGCCCATGATTCGTATGGCGATAGTGGGTATAGAGCTACGCCGCTCGAAGCGCACGAACTCCAGCAGCCAAAGGCAGTTGAACAGGATCATTCGGCGGACTGGCAGCATCTGAAGCGCCGCAAACCCGAGGCCGAGACCACCTCTGCGAAGCCAACTCAACAAAAGCAGCAGACACAGCAGACACAGCAGACACAGCAGGCATCACAGCCAACGCAGGCCCCACAATCCTCTCAGCCACAGCAACAGAGCTGGATGGCCGACGACAGCTGGGTAGACCGCACGTTTGAGAAGCATCTACGCGAGCGTCCGCAAGCTCAACAACAACAGCAGCGCTCGCAGCCGGCGTCCAACTCACCATTCCGGACCGTCGACGAATCTGACTCCCCATTCAGCTCAAGACTCTTCAACACAGACCGAGCTAAGAATGCAACCTGCATCCGGTGTGGCGAAAAGGGACACGTCGGCTCGGAGTGTCCTGATCCAAACAAGAACAAAATTTGTCGTTCTTGCGGGCAAAAGGGACATGTTATAACCAATTGCCCGGCTCGCCAGGCTGCATCTCGTCAACCTGAGCCAGGTCGCTTCTCTGGTGTACGCCGCGTCTTCGACGATGGGAGTCCAATAGCTCAGTATCAGCAGAAACAGGATCAACAGCAACAGCCAAGCGACGGCAGAGTTCGTAACCCGTTCGCCGATGCCGAGCCTCAAGTTGACAAGAAAGCCGCAGCGATGGAGGCGGCAAGGCAAAGGCGTGCTCAGCGCTTTGGACAAGAAGCTCCAACAACGCATGATGCTGGCTCTGAAGGTGCTGCACCGGCCAGGTCTGGTCGTGCGGCACAGTGGGCTGCCGAAGCCGAAGAGGAAGAAACACCAGTTGAAGATGCGCGAAGTCGTGAGAAAGCTGCGAGGCGAAGGCAATGGACTGACGAGGACGCTCAAGAGGACAGACGCGGTGCAGGTCGCAAAGCTCAGCGTGGTGGCCGAAGAGAGTTTAATGAGGAAAAGGACGAGGAAGAAGGCGCTCGTGAAGCTTTCCGCGATCGCAAAGCTCGGCGACAGAAGGAAAAGGAGAAGGAGAACGAGCGAAGACGCAAGGCCGCTAAACGTGAGCGTGAGGCTAGGAAGTCTGGAGACGCCACGCCAATCTCTCTGCCTGAGTTTATCAGCGTCCAGCAGCTCTCTCAAGCCCTGGGAGTTCGGTATGAAAACTTCATCGATCGATTGGAGGAGCTCGGCTACGACGATGTCTTCCCTGGCATGACTTTGAACTCTGAGACCAGCGGCATGATCGCTATGGAGTACAACTTCGAGCCCACCTTTGACGAGGCTGGCGCAAAGGAAGAAGACGAGCGTGACCTGAAGGCAAGACCTCCACCCGTTGATACTGAGGATCTGCCGACCCGGCCGCCTGTTGTGACCATCATGGGCCACGTTGATCACGGCAAGACAACCATACTGGACTATCTTCGAAAGAGCTCAGTCGCTGCAGGCGAAGCAGGTGGCATCACTCAACACATCGGTGCTTTTAGCGTTCCTCTTGCCAGCAGCGGCAAGACCATTACTTTCTTGGACACCCCTGGTCACGCGGCTTTCTTGGCAATGAGACAGCGTGGCGCGAACGTCACAGACATCGTCATTCTCGTCGTTGCCGCAGATGACAGTGTCAAGCCGCAGACACTTGAAGCCATCAAGCATGCGAAAGCAGCCGGCGTACCTATGATTGTTGCCATCAACAAGGTCGACAAAGAAGAGGCCGACATTCAGAAGGTCAAGCAGGATCTGGCTAGACATGGCGTCGAGATTGAGGACTTTGGTGGCGATACGCAGGTCGTGCCTGTCTCTGGAAAGACGGGTCGCGGTATGGATGATCTCGAAGAGACAGCCGTCACACTCTCTGAAATTCTCGATCATCGCGCGGAAACCGACGGTGCTGTCGAAGGCTGGGTACTTGAAGCTACAACGAAGAGCGCTGGCCGTGTTGCGACAGTTCTCGTTCGTCGTGGTACCTTGAGAATTGGAACCGTCATCGTGGCTGGCAAGACCTGGGCCAGAGTACGCAGTCTTCGTAACGAAGGCGGCGTCCAGCTCGAAGAAGTCGGTCCAGGTATGCCAGTTGAGGTCGACGGCTGGCGAGACCAGCCAATGGCTGGTGATGAAGTCCTGGAGGCGCCAACTGAGCAGAAAGCCACAAGTGTTGTCGAGTACCGGGAAGAACTTGAAGAGCGCAACAAGACTGCACAGGATATGGAAGTCATCAACGAAACTCGCCGTCTTGCGCAAGAAAGGCACGAAAAGGAGAAAGCCGCGAAGATCGCTGCCAGACAAGCGCAAAGACAGGCTAAAATTGATGGTAGCGCTGCTGCAAGCCCCGAAGCTGATGCTGATGCTGATGATGCCGCCCAACAAGAGCAATCCGGCCAAATGATTGTCCCCTTCATCATCAAAGCCGACGTATCCGGTTCTGCAGAAGCCGTCTCTGCATACATCATGTCCGTCTCCAACCCGCTCATTGCCCCTCAAATCCTCTCTTCGAGCGTCGGTGCTGTGCACGAGAGCGATGTCGAGCTCGCAGACACAGTTGGCGGGCACATCATCGCCTTCAACTTGCCGCCCAACCCAGAAATCCAGGGTGCGGCTGAGGCGAAAGGTGTGAAGATCTTGGAAAACAACATCATCTACCGCACTCTTGACGACGTGAAGGCAGTATTAGAAGAGAAGCTTCCGCCGATCATCAGCCAACGCGTCCTTGGCGAAGCTGAAGTCGGCGCTGCATTTGAGATCGGTGTTGGTGGGCGCAAGACGATGAAGATTGCTGGCTGCAAAGTTCGTAACGGTGTGGTTGGCAAGGGCAGTAGGGTTCGCGTCACCAGGGGTGGAGAGAAGGTTTATGATGGTGAGCATCCCTAACGACGAGAGACTCAAAAGGATATCCATACTGACTATGACTTCTGCAGGTACGATCACTTCTCTCAAGAACGTCAAGAAAGACGTCTCCGAAATGCGCAAAGGAACAGAGTGTGGTATGGGCTTCGAGAATTGGGAAGGCTTCGAGGTTGGAGATGAGATTCAGACTTATCAGGAGATCAGTGAGAAGAGGAAGCTGTAAAGAATGCGCGAATCCCTGCTCTGGGTTGATAATGCATAGCGAGGCGGCGGCGAAAATGTATCAATCGATGGGTTCGTGCATGAAGGCTGAGGCAATGCACGAGGGTGTACAGAACGATATAGAATAATAAATGTACAGCAACAGTCTTGTGAAGGCGACCTCATCTCTTCAGCATTGACGTCAAGGTCGCCTCCTGGAAGCTCCATCAAGGCGCGCGTCCGAAGCGCAATGTGGTGAAGAGGCACACATCGCAAGAGAAAGACAACAGGTTTGGATTCTCGAAAGCAAATCTCCTCAAGCAATCAACATCACAGGGAGAAGAAGTCGCAACGTAACGCAAACACAAACGCAATGTGCCACTTGACACTGACAACTTCTTACTGCACTAATCTAAACTGTCCAGCAAAATTGCAAAACTTCAAACTGGAACGCCTCTTCTACACCTGTCCGCCAACCCACCTTGGCCTCCAGGAGGCTTGTGTTGATGTCTATGCTCCGCCTGCGGCTGCGATATCCAACGAGAAAATCGATCATTTCATCAGACCTGAGGGTCGGTGTCCAGATTGCCAACGCCCCGGCAAGAAGCGGAAGCGAGGAGATTTCTCGAGGTTGCTTGGTGGGAGTTCGACGGGGAGAGAGGATTGGGATACCTATGCATCCTCGGAAACTGGGCGTCCAGCGGAGCCGACACATATATGTCCTCCCTCGCCGGAAGACCTGGTAGCTTGGATCATCGACGCGTTGGGTCAACGTCTTCCAGATATGGGCGGCGAGGGGTTAACTCTGCGAACGAGGGATTTGGCCAGGTCGTTGGCGGATAGCGTGTATGAGCGATGGCCCAATGGACTGACTGAACATACGGAGGTCGCGACTCTAGGAGCAGTTGTCTTCATGGCGAGTTTTCTGGGTGAGATGAGTGAGTGGGTGGGGAGGAGTGAGGTGATTGCGGATGTGTTAGAGATCAAGACTGAAGAAATCGAAGCTGCTTATGCGAGTCTGTGGGAGGTGAGGGACGAACTTATTACGAGCGAGATGAGAGCTCGCGAAGGGATAGATGTGCAGCGGTTGCCGGAGCCGACGAGCGATGGTGTAGATAAGGAGGGGAAAGGGTGGTTCGGAAGGAAGAGGGAGAATGGTGTCCGGGCAAGGGACCATTGGATGATGTGATACCAGTCTTCTGCGAACATGAGACTATCTATAGCTCTCTCTGCCGCTCCTCCTACAGGATCAGATCCTCAACGCATACTCGATATCTTCTCCCTTTTATACCCGTCCTGCCATCCAAACCGCCCTCCTCTCGCCTGGAAAACAAGTCTCAAATACCCATCCGCTCCCACAGACTTTGCCCTCTCCATCATACACCACGTCCAATTCATGTTCCGCCAAGTAATCCTCAGGGCTCTCGTACCCGCCTGGTTTTCCAGGGCCCTTACATATCAAGTCTTTCATATGCTTGACAGCTTGGTCGGGATAGTCGAAAAGGCCAGAGATCGTGGAGAGCGGAAGGTTCCCGGGGTCGGAAGACCTCTTTTTGCCCTTAGCTGAAGTCGATGAATTATGGGTATGGGTTAGGACGATGTAGATCGGGTTGCTGATCGGCTGCTTGGGATCGGTTGCATTTGAAGAAGAAGAGGTCTTTGGAGGAGAGGGAGGAGCCTCGATTCTGACTCCAGAGTCGGCTCTTCGGGATTTTGAAGAAGACGATGAAGATTTTTTGCCTTTGGCTCGTGGTTTGAGCAAGGGGGTTCGTTCATTTGGCTTGATGGCTGCTGCTTCGGTAGCCGCGATGGCCGATGGTAACGAGGTCATGGAGGTTTGATTGCCCATGTTGGTTGGTGCTTGTTCATGTTCTGATGTGGGACGAGCTCAGTAGCTGAGGATTTTCTTTCGACATGAAGGTGATATGTTGAATGCTGGAGGTGGTGGCAAGGCGCAGCATTATTGTATGGTGATGGAGAAGTGCGGTAGGTGTGTGACTTTGGCAGAGCATATCATAGGCTCGTCCTTGATTAAGTTTGATGGCTTTTTGGAAGCCGCACATTCACTAAGTGCCAAGAATGAGTGTGATGATTTTGGATAAGCGTTACAAGCACAGTACTTTTGTAATCCGATATCTACATGGCTTTTGCTCCAATGCTTCTCCAAGATGCTGATATGCAGGATTTAGAGGCCGTAGCAAGGGGCTAGAGGCGTTCCAGCCAGGCCGAAGTCAAGATCTACCGTGCTTCACCGAAGTGCTTTCCAGCGACATCTCAACACCCCGAGCTCGCTCTGCCTCGCCGTACATGACGTTTCCCCAGTCCCAGTGTATCCTGCCGTTCTCGACTGTGTTCTAACACCAACTCCACGAGATCGGATATCTTCCTGTCGTATCGCCCGTGATCTGCTGAAATGGCGCCATTGCCAAATCCAGATCATGGTACTCGCAGCTCACACAGCGATCAATGACCTTGACTTGTACGGTACCCTTTGGTCCACTCACGCTCATCATTCGTCCGCAGATCGGGTTGAGATTCGGGTTGGGTGTCTTTGTCTGATCGAAGAGTGCTTGCGAAACTGCTACAACGTTCTCCCCATCGGAGGCACCGATTCCACAGGCGCCTGGTGCCGCGGCAGGGCCGGGGGTGCATTGAGTGGCGACTCCCGCGCCCTCACGTTTGAGAATGCTGTAGACTGGGCTGATGGGGAGGGTGGCCGCGAGCGAGCTCGTGATGAGAGTAGTAAAGGCGAGGAAATGCATATTGCCTTAGCTTTGCTTGATGTTAGAGGACGAGTGGAAAAAGGCTGGCTTGAAGCGACTAACATGTGCTCCGATTCTGAGGGCTTTGGCACGGTAGAAGGGTTCGTGCAGGCGATTAAAGGCGTAATGGGAAAATCTGTAAGGCAGTATGGCGGCCTTCAGGTAGAGACGTCCTACGTCTTTTCACATTCCATCCCTCAGACTTTTCACCGGCAAGGTGGGTTGAGACCATTGTTCTGTCGCTCCACAAGCTCATGTCGTCGAGATTGGATGAGGTATGTTGAGAAGCCATCCAGCCGTGTAAGTCAACCCACGTTCATGTACTATGTGTTAATTGAGGAGATGTTGAGACTCGGAAGACCCGCTGTGTCTGAGAGCAGCTCAGTCGTAGGTAATATCCAGAAAATCTTGCAGAAGCCGGATAGCCGACAGACTTTCTGCACTTCTATTTCGAAGCAATCTAGAGCCGATGCGTAGATCCACTTGTGCGGAGCTAGGATGCTGGGGGTATACCATATTCAGGAGGCTTGGAATATTGCCTCAGGCACGAGAACGTCTTGGCATTGGGTAACGAAATGCTCTCGATCCTTGCAACTTGACGTGAGGCGGTTCCATGGGCGAGATTCAGGTGTACCCGAGCAGATGGATCGAAGGCGCCTGTTGCTATTCACATCACCCTGAGAACCCGCCACGAGCCATCTTCCTAGCTCGCTGATCGCGACGATTGTGATTGGCCCTGCTGGACTTGTTCGCTTCTTTCCGTCGCTGTGCTTGTGCGGTACCCGCCTCATTGGACGGTCCAGCAACATTCCCACCTCCGCGTCCTCCGCGACCTCTACCACCACGACCTCGCCCCCGACCTCTGAAGCCACCTCGACCACCCGCATCGGAGTCTTCCGTCTCGGTATTGCCGGGACTCTCTCGGTATGCAGTGCTCGCCAACTCATTTTGCTTCCCGTCAAAGGCTCCCATTTGACCCTCTAGTCGCTTGAGGCGCTTCGGATCACGCTGAAGCATGATAGCCCAGCCTTCGATGGCCTCATCGGTCATGCCAGTCTCCTTCTTCAGTGCTTGCCGTGCCTGACTCCTGCGCACATCGAAAGTTCTTCCAAACATCTCAGGGGTAGACCTGTAGACATTGAAGAGGGCCATGTCGTTCTCTTCTAGAGTGGCCTTCGCAATTGGACCTGGCTCGCCATCAGGGGCTGTGTTGTCTACCGTTCCACCAACGTCTTCGACATCGTAGGTATCGTCGCGTTCATCGTCATCGGAGTCGAACGCAGCCAGAGCAGACAATATAGCAGCCTTGTTTGGCTCGTCAGAGCTGGCCAGGCTCTTGTTACGCTTGCCAATATGAAGGCGACTTGTGTCGAAATCGAGCCGGTCGAGCTCGTCATCATCGAACGCGTTGCGCCGGTCCGGAATGAAAGGTTCTGGTGGAGGAGGCGTAGATCGCGGCACGAGGCTGTCAATATCCGCTTGAAGACTGTTGTCGGAGACTGGTGCTGGCTCGCTTCGATCCAGGCCCGACAAGTGCGCAGGCAATGACTCGTCCAGAAGATGCGCAGTCACTTGCTCCACGTCGTCGCCATACTCGTCAAGAAGCTTCAACACGAATCCAGATCTAAGATCAGGGAACAGGTCCTGAACTTGGGTTATTAAGCTCATCTGATGGACGTTGATCTGGTTCTTCGGTGCGGGTTGTTTGCCTTTGGGTCTGCTGCGACTCCTCGCGGTTCTCCGCCTTGGCCGTGCCAGGCTCGGAGTGCGATAGGTCTCGAGCGTGTCCAGAAGCTTGAACACTCGCTCAGACGCTTTTGTGCCGATCGATTGCCTAAGCTTTGCGAGGAGAGGTGTATTTGTCACGATGTCCGCCAGCAGTGAAGAGCTCGGCGGAGACTTATCACCATGATTTCTCAAAGTATAAAGATGGTCTGACAGGAGTGAAATGTTTGATGGCTCAATCCTTACCAGAGAGACCAGACCCAGACAAGCTACTGTCGATATCGCTTTCTTCTGCTCGTCTGTCGAAGCACGGCTGTATGCTGCAACTAAAGCGTCCAAGAAATCCGATCCCGTCAAAAAGAAGGCGCCGATATCCGCAGATACATGAATGACGGGGCCAAGATACGTTAGCGCAGAAACACCTCCCTGGACGTCTTTCGAGTCCAGAGATGTGATCATTAGATCTTTCTGCTTCTGCAGTCTCGGCCCAATCAAATCAGACTTCTTCTTCCACAATCTTGTCAGAAGTTGCGGAAGAGCCGATGACTTGATATGAGCATGACAGAAGTTCGAGAGAAAGTCGAATGCCAGGAGTGACAGCGGTATGGGAGCGTCGCCAAGGAGAATGCGAGAGATTGTCTTGAAGCAGCGTCTCCGTAAGTCCAGAGCCTTGGGAGTGTTGAGCGTCTTGTCCTCCGGCTGGAGATTGCTTAGCTCCTTGTAGAATGAGGTCAGGAAAGCCGGTAAAGTACCATGATCGCTGGCGTTCAAGCTGAAGTCGCTAGGTGGTAGTCGGAGGGTCAGGTCAAACAGAGTCAACCAGGCATCCAGGCATGCTTCCCACTCTTCAGGTCCCAAGCTCAGCCGGATGTTTGCTGGAGGCAGCGGTGCGAAGGGAGGTGTCGACATGGCCAGAAGTGGTGTATGTGTACCTAGCGCTGGGGTATGTTGTATCCAGCCGCCTCCAGCAGCAAACGTTTGTTGACTATATGGCTCACGATGACGAGGTGAGGTCGAAATCGACACCGCGCCTGCCGAAGCGAGCGAACAGCGCGATGCATGTGTGCCTGAGGCCAGAAGAGAGCCAAGATTTGCGGGATGCGACTCCAAATTTCAGCGCACCAGCATCGCGACTTCTTTTGCTCCCCACCGATCATCACTTTGCCGAGTTGAAAGACCGAGGTGTGTATACGTGGTCATATGCAACGCAGTCGCGCGATTCTAATCATTGTACAGTCGTGATCGGAATCTGCACCCTCCAAACCTCCACCCGCACCGAAACTCCATCGCAAACCATCCGCCAAGATGTCTTTCCAGGACCCAAAGAAGACGTCGCAGCTCGACGCACCAAAGATCCACAAGATCCGCATCACCCTCACCAGCCGCAAGGTCTCTTCCCTCGAGAAGGTCTGCAGCGAGCTCATCGAGCGTGCCAAGAGCAAGGAGCTGCGCGTCAAGGGCCCAGTCCGCATGCCCACCAAGAACCTCAAGATCTCCACCCGTAAGACTCCTTGCGGTGAGGGTTCCAAGACCTGGGACATGTACGAGATGCGGTGAGTTGAGACAAGGGAACAGAGGATAAGATTTGAGCAACAGAAGACTGACGTGAGCGTAGCATCCACAAGCGTCTGATCGACCTGAACGCCCCGACCGAGGTTGTCAAGCAAATCATCATCAACATCGAGGCCGGTGTCGAGGTTGAGGTCACCATTGCCGCATAAGTTGGTGCACGAGGTGCAGGATTGAGGAGGACTAGTCAAGGCAGAATCACTTTCTCATGCCGTAGCAAGACAATGCATGCAGACTGCGAAGAGAGTATTCTCGCGCACGTTGCACATGGAAGAAGATGAACCTCGTTCCCAATCTTCTCACCGCGTCCCTATTGGAGCCATCGCAGAAGCAGCCTTCCCGAGCGAGCAGTGCTTCGCGCCGAACAAGTTGGAAGTCTCCCTGGGTCTTCACCCGTGTGCTACATACTGTGCTCTTGGACAACCAGCTTCCAGCCCTGTTGTGACTTTCGCATACTCGTATATTCGTTCAGATTTGCTGGGAAAACAGTTCAACACAAACCTTGGACGCCCCCATTTGGGATCGCCGCGTCACAAGCTTGGCCGAGTATATCTTTCCCGGGTGAGTTGGTCTAAGTGAACCATCTCGTTCCGACACCTTGTTCGTCGTGTCGGACAATCTCACTCGAGGCAGGTCCATGTGCAAGGTAAGGTAGCGCCCAGATTGGGGAAGCCGCTTACTCATCTTCAAGATCACGTGTCGTCTGCGGTGGTTGAGCATCCATTCGCAAAGAAATCGTGAAGAATGCAGCAGTCGCAACGGAGTGCAACACATCGGCATCTCAGACGCTGCTCTCTTTAGTGCAGAGTGGTGTTGCCTTGTCTGAAGTCATGAGAGCCCATCGTCGTTGAATATCATCAGAAGCGATGTGATTGGCAGAGATAAGGCCCGGAGCTAAATTTCGTTGATCCGATCAGGGATCTGCAAGACGACAACTCCTCCAACATTTTCTCAAAATCTCGTCGCATGGCAGCAACGTGGTCGACGATGCCCAGAACTCATCGTCAAAAGTATACCGCAGCCAAGGTCATTCGGGGTGACGTGTGGATGGCTGACACCTCGTTCCCAGAGTCATAGCGCTCGAGAAGGTTTTCGATACTGGAAAGACTTCGACCTCCTAACGCGTTCTGTCAGGAAAAGCAACCGCGGAAATACAAACTACAGCAGCTCTCAGCGCCTTTAAAGGCCTCCGGGAGAGATCTAGAGACCGTCCCACCAGAGTCGGGTAAACAAGGATCTCGAATCCCTTGAGGGCTGCGGGTGCGAGATAAGCAGGTGCCGCTATACCCTCTATGGCCTGTCAGACTGATAAGCCTGCGTTTCATGTGAGTTTATGCCCTTCGGCAGACTTCCTGCCATGACGATGCTCGAGACCGACTGCGATGGCTCTTCTCAACGTCCAAATGAGGCTCAATACGACAGACGATCTTTGGTCCTGGTTGCCATGATTCGCTGGCCACGTTGTCCGCACGCGGCAAAGAAACGTTGAAGGGACAGCCTGGTTTGCTTGTGACAGATTCCCAGACTGGCTTCAGAAGACGGCCTTGAAAGCCTGGAACGGCATATCAGCGACAAAAGAATCACAGCGGAGAAGCAAAATTGGACAGACAGCTTCATCGCATCTAGAAGTGTCCAGCAGAGCGCCTCGTCGACCACCAGAATTGCATTTTGCGGCACAAGAATAGCAAGAAGCTCGGAAAGATAGACGTTCTTCTGGGGTTGGCTGCTGGAGGTTGACCTTATCAGGGCCAAGCATTGGCCAGCCTTGCATCCACATCTCCCAACCCGCAGCTGGGGAGACTCTGGACGATATCCACGCCCCGTCAGATCCTCGTCTGCAGAGGATCCGCGGACTTGTTTCTTTTCACGGCGTTTGGTAACGTTGTTTGTGAGAACAAGTGTACCGGAGAAACACGATCGACTGTCTCTACGTCAAAGTTGCACGGTCGAATATTAAGATGTAGTCTATGGCTCGTGCTGCGGTTTTGGAAGTCAACTACTTCGCACTCTGTCTAATTACCTCTCGCACAATTCGCTGGAGTCGGAGACAGTAGTTCATTTACAATTGTCTCGTGGATCGCGCTTACTCAGGAGCCATTGGCTGCTAACCCCCGAGCGACATGGGTTTCAACATCGCTTTGCTCTGGAAAGACCCAGAGGTCAACCCCATCAACAAGAAAGCTCGCTCAGTACCCTTCCTCAACCCCATCAACAAATATGGACGAGTCTTTTTCTTCTCGTGGTTTGGATTCCTTCTTGCCTTCTGGTCCTGGTAGGAATAGCCGTATCTACCATCTATTGCGTTTCGAACCCCTACTTACACTGTACAATAGGTACGCATTTCCACCTCTGCTCCACGATATCATCAAGAAGGATCTACACCTCACCACCGACCAAGTGAACAACTCCAACATTGTTGCTCTCGCTGCGACCCTGGTGGTACGTCTTGTGGCTGGGCCTTCATGCGATAGATTTGGACCTCGGAAGACCTTTGCTGGAACACTCTTGATTGGTGCCATTCCAACATTCCTTGCCGGAGCAGCCTTCAATGTTCATCAACTGTACGCTGTTCGATTCTTTATCGGTATCCTTGGCGGCAGCTTCGTGCCCTGCCAGGTCTGGACCACTGGCTTCTACGACAAGAACATTGTCGGCACAGCCAATGCTCTCACTGCAGGATTGGGTAACGCTGGCGGTGGCATCACCTACTTCGTCATGCCAGCCATCTACAACAGCTTGGTCGGCGATGGATTGACTCCGCACGTCGCGTGGCGTGTCACTTTCATTGTTCCTGGTGTCATCATTGTCACTGTCGCACTGATGCTACTACTCCTCTGCCAGGACACACCAACTGGCCACTGGCGCGATCGACTCCAGGCTGCCGAGAACAACCTCCGCCAGCACGGTGTTAACCAAGCTGTCATTGTGGACATTCCGGGCTCGATGGGCGAAAAGAAGAGTTCTTCTGGCTCCTCGACACCACCCGGAGTCGTCGATGAAGAGAAGAAGCTTGACGAAACTCGCGGTACATTCGAAGACAACGAGGCACAAATCGGCGAGCAAGCCATGCTCGATACTGCCCGTGGCGAAGTGGTCCAAAAGCCATCCACCAAGGAAATCCTCAAGATCATTGCCTCTCCACAGACCATCGTCCTCGGTGCTGCCTACTTCTGCACCTTCGGCGGCGAGCTTTCGATCAACAGCATTCTTGGCACATACTACCAGGCACAATTCCCAAAGCAGAACTTGCAGACTGCCTCCAATTGGGCAGCCATGTTCGGTCTGATGAACGTTGTCTTCCGACCCCTCGGTGGTGTCGTTTCCGACTTTGCGTACAAGTACACCAAGACCGTCTGGGCGAAGAAGATGCTTCTCCACACATACTGCATCATCGCCGGCGCTTTCCTCGTTGCCATTGGCACGACCAACCAACACACCGTCGGCGCGCTCGTCTGCCTCATTGCTATCGGTATGGCTTTCTTCCTTGAAGGTGCCAACGGATTGAACTTCTCGGTCGTGCCACACGTGCACCCTCATGCAAATGGTGTCGTGTCGGGCTTCACTGGTGCATCCGGCAACCTGGGTGGTATTATCTTCGCCATCATCTTCCGATACAACGGCAAGAACTACAACCGGTCGATTTGGATCATTGGTGTTATTATCATGGCGATCAACGTGGCCGTCTGCTGGATCAGGCCAGTGCCGAAGGGACAGATTGGTGGCCGATAAGAGGACTGTGTATAAAAGTAAACCAGACAGGTTGTTTAGAGCGAGAGATACCATGGTATAATTATGAATATTTCATGTGATGCATCTGATTCTACACCTATGTTCTCTCACACGGTACTCCGGAGTATCATACCATGAGCTTCTCTGGTAGCGCAGCCTCAGGGAGATCACACGGGCCCGAAAGTCTTGGCAAGGGTTTCAATCTCTTGCCAATTTCGAAGCCAACTCATCGTCGCATCAACATCTGCTCGCGACCGGTGAACGCGCCCAATCACCGCATTTTGTACAAGGACTGAACGCAAATATCACATGAATAGAAAGCATGAGAAGGCTGTCTCCGCGAACAGTTCACTGCTGCCCCGACTTTGCCGCTTCTTCCTGACGAAGGCCTCAAGCCCAAAGTCATGAGCAGTCCTAAATTGGACTGGAGACTACCGCGGGCGGTTGAGATGATTAGTCACCGCGTCTGCGTAAGGTATCGAGCAAATCAAACGTGGCGCTAAAGAGATCGAAGGATTTTGAGATGAATCCTTCCAGATGAGCCTCACCAGTCTGGGCCAGGCACTGCACGCATACTCTGCCACCTCCTACCGCGGCTGAAGCATGCCTCAGCTCGAGCATGGCGTTTATCAACAATATGCAGCTCAAGGTTGAAGCTGCCATGTCTTCTTCTTCTTCCTCTCCTACCACAACGATCTACTGACCTCCAGTTCTTGTCTGCCACGTCAAGGACATCCAGCAACATGGCTTCAGACACAAATCGAGCATCGGCCTGGAAGCGCACAGGAGACGCGCGCTTCCTGATGCTGCTGAGCTTTCTGCTTGCCGTGGTCTTCGCGCTGGGCCACCACTTCTTCTACCAGAGTCTCCGAGGCCAAGAAACGAGCACTTCATATCTCAGCCAGAACGAGAACATCTACGTCGGAACGGCCTTTGCGTTTCTCGTTAAGACTTGTCTGTCTGCGGCTGTGGGTGTGGCATATGCGCAGGTGCTTTGGCGGACCTTTCTGCAGCAAAAGCTGCGCGTTTCCCATATCGACTCACTTTCCGTCCTTGCTACGACACCCTCGGCATTTGACGATATAAGAATTGTCTGGAAATTCCCCTTGCTGGTCTTTCTGGCCATCTTGGCGTGGGCTATCTCGATCGTATCCATCTTTCCCCCCGGTACTCTTTCAGTGGCATTGGACCTCGTAAATATCGACAACTCATCTTTGTCGTCAACTCTGGACTTCAGTCTCCCACTCATCTCAGCCACCGAAAACCATGGACTTGGTCGATCGGGACTGAACCTGAGCACAGACGGCCTCGACGGATTCTACATCGATGCGCGCCCTCGGCAAATCACGTCTTCCTTGTCGACTGTCACCGCCTTTACAGGCGAAATTCTACGGATACAGAACGCGAAAACAAACACATCGTACAGCCTCAGCTTCTTCGGGCCTGCTTTGGAATGTACGACCACTGAGCTCACGACAGAAAAGCAGAATTGCTCTTCTACATTTGCTGATGAGCTTTGGTATCTGTCTTATTTGACGTTTCCATTTGATACGGGATCTGCATACGGCAAAGTTTTAGGACTGAATGGCTCGGTGCCGCTAGATGCGAACGGGAGTGTATCCTGTGACGCCATCAGCAGCTACCAGACGTCCATGTTTGGACTCAGTCAGATCCCTGAGCTTTTTGTTGCCACCGAGACTTCAGTCCAAGACACAACGGACTCGGGAGTTCTGCAGCGCGGCTGGAACACTACAACTTGCCAACTCCGCAACGCAACGTACAAAGTTGACGTCAAAATTGATGGAAACGAGCAGCAAGTCAAGGCTACGGTCAGCGGACACACTGCTCTCAATCCAATAATTGAGTACATACCCGGGTTCAATAGTTCCAGCCCAGGCTTAACGGACCCTTCAGCGAACAAGCTGTACAACTACCTTGCCATGATGGCGCTTATGGGCCAAGTGACGGTAGGGACTGTCAACTCTGCAAGCGGCGCAGTGAGTACATCCGGAGACAATGAAGGGCAATACAGCACAGACAACACCTTTCCTTCCATCTTCAGTACTCGCCTCAGCAGCTCACCTGAACTGCAAGCAGCGAAAGAAGAGTGGGGGTTTGTGTACCCCTCGATTTGGGACTCAACTTTCGGGACGCCTGCGAATAGTCCGCCAATTGCAACGCAACTCGAGGAACTGTTCACCAATCTGACTCTGGCAATGCTTACGAACCCCTCGACTTCGGCGAATGGCACTGTTCCGGTACTCAGTTGGCGGCCGGAGAATATCTACGTCTACTCTGCATGGCATCTCTGGGCCTCGTACGGGATTGGACTTCTGATCACCGCGTTAATTGTGATCCTGGGTTATGCGATGGTCTCGGTCAATGGTGCACCGTACAGTACCAGATTCTCAACGTACTTGCGGACTACCCCGTGGCATCAATTCGATGAGTCGATGGGTGGGAAGATTGATAGTGGTGCGGACCCAGTGCCAAGAGACGTTGCTCATGCGAAGATCATGCTTGGAAGAGGGACGATGTCCACTGGGACGGAGATGGTGGAAGGAGTCCAAAGCTCGAAAGCGAATCTTGTGGCGAGGACGAGGAGCGATTCTGATCCAGAGGAGTAGACCTGAACGTATTGTGGCATCTATATTTAGAGGAGCGCGGTGAAATGTAAGTCCACTTCCGTTCCCAAGCTTGACCTCAGACCACCTTCGCACCTTCAATTCAGCCGTTTGTTGGACGTTGACCGCCGTTGAATACCGGTCTACAGCTGCAGCACGTTGCATCTCGAGTGAAGCCGGTGTGAAGATGCCTCACGCCCAGGAAGCAGAAGGCGTTCCTGTCCTCCCACATCCCACGGCAAAAGTGGCCACCTGATCATCAAAACAGCCGCAAGCATTGCCACTGTGTAACTGGATTCGGCACACCTCCGTGAGGGATCATTCACTCGAGAGGAGCTGCAGCGGATCGCGGATCAGATAATGCAGATAGGCCGTAGCCGGAGCATACGTTCTCTGGTTCTGGGGGCTCCAAGACTTCAGCCGGCTCCTCTGGGCAATACTTGGCCATGCAAGAAGAATCCTATCGGTTTGTCGAATGCAACCTCGCCAGCCGAGGGAGCCCACGCCCAGTGTTAAGAATGGCGGATGTCTTGGGCGGAAAATTTTGCTGGTCCCTTGATCTATCAGGATCTAATCTGATGCTGATGGTGTGAATGGTTAGAAGTTCCACGATCTAGGATCGCGGCTGCGCCCGCCAAGGCGTTGAACTTCACTTGGCGAGCGTGGGTGCTAAACGAGTTGAAGTTACATCTCCTACCTTGGAGCATTTGGGCGTCGCTTCTGTGCTGAAGTCGCCTTCACTTTCGGTCAGAATTGGTCAAAGTTACTGCTTCGAGGTGGGAGTCCCACGTCGCCGATCTGCATTGATCGTGACGGCTACTCGTCCATGCGGGTGCCCAGTCTCAGGCCACGAGTTTGCAGAGCTTGTTGCTGATCGCGCGCGAATAGTCACTTCTCGCCGTTTGGCCGTTTGTTCTGGAATCACATGCTAAAAGCCCCTCCCCGAACTTAAGAACCGACGATCCGTCCGACATCTTATCAGATCCTTCTTCATCACATAACTACTTCACCTTCACGACTGAGGTCCAGACATCATTGGCGCCGGCCATAACCGCCAACATGGGCCTATTCAGTGCGCTGCAACCGAAGCCAACTGCTCCGGTCACTGGAATCGCCACACAGAATGCGCCAGCTGAAGTGCCCATTCGAGTTGAGGCTCGCAAAGGCAGCAATCAGGCGCAAACGACCATTCAGCAGGACGTCGAGAGTGACAGCGAAGATGAGCTCGTGCACAAGGAGAACACGCAATGGGGCGTGCAGAAGGCCGAAGCAATGTGCCAGGTCTGGGGCAAGAAGTCTCTTTATGCCGTCTACATCATGTGAGTTGGTGCAGCATGAAGGTATGATGTTGTGTCACTGACGCAGCGCAGAATCTGGTGTCTTTACTTCCTGGATGCCCTCGAGAACAGCGCTACAGCCCTGATGGAGCCATACGTACTATCCGACTTCGCTGCACACTCTCTCGTGGCCGTCGTACCGATCTTCTCGAGTCTCATTGGTGGTATCTTCCGGGTTCCTCTGGCCAAGATTATGGATATCTGGGGTCGACCAGAGGCCTTCGCCTTCATGGTCGGTGCGATGACTATCGGCATGATCATGATGGCAGGCTCGAACAATCCTGAGACATATGCCGCTGCTGCAGTCTTCAACTGGCTTGGGTGAGTCTCGAGTGTGAAATATGCCACGAGGGTTTTGACGTGCTAACGAGAATATAGGGGTAACGGACGCTCCGCTGTCATGTCCATCGTCATCGCTGACACCTCTCAATTGAAGAGCAGAGGCTTCATGTTCGCGTTCATCTCGTCACCATACATCATCACAGTCTGGATCTCCGGCTACTTTGCCAACGCGTTCTTGAGCGTCGACTGGAGATGGGCTTTCGGTACCTGGGCGATAATCACCCCAGTCAGCAGCCTGCCCCTCTTCCTTCTGCTGTGGTACAACTGCCAGAAGGCAAAGAAATTGGGCGTAATGCCAGAGCGACCAAAGAGCGGCCGTACAATTTTCCAGTCCACTAAGTACTATGCGATCGAGTCCGACATCCTGGGACTCCTACTGCTCTGCGCTGGTCTGGCCCTCTTTCTGCTGCCGTTCTCGATCGTTGGTCTTCAATCACGCGGCTGGAAGACACCTATGATCATCGCTATGATCGTCGTGGGCGCTGTGCTCATTATCATCTTCGCCTTATACGAAGCGTATCTCGCGCCGGTCACATTCTTCCCATGGGCGCTGCTCAAAGACCGCACGATCCTTGGAGCCAATGTTCTGGCCGCCACACTCTTCGTCGAGTATTATCTCTGGAACAACTTCTTCAGCTCCTTCATCCAGGTCGTTGCAGGTCTGTCCGTCGTGCAGACGAACTATATCCTCAACATTTACAGTCTGGGGTCATGCTCTTGGTCGTTTGTTGCTGGAATCATCCTCTATAAGACAGGTGGTTTCAAGTGGCAGGCGATCCTGTTTGGATGGCCCATTACCGCGCTGGGAGTTGGTCTAATGATCTACTTCAGACAGCCGGGTGTTGATGTTGGATACATTGCTATGTGTCAGATTTGTGAGTCGGCTCCGATCACGATACTCTGAGCGTTATGCTAATCATGACCACAGTCATCGCTATCGGCGGCGGAACCCTCGTCATTTGCGAACAAGTCGCCGGTATGGCTGCCACCACCCATCAATTCGTGGCCATGGTCCTCGCCATTCAAGGCATGTCCTCGCAAATCGGCGGCGCCATCGGATCGACCGTCGCTTCTGCCATCTGGCAAGCCAACTTTCCCGACAAACTTAACCGGTACCTCCCAGCTGAGGTCACAGCCAATCAGACTCTCGTCACTGAGATCTACGGATCTTTGGAGGTGCAGCTCAGCTACATGGGTACACCAACTGGTGATGGCATCATCCGCGCGTATGGCGATACTCAGAGATTGATGTGCGCTGCGGCCACGGGGATTTTGGTCCTTGCTCTTGGGGCACTTTTCATGTGGCGGAACATTGATACGAGGGAGAGGAAGCAGGTTAAGGGAAATGTCTTCTAGGCACATACTGTTTTGATTGTGTTGCATAAAGAGAAGGTTGGATGAGCTCCTGGGTTGGAGGAGCTGTGAATTCGAAGTAGCCGGGACGGGTTGCAGAAGCAGAGACTCCAGAAGATACTTTGCAAGTGCTACACCAGAATCGACGCATCTGCATACCTGCAAATTCATGCGCTTGCTGAGATTATCAGTACCAAGTCGAAATCTGATCACCTCCCCGGCGGCTCCGCATCATTCGTGTTCTCCGTCTGCGAAGCCACAATATTCAAATCCTCCGGTAATCTCTGAAGCTCATTATACGATCCTCTTAAGAACCCATACCATTTCTGGTTATATTTCCATCTAAATACCACCCCACAGATCAGCTTCTCACCTCCCAAGAAAACTACCTCAATCCCCCAATATCTCTCTCATGGTATTGACTCACATCGGATTATAAACTTCCACAATAAACTCCACCACACTCTCCCCATTCGGAATCTGCGGATTGATATCCATGTATGTCTCAACAGAGACAACCTGCCTCGCACCACCAGCGAAACTGCCGTTATCGAGAATGCTGCATTCAGAGGATCTGCCGCCGTTTGCTGGAGTTTCGGAGGAGCAGCTTGCGCGGAAAGGTGGAGCTTTTCCGTTTTCGGAGGAGGTGAGGAGGGTCGAGAAGAAGCAGGTTGTGGGCGAGCAGGTGATGCGGGGGGAAGTCAGGTGGAGGGTCATTGGGGTGTTTTGGGCGGTTGTGAGGAGGAGGAGGAGGGGGAGTATGGAGAAGAGGAGGGAGAGCATGGTGGGTGGTGAGGAGAGTTCAGATGGAATGAATGAATGAATGTGGAGGAGAACCGAAGGAGAAGGTCAACTTTCAAGATCTATAGATCTGACTGACGGCTTGAGTATATCTCCAAAACCCGGGACCATGAACGTAGCAACAAACAGTCACAAGAAACTTCAAGATTTTTCGAGACGGGGATCCAATCTGGGGTCTTTCGCTGTTCGGCGATCATTCCGTGAGATGAACTTCGTTTGCCAAAATTGTAATTTGGCCTCTATATTGGAATTGAGTTGCCTTCGAGACCGTACTGAACGAGAAGCCTGGTTGTGTGCAAGGATATTCCACGTCCGGATACTCAGAGACTGGACGCGGCCGCGTAGCGGATATGAGGGAAACCTGCATCTCAATTGTTATTACAACCTCCTACTCTTCTCGCACGAACATCTTTAGATGGACATCGTATGCACGAATGGTGTTTGTTTCCAACACCCAGATGGGTCTCCAGAAGACTAGGCTGCTGCTGCGTGCCCCCCATGTCTTCCGCTATTTGGCCGTTGCCGTGATCCGCCCGATTTGTCGTGTTCGTTCCGGTCTTGGCTCTGAAGAGGACAAAGTTCCACATTTCCCTGCCGGAAACATTGAAAGGCTTCATTTGTACAACAGTTGTCGATGTCGGGCCCGAATGCTTCTCCTTCGCGTCGCCTTTTCCTGATATGCGCGGCTGTCTTCTCGTTGATTGTCATCTTGATCATTTCCGCAGAATGGTTGATACCAAACGGCTCCGATGAGAGCACCGAGGCAGGGAACACGCCGTCGAATCCTGGTGTTGGTGTAGCGGAGGAAGTAAACCGGCTGATTCCAGAGTGTGAGAGTGCATTCTCAACATGACAGCTCATGTTCGGAGGACTGACAAGGTTCAAGTTCCTATACGCCCAAGAACATCAAGAAACGGCACCGAGAATGGAGTCGCAGGCAATGTCGAAAATATGACAAGCGAAGAGATCGAAAAGGTATTGAACGAATGGAGCTCGTCGCTGCCTCGTAAGTCCATTTCGGGTCCTTTCCGTCGGCCAGAAATTGAGATCGGCTGACAGACTTTTCTTTGTAGCTGGTGATGGGTTTGTGCGTATCCAGGATCCGGACAGATATAATCTCCCGCCGCCTTTGCGATATCAGCGGTGGAAGGATGGCTCGTACGAGGATGAGCATTACTACTCAGTCGCTGTATTCCATCAGCTTCACTGTTTGGTCAGTTCAATGAGTCTCCAATATCTAGCTGCACCTCGCTGACCAGCTCCATAGGATGGCATACTCAAGGCATATCTGGGACGTCATGGCGAATCTGAGAGGTCTCCTGACGGAGGGCTTCCCGGCCATTCTTGGCATGTTCTCCATTGCTTCGCTTACCTACGCGAGGCCATCATGTGCGCTGGAGACACCGCTTTGGAGGGAGCAGATCCTGCGAGAGGCACGGATGCCTTGGTCGATGGCACGTTTGGGACTGGGACGACACATATGTGTAAAGACTGGGACGCGCTGTTCAAATACGTGGGCGAGCATGGCTTCCCAGGAAGCAGGAAGGAAGTCTGAGTCTGACCCATAGAGTGTCTTCCGATAGAGCAGGTCAATTGAAAGAGTGATGCTCTGCCTTGTGAAGTCGATGATGAATGTCAGGTCCGTGTTTACCTTGAAGCAGTCACGAGCATCCATATTTCGGCGCCTCGGCGAAACCGATGATCCGATGGGCTTGGCATGATAAGACGACACTTCCTCTCCAACAAGGGGAACCACATTCTTTCCCTTCATCGGCATCCTAGACGCTTCTTCGCACTCATCAGCTGTCTGACCTCGCCCGCGAAATTGTGTTCTCGTTCTTTGGAGCCAATCAATTGGCACTCCAGGATCGGCGGAGAGGCAACGGTTTCTCGGCCATGGCCGTTCTAGACTCGCTGAGCCACCTTGAGGCATGCAGGCGCCAGGCTGCGTGCTGTATGGCTGTACCTACAAGGTCACCAATTGGACTTCGCCCCCGCGGTTGATTATGGGAGAAAGATATATGGAAAGATACGGCTATCCTTCCGGGCATGGTATACCATTGATATCGCAAGGGATGGTCTCGGCGTGTCCTGTCTAGGTACCGCACAAGATTCACACACCCCAGCGAAGCTGTTCTCAGCGTCTTTTGTCTCTCCCGGTCAACCGTTCTTGACAAGTATGGGTGTCAGCTGAAGAGCACCAACGACAGAGGCACGAAGAAAGGCGAAGCCTTGCAGTTGCCGCACCTACAGACGCAACTCCCTTACATGCCCAACCGGCGCTCTTGCCATAGTGCACCAGACATGCTCGTCGACCACGGCAGGATCACGTTTCTTGGAGTCATTGTGGGCGTCCTCCTCTCGATCGTACTGGGTGACTACAATACTTGGAGCATCAGCCTTGGCCGCCGTCGCTGCCGGTTTGGGGTACTTGCAGCATGTATTCACCTCTGGAGCACCGATTGAAGGAGGAGTTGACTACGGATCGTTCAGATTACCTGTACTGGATATCACTCGAGACTCGCTACGGCTTGTCAAAATCAATGCCGGCGAAGGTCACCAGCGACTGGAGCTTCTCACGTCGTCTTTCAACTTCCTCGATGCACCAGCGTACGAGGCTCTGTCATATCACTGGATCTCCGGGAAGAGAGCCAAACTCCTAAGTATCAATGAGCAACCTGTACAGGTCAGTACAGCTCTCCATGATGCTCTTCGTCACATTCGGCATCGCAAGTTTGATACGTGGCTCTGGGTAGACGTTCTGTGCATCAATCAAACCAGTGACGGAGAGAAAGCACACCAGGTACCAAGGATGTACTCGATCTACGAGAGAGCCAGCAAAGTGAGGACCTGGATCAGCTTACCGGATCTACCGAACGCGGTCGACGTTCGCGAAACAAAGCGATGGATCTCCTAGCGCCCGGTAGTCAAATCTGATGACCGCACATGGCGAAAGAACCAATGGTGGATACACGACCTTCTGCGACAGAACTACTGGAAGCGCGTCTGGGTGATACAAGAAATGACAGCTGCACAAAACTCAACGTCCAGTTCGGAAGCCACATTCTGGGTTGGAAGGACTTCTATTATTTGGCCCAATACTAAGCAGAAATAGGCGATGAGCTTCCGAATCAGGGTGTCATAGAAGCAGTGGAAGATCTTCGTGCCAAACGCTATTCTCGCTCCGCTCGCTTTCACCTGGCCCAGCTGCTGCATGATTTTCAAGATAGCATGTGCTTGGATGCTCGAGACAAGATCTATGGGTTCTTAGGCATGGCTAGTGATTCCGGTATCGATGCCATTCCAGTCTGATATACGAAGTCGTCCTATGAAGTGTACAAGGATGTCATGATGTTTCAGAATGTGAGACACGGACACCAACGACTTGCACAAATGACCATGATGCACTTCGCAACGCTGTTGCGCAGGTTACTATTACGAAAAGCTGGCGAAGGCTCCGGACCAGAGCTCAAGCACTGGAGATCTGAGCTAGAGGATGCTGACATCCGCAGGGAATGGCAGTCTTGCGACCGAACATTCGAAGAAGATCCCATATGCCATCTTAGGTGCATCCTGAATGCTCTACGTGCATTCCGCACGCAATATCGAATGTCACTAGACTTCATCCGACGAGGTGTACCTGGCCTTCAACCCTTCTGGTACGAAAGTCGCTTTGAGTCAGGGAGCGATTGGGACGTGTTGACCCAAAGTACGGGCCGAGATGTGCATACCGGCATTGAGGTCATTGGTCGCATCATTGGATATGTTGCGCCCTCGAATATAAGAGACATTGACATCGCTGCTGATGGAGATAAAGTCAAACAATGGCGAAACTTCCTAGGCAGGACGTTCTCGGGATGAACGTATCGGACGTCCTTGGAAGCCGCAAACCAAATTCTCATGGATTTGCTGCTCAGCACCGATCGATGGTCCAGACTCGTTGATATACGAAATTTCAGGCTTAATCCCCGATTTTCGCTACAGGAAAACATGCTACTCCGCCTCGAGCTCCCTCAACAGGATCCAAAGTATCCCTGGGGCGAAATCTGGTGGGGTGGAACCATACTTGCTGTCGGCTCGACCGGATTTGTCGCTGTCGTGCCATCGCGTACACAGCATGGGGATCTAATTTGCCAATTCTACGGCAGCCGAGGTGCTGCGGTCCTTCGTGAGTACAAAGACAAGTATCAGGTGATTGGGAGAGCCGGCGTCCTATTGCATATTGCCGTTGAGGCCGAGCTCGGAGAGGCGGAGTGGGATCTGCCACTTGATATCGACTCTTTCGACGATTCTAACAGCGAGGTTGTGAGTCTGCGCATGAACCTGCGTATGCTGACGGCTTTGTCGCTGAATTCGTACGCTCTACCAGGCACGGTGCATACATGAAGCCTTTGGGGAGTCGACGTCGTCATGTCTTCGTAATTCGAGTTGTTCTGCTTGATTTTGAGAGCATGCAGATGACCTGGAATGACACAGGGATAGCAATTCAACTGTCCGGTTATTGGCACCCTCGAAGATGCTGTAACAACACCAGCGCAGACGAATGCATCCGCGGGAACACTCTTGCAATTTCCACGCACCCAAACGCTCGAAAATCGTCTTTCAACTTGCATTGTCCAGGCCCACTGTGACTACACCGAGGAGAAACCCCCAGAAAGAACATGGCATACAAACCAATGTCCTCATTTGCTCCCTTTGCGACAGCTTGTTGATATGTTAAGCATCTATTGCCAGCCTCACGAGTCTCACCCGGAAATAATTCTTCTGCCTCCTCCAGGAGAGCAAATCTGCCAAGCGCTATCAATTAGCTATGTCTGTGCTATATACTCGCTTGTCTGAGCAGTGAATCGCACTTCACATGCATATCGGGCAAGACAACATGTGATGGCTTAGCGCAATGCCGCCGCTACACGCACACCGGTCCGAGCTCTTGCATGTGGTCGAACATATGTCCATCTATGCTTTCATCTCGACCTCCTTTCCCTTTTTGCGAACATCCACTACGACTTCCACATTGACCGCTGTCGCAGCATACCTCACATACAACACCACTCGCCGGCCACCATATACAAAACTTCAACTGGTATATCTACGCTACGCTGAAGTTATCAGCTCCGTACCTCACGCTGTTCGTAGCCATGAGAACCTACGCAACCGGTGTGCTATGCCTTCAAGAGAGCTCTGAATGTGAGACAATGCTAACCTGCTTCAGCGCTTCAGTCGAAGCTCATCATCTTCTTCTCTGCTGCCGTCCTGCTCTCGACCCAGGCCTGCGCATGGTCGATCGCCTTGGACAACAGCTTCGACTGTACTACGATCTCCTACTTCGACGACGGCACAATTGACGAGACCAAAAACGCGGCATATGCCTCCTACGAAGGCTCGGGCGACGGTCCACCCCTGCTCCTCGGCCTCAACGCCACGGAATGCGTGTACTTCACGGACGGAGGGATGGTGTCTTCACATTGCTCGGAGTTGACCCCAGACTACGAGGAGAAATGGTACAAGAGCAACAAAATCTCATACAATATGCCAGAGGACACATGGTGCAACCTTGAGTATCTCACAATCGACTGGTTCACCAAAGTCAAGGCACCTCCCAGTTCGAAGGAAATGGACAAGTACCCAAAGATCGATGGGAAGGAGAAGTGCTATGATGGGCGCTATGATGTGTTTAAGGGTCTTGGGGCGGTGGCTTTCAAGTGCCATGACTATCCGAAGATCGACTACTCGAGGGATGAAGAGTAGCAGGAGGGACGATGTGCTACGACAACGTAGTGCTTCACGGCATTTTGAACATGATCCAGAGAGGTCGGTAGGCTCGACAGACGGACCAAGCCGGCCGAAAAGCGTTGCTTACACTTGAATTCAGCCGTTTCGAACACTTTTCGTTTGGTTTACTGGGTCAGGGTCACATGAAGGTCGCCCAGTAAGTGCATACTTCGTTCAATCATTTGGGAGATGTGACTTCTGTAATAACATGTGATTACAGCATTTGCATTTGATTGGTCTTAGCTAGGTGAACGACGCTCGGACCACACTCATCACGCACATGCCTCTTCCACACTACAAATTCTGCACTTCCGATACAAACGACGCTCCCTGAACATCAACCTTGAACTCGAACGTACCAGTCTTCGACCTCGCCCAATCCACTACCACTACCAAGACCTTCATCAACAACAACACTACCTGATCTCCTCCCTTAAACTCCTCAACACCATCACCAGTAAGCCTCACATACCCTCTACCATCACTGTTGATGGCGGCTGACCCTTCACAGTGCCTTCTCTCAAGTCCCTCACCCTTACTACCCTCGCCACTCTTGCCACCTCGGCCAACGCCTGGTCGATCATCTTCTACAATACCGGTGACTGCAACGGCGGCACCTCTAGCTACAACTACATGACCTACTGGGGTACGACTTCGTCCTGCATGCAGGTTGGCACTACGGTCGATGGCGCCGACTGCGCTTACCAGCTCGATGGCGGCGCGAGTGTTGCGGAGTGCTCGGTCGCAAGTCCCAGCATACCTCGAGTTGCAGGGTGTGAGCATGGGCTAACAAGGAGATAGGACGCCTGGACCAACGACTTCTACAACCCGAAGTCCGCCAGCATCTCCGTCCCAGCTGGCTCCAAGTGCACACTCTACTACACCGACGGCAGCTACCAGTGCGAGGCTCGCAGCAACGTCTTCCATGTAGAGAATCAGTGCATCCAGGTCTCGAACCAGTTGAGCGATGAGTTCGACTTCCTTGCCTTCAGCTGCGAGGATGCTTAGAGCTTGACACCTTCTTGCAAGTAAGTGCTCCTGACCAGATCGCAGCGGCATGGACTGACATTCCGCAAGACTTCCATCAAACGTCCTCGCGCTGCTTCAGACGCAGCGCTTTACGATACCACGATGCCAACGAATATAATTAACACAATTGGCGAAGTCCCCGGCCGGCGCACTTGTGCTCAACTCCGAGAGAGCGATGAGTGCCAAACAGGGGTGTGGCGATACTTTCATTGGCTCGCGACTAGGTCTGGGCTTCTCGTCGAAGAGGACCGGGCTACATCTAGACGAGCGAGCGTTGCTTTACTCCGAATGAAAACCGATCGATCTGATCTTCATCTGACCCTTACCTTTTCTGTCTCTTCAGTCAATCTTGTACCCCCTCTAGAACTGTTCGTGTTTGCTTTCCCGACTCGATCGACACGATCTCTTCACGCAAACCCGCATTCTTCAACGATCTGATCTTCCAAGATTTTGCACCCAGCCACAGTCCCCTCACTTGATTTTCCCATTCATCCCTCAACATCCAACATATCCTCCGTCATATTGATCTCTTGTCTGTCCGCCTGTATCTCACTGCTACCATGGACAATCAACGGACTTCAGACACGCCGTGGCTTGACTATCCAAAGCACCAAACAGACCAGCGGAGAAGGGACGAAAAGCTTGCTAAGAGATATTTACATGCACGCCGAAGACAAAGTCGTAGAGAGATGGAGGGCGTGAACGCAGTGGGGCATCGTACGAGGAACCCGCTGGCAAGGGTATTGGAGATGGTGTTTGGAGATCGGCATGGGGAGTAAATTGGGAAAAGTGGGGACCGTAGACATAGGCACAGTGACGGCGAGAGTCTATTCCAGAGGTGGCGACGATGCATCAGCGCACGCCATCAGTCTCATTCACCAATCCAACTCCTCGTCATCCACATTCCATATAGCCCCTACCGCATCCGCATACATATTCCCATCCCCACGCATATCTCTTCCTCCGCTCTCCCTATCTTCACCACCGAACTTACCACAATCACCATGTCCAACACGAACATCAACCGCCATTCGTACGAGGACTGGCGCACACCCTGCCAACGTCCAAATTGTCTGCGCTGTTGCCGTGAACCATCGAGATGGGAGAGAAGGGAGGCAGAAGTCCGCCGGAGAAGAGAGGACGAGCGGCGACAGAGGGAGGAGCGGGACTTTAGGGATGTTAGAGGGTATGTGGGATCGTTTGTTAGAGATAGTCTATATGAAGGAGAGCGTGGTAGGTGGTAAGGTTAGAGCTCGATAGGTGGAGAAGTCGATGAAGAGAGGACTTAGTTAGGTGAAGGTCGATGGCACATCGTTATCTGCCAAAAGATTTAGCTCTCAGATCGATCTGGAAGATACGCTGCATTACGTTGCTCCGTAGACATTCTCTTCTTGTTCCTTTCCTGACTTTATTCTTTGCCCAGCCGGCTCCTGCTCTCCTCTTGCTTTAGCCACATCCTGCCCAGCATGATTACCACTTCCTCTTCCTTCCGGTCATCATGTCCTGAATGTCGACGAGAGCAGCGGAGACGAGACGAAGAACGGTCGAGGAGATGGGTTGAGCAGCAACGAAGATGGAATGCTGCACAGTGGAGGCGTAGAGACAGAGATCGTCTGATTAGAGAAGCGGAGGAGAGACACCAGACGAGGAATCTGGTGGGAACTTTGGTGTTGGCTTTACTTGGAAAGAGATACGGGCTGTAGATAGCCTCTAGAGAATTCCAGGACTAGCAGTAGAATGGTTCTGAAGTGTCTGTAGGTCGTCAGTCAGTGCAAGAAGCCAACAAATTGGCCACACCATGTCTTGCCATCACATGCTCACTTCCACCACGACTAAACTGTAAGTATCCAACCATACCCCCCCTTCTCATCAAGCCAAAGTAGCGGTAGTGATGTCTTATGACAGCAGTGGAGAGCCGATGAGCATGACAGAAGGCGTGAGATACCTGAACCCATTTGCACTTTGATTTGTGGCTTGATCCTACGACCCATTAGCAGAAATCCAAAAGCATGCGGTTTTCTGTCTTCTGATCACTTACGCCTCCTTCTCAGGCTGCCTCTCAAGATGCACGTGCGCTCCAGGCATGTGAATGACCAAACTTCACCAGCCACCTTTTGTCTCAATGGCGTCCACGACAATGGTATCTTCAGTGACCACCTTCAACAATCTGCGGCTCTTTCAACAATAGCCGCCTGCATCCTCCACTTCACCATTCTCGAATGAGTCCTTCTTCCACATCCAACATCACTGACCGTCGCCATGACAAGCAAGAAAAACGTCCAATCTGACGTAGCGCCACGAGCACTCATCAACATGACTGCAGCGACAACGCCAACAAACTGCAACGCAAGAGCCGTGTCTGGAGATACCACCACCGGTATGAAGAAAGTCTTTCCCTTCATGGACCTTCCGCCTGAGCTCAGAAACCGAATCTATCGGTATAGCCTGGTCAGCAACAAACGAATTCGAATGAGCTGGCATCGTACCGCCAATTCGATTTGCACAGAGACCAGCTCAAAACTTGCTCCCGCCTTGCTACGTATTAGCCACATGGTAAAGAACGAAGCACAGAGCATTCTCTATGGAGAAAATCGATTCGCTTTTGAGCACGGGGGCTCTTTAGATGCAGGCATATTTTTCGACCAAATTGGCACCGCGACTCGCCATGTCCGATATATTGACATGACTTTGGTTGGCCCTGAACCGTGGATGGGCCGTTTAGCGGCGTCAACGCAGCTCAAAGAGCTGAGGCTTCATCCCAGCCGTGAAGCTCCTTGGTCGAGCTATGACAAGATGGCAGACTTGTTGCTACCGTACTTCAAGCGGATCCAGAGGCAAAAGGATGAGGAGGAGCTCTGCACCGCCTTCGACAGCGTCATCTTTCGCAGAGAGCCGCTCACTGGCTATGGAGCTGGCCGACACGGAACCGAAAGCGTGGAAAAGTTCGGCGCTGAAATCAAGCGTATACTGGCCAAGAGGCTAGATATCACGTACCCAAGTGCCAACAAGGCGAAGACACGAGAGGAACGGGAATGAGGCGTTTGGAAGACGACAGCTGCTTCCCGAAACACGACTTGGGTCCAGTCAAAGGCCGGCAGGGAGACCAGAGCGAGGAGTGAGCTTCCAGAAAACTACGACATGCTTTCAGTCTTCTCAGCTTGTGGCCATGCTTTCCAAGCAATATCAAGAAAACACATCTTCTTGAGGAGGGCGATGGAGGAGTCAAAAATTTGAAAGTTAAATATTGAGGCGAATTTTAGCCTTTCAAGTAGCAAAAAAGTATCAGACAGTATCGAGAGCGGCAATATAAGTTTCATGAATGCACATGTTTCTCTATCGTCTTGTTGATGTCTTCACATGAAGCAGAGAGGATGCATCGGCCCGCAAATTAGGTTCACGGAAATGGTTCGGCGAATTTGCAACGACACCCTGGTCCTTCGCAAGCCTCCACCTCAACAAACACCACCTTCTTCACGCCACGACCCACGGATCTGGAGTGCTTGACCTGCATTCTGCTCGCTTGTGTCGTCGACCTCGGCAGGCCCAGCATTTTGTGCCGCCTTGGTACAACAACACGCGGTACAGAAGCAGGAAGGAGAGTGGTTGTTTGAGACACGTCGTCGGGCAATGGCCGATATTGCACCTATTACGTCGTTCTGACCGCGACCACTATCGCCGCCCGTGAATATTCCTTGCATTTCGGCGCACTTTGAACAAGCAAGGAGCGCACATTTCAGACACTGGACTTCGGCTACGGCAGACGGATAATTGTACTTCGGGGTATCCGCCGCCGCCTTCCAGTGCCAGATTGCTCGCTCGGCTTGGTGCTACGCGAACCCGCGTGTGTGGCCGTATGGCGGCACCTCAGGGCAAGTATACTCCATCGCCATTCCCTTTGTTGTCCTCCACCTTTCTGCGACTCCAGACAGCTAACCTTAGGGCCTCTCTCTCCTGCGCGCTACCGGCCAACACGCACTCGACAAGCGGACCGGCCGCAGGAGACGTCCTCGACACAGCAGAGACGGCGGCGAGATGATATCCTTGGTCGAGCGCGAGGTCCAGCGCTACTATCAACCTTGGCTAGCTGCCCATGGCTCCTCCCTCAATGTCGCCAAGCATGTCGAGAGCATAGCGCAATTGGACCTCCAGAGGCAAGGCTACACACCGCACGCCTCCCGCGATCGAGCCATCACCTCATTCGCTCAACTAGTTGCACTGCACCTCAATGTTCGCCGGTGTATAATCTCCCTGATCGACCCCACGAGCCAGTACATCCTCACCGAAGCGACACGATCACATTCGACAGTCAATTCCTTCGCGAAAGAGAGCGACGAGCTATGGCTAGGGAGCGCAGTCCTTGCACGGGAAGACGCTATCTGCGAGCACTGCCTGATCAACCATTGTCAAGCTACGGAAGACGATGGTCGGATATATCAGGCACAGGGACTGATTGTGAGCGACTGTCGAGAAGATGACCGCTTCAAAGAGAGGTCGTATGTCATTAACGAGCCCGGCGTACGCTTCTATGCGGGCGTTCCGCTATACTCGAGAAACGGGTACATGATAGGCACTGTAGCTGTGTCAGACGAAAACCCTCGTCCGCACGGTTTGGCTGCAGAAGAGCTCAGAATGATGCAGGACACCGCACAGACTGTGATGGAGCACTTGGAATGGGCTCGTGATAGGGTGGATCGATTCAAAGGCGAGAGAATTGTCCGCGGGATGGCTTCCTTTATTGAAGATTGCTGTACCCTGCGAGATGGCCAGAATCAGGCTCGTGAGGAGACTTCACCTCAACAACAACGGGCAGACGATACACCGCCTATACGTCCCTCTCTCAACAAAAGGCTTTCTGCTCAGAGGCTGCTCAGGCGGCAGTCGGATAGGAAGGCTGACGGCATGTCGAGGATGTTTGCGGCAGCTGCTGATATCCTTCGAGATTCTACACTGGCAGACGGCGCGGCAATATTTGGTGCCACAGCAGAGACTAGCCGAGCAGCCAAGTTCAGGTACCTATTCCGTATCAAATGTTGAGCACCTAGTGCATGTAAGGCTAACCATGCATAGACCGGTCACTGGCCTCGATGGAAATTCAGAGAGGTCCGGACAGCCATCACCCGCCTCAGACTCTGATCGAAATACTACCTCTGATTCGGATAGCTCCCCTACGTCGCGCCCATGCCGGATATTGGCGTTCTCGGTCGCTGATCAACAGGCCAGCTCGTCCATCGAGGACGGATCTGCGCTGACCCTTGGAACCCTGGAGAAGTACTTCGCGATGTTCCCGCATGGCAGGACATTCTCTTTCAACGAAGAAGGGTCTGGGATCTCCTCCGAGGAAGAGAGCGACGCGACGAGCGAGCGAGAGAATGAGCCAAAATCGCCCAAATCGCCCAAGACTGGCTTTGGCAGCAATCACGCTGCGAGCCCTTCCAAGCCTCGACACAAGAAGCGACACATGGACCACAAGGAGCTGCTCAAGAAGATACCAGGTGCCAAGACCGTCATTTTCTTACCACTTTACGACCAGTCCGAGGAGAAGCTCATTGCTGGATGCTTCCTGTGGACTTCAGTCGTCGGACGCATGGTTTCGGATGCCGACCTCTCTCACCTGCGAGCCTTCTCTAACTGCATAGTTTCTGAAGTGATGCGGATCAATATGCAGCGGAACGAGGCAGCGAAGACGACGTTCATCGCTTCCATGAGTCACGAACTGCGCTCACCATTGCACGGGATTCTTGGCGCTGCGGAGTTCCTGATGGACACTACTACAGACGCGTACCAGTCTGGGCTAGTGACCTCGATTGTTACATGTGGCCGGACGCTGCTGGACACGCTGAACCATGTTCTGGACTACAGCAAGATCAACAAGCTAGGCCGGACCCAGATGCGACGACGAGCGAAGCAAAACAAGCCGATCAATTTAACTACTGACTCTTCCTTGGACAGCATGAACACGACGGTGGATGTAGATCTGGGAATGCTGGTTGAGGAAGTTGCTGAGGCTGTCACTGCAGGTCACACCTTCAAGAAGCTACCTGATGCACCGTCTTCGACTGCGACTACACCGGATAACCCTGCACCAGACTCTTTCGACGCGCTCAGTGCTGGTAAAGAGGAGATTCTACGGCCTCAGCAGAATGCCGGCGCTGTATCCGTACTACTGGACATTAGCCCAAGAAGATCCTGGAACGTCCGAATACAGCCAGGCGCGCTTCGGCGGATAATCATGAATCTGCTGGGCAACGCTTTGAAATACACGACTTCTGGATTTGTCGCCGTTTCGTTACGTGCCCAAGAGTCGTCCGACCACTCCAAGATCAACGCGCTCATTCGAGTCGTGGACTCTGGAAAGGGCATGTCGGAGAGCTTTCAGGGAGACAGGCTTTTCGTGCCGTTCAGTCAAGAAGACCCGTTTCAACCCGGTACTGGTCTGGGCCTGAGTATCGTCAAGCAGATCGTCGACTCGCTCGGTGGAAGCGTGGAAGTCCGGAGCGAGCCCGGCGTGGGCACTGAAGTTGATGTACATCTGCGATTGACACCTTCCCAAACGAAGTCCAACGACGCGAGCATGGAGGCTGAGATGCCGCCAGAAGTACGCGACAGCGAAATGGTAGAGGTCGAGAAGCGCACGCGAGGTCGGCACATGGTGCTGCTGGACACCACCGACCCAGACTTCCAAAGGCCGCCAACGCACCACATTGCACGCTTTCAGCAGACACTGCAGGAGATATGCACGAGCTGGTTTGGGATGACAGTATCTCGATCGAGCGATATGGACCAGCCGGACGCTGACTTATACTTGTATACTGAGCCACCGCCGATCGAGAAGTTGAGGGATCACCACCTCCGTGATGGAGGTCCTCCAGGTCGTGAGCGCGACGTACCGATCGTGATTGTTTGTATGAATGATCAGGATGCAATCTCAATTACGCGGGATAATCGGAGCATCTTGAAGCAATTGGGGAAGATTGTGGAGGTCATACCTCAACCATGTGGTCCCAGAAAACTGGCCAAGGCGTTCTCCCACTGTCTCAAGAGAGCTGAAGACATAACAAAAGAGCAAATCCAGGATGAACAGAATGTGCTCTCGTCCGATACGGAGCGGCCTTCTGGTCTTTCAGCAGACAAGACTGGATTGAATACGGCAGGGTATGCAACCAGCACACCCGAAAAGCCTGTGCTACATCGGAGCGATAGCTTGCGTCGTAGTGTCAGTGCAGCTTTGTCGTACCCAGTACCGCCACCTTTCGATCCCCAAACACCATCTCTCCAGTCACCAAGTGCCTCGGAAAACGTATCGCCCGCCGCAACACGACCGCCTCCTTCAAGGAACACGTCAACTGACGCAGCTGGACTGCTCAACGTGCCCTCGACAACTGCCCCGAAGCCGGAAGTACCTCACCTATTGCTCGTGGACGACAACAAGATCAATCGCCAACTCCTCGTCATGTTCATGAAACGCTGCAATTTCACATATGAAGAAGCGGAGAATGGACAAGAAGCCCTCGACGCATACCGGAACTCTCTGCTCCCCGACGGCGCAGCTGCTATCAAAGTCGACTCCGCCAACGCTACGCCCAATACGGAAGCACCTGTGATCTCTTCTACCCCCGGCAGCAAACGCTTCGATTTCGTCCTCATGGATATCTCTATGCCCATCATGGACGGCATGGAAGCGACGCGGAGGATCCGCGATTTCGAAAAGGAACATGGGATTAAAAGGACGACTGTTATTGCGCTGACGGGTTTGGCGAGTGAAAAGGCGAGGGAGGAGGCGGAGACGGTGGGCATTGATATCTTTTTGCCGAAGCCGGTTAAGTTTGCGGAGTTGAAGGGGTTGTTGATGGTTGATGGGAGTAAAGAGAAAGGGAGGAGGGGGAGTAAAGAGGGGGTGGGGTTGGTGGAGGGAAAGGAGGGGCAGAGGTGACGCGAGGACGTTGTACATGTTTCTAAAGTCCAAGCGGAGCTGAACGATGGGGACGGGCGGGAGGTGAAGAGGAGACGCATGCGTTAGGAGGGGAAGCGCAATCTTTTCGGCTTTTTGTTTCGCATAGCGGTTGGAGTTTTTGGGGCATTTTCTTGGGAAGTGTGCGAGTGAGAGCTTGCATGAATGGATAATGAGTAATGCATAATGATACCCGACTAGAAAGTTTGGTTCTCATCCCAAACTGAGACCAGATTGATTGCAACCATTCCCACACTTCCTAGACTATCTCGCTATTGGCCGAGTCTCCCCACTCTACGTGTGCAACACTCCTAATACAAAAGCACCTCTCTAAACTCCATCCGAATTCCCTCCCAAGTCTGCTGCGCAACAGCCATCTTCTCCTCTGCTCCCCCATGCACTCTCGCCAAGACCTGATGAATCACACGTCCATACCTCTCCTCCATAACAGCTTCCAATTGCTTCAAGATTGACGCTTCTTCTTTATCGGTTCTACAACCCTCCAAAGCTTTCTGTAGACGAGCAATCTTCGCCTGGTGGGTATTTTCACCACGGGATTTCTCGGCGAGAGAGACGCATGTTGATTTTCGACCCGAGCAGAGGAGGGTTCGACGGGTGTGGAAGTCGGCATCGCGGTCGGAGGAAGTTTTGCTTTTTGGGATACTGCCTTTGGTGCGTTCGTGGTTTCGGGATTGGAGGGCTTGGGAGCGAGCTTCTTTGAGTTTTTCTTGGGCGTCGAGGACTCGGATGCGATATGACTGTGGGCCTTCGCAGATGCGTAGGAGCTGGCCAGTCTTCGCGGGGGCGCAGCCTGTAGCTTCGTTGAGCAGTTCCTGGTGGGCGTTGCTGAGCTTTTGGAAGAGTCGGATGTGGAGGTCCAATTGGGATGGGTTCGTGCATTTGTCTGGGTGAAGGACGAGGGCTAAGGCGCGGAAGGCTGCATCGATCTCTGCGGCGGAAGGGTATCCGGTGGGGCCGAAACCGAGAGTAGCGTAGGGATCGTCTGAGTAGTCGATCCGGACATATATTGTCGTAATGTCTTTCGGAATGATGGCCATGCTGTTCTTGGTCTTGGTGGTTGTGGTGTCAATTCGGAAGGATTGGTATTCTGCTGTGCTGGCAAGGTTGCCTCGGTTGATGTAGTCGGAACTGGAATCTGCTGCTTTCGACGAAATTTGAAGGCCAGCTTGAAGTTATTATAGATGCAAATCTCCGGGATATTGTCCTCAAAATGGCGTTGTCCTCATTCACTGAAACACACGGACCATGTGATTCCAATCATTCGATCATTTGACCAAGCTCTAAATTTGCGCGGGCGAAACCAGAACTGACAAGCCTTCAGCGAATATCGATGTCCTCATGTGCAGCATCGAAGGCTCGTGGTGGATATGCATCACGGACCGGTTTCTACTCTGGTCTGAATCTGGGCACAATCCAGTCCAGGTCGAGCTTGTGCTGATGTCCAGGCGTTCCGTATAGCCATTTTTGCTTCTCCTTATCCCACTTTCTGTTCGGGACATAGGCCTCCAAGTTGTAATAGTTGTCTCGGTGAAATGGAAAGGCGTACGATGGCGGCCCACTACGTTCTAGAAACTCATCTGTCTCCAGCTTTGCGTCCTGCTCGGAGAAATAATAGACCATATTCGGTATTGGCGTTTTACGCTTTTTATTGAATTTCATTGTCCGCTGAAGCGTTCGCACAATAGTGTCGAGATGGGTCTGTAGTATCAGAGCGTGGTACAGAGGACTCCGGATCGCCTTCATGACGACGGCCGCGTCGTCGGATATGAGCTTGCGATTCCACTCTGGGAATGTGCCTCGTGGAATCATCGGGATAGGGTCCCTTCTCTCAAAGTTCGACTGAAAGTGGGCCAGGTCCAGTATCAAGCAAAGATGATTCCAGTTCATGAGACAGGTGGTGCAGGTACATACTTCTTCCGGGTTCGCAGGTTGTATGTGCTGATAAGGCCGCTTATGTATCTGCATCTTCTCCTGCCACGATGTCGTCAGGAGGGACTGCTGGGCGGTCTCTGGAACACTTTGCATCGGGATCGGCAGATGGAAAGACCTGTAGAGGACCCAGTACCGTCGTCGAACAATGTCTCTCGATATGGCGCTTTCATTCTCGATTACAAAGCTTCGAACGGTCTTGTTGACCCTCTGAAGGCGGATTACATCGGCTGGAGTGCATAGGCTAAAGATCTCATGCACCAGTTCCGCGGGCAGATCCAGCAGTGAAGCCTTCTCTCCCTTCTTCTGTTTTCTCTTGGCTTCCTTCTTCTTTTGGCGGTCTTTCTTCTTGGACTTCTTCTCCAGTTCCTCAGTCAGATCTACTAGCGGCTCATCGTCGTCCGCAATGATGGCCTTCTTCTTCGAAATCTTTCTTGGCTCGATCTTGTAGCTCTCCTCCAACGCCACCGTCGGCTTGGTCTCTATCGTTGTCGGTGGCACTGTCTTCGGAACGACCTGCATCCGCTCTTCCGAATCCAAAGTCATCCTGAATTTCTGCCGAAACACTTCGCCTGCAAGATCGAAGGGCGAGTTGTGTGAGAGAAAGTGCGATGTGGCGTCGGATTTCACAATCAAGAGGAGCCTTGCAGGCGTGAACCTTGCAAGGATGACTCAGCAGCGCCAAGCCTGAGACCGCTCCTGCGTTAACCTTCGATGTGCTGTGAACATCACCTTTGAATGAGAACATCAACAGTAATCAAATCAACTGCTTCGTCTTATTGATACCCGGCAGATACCAATCCAATCGCTCGACTGGGCCCATTGATCTGCTGTACAACTCACATTGCCATCACAAATGGCCACTACAACCGCCTCCGACATGGAGCTCAGAAGCTTGCGGTCACAGTATGAGGACACCGACGAAGCTGGCCCCGAAAGCCACCACACTCAATCTCTCCCACCCGTGGATGGCGGATGGCAAGCATGGACGTCCCTGGCCGCATGCTTCTTCCTGGAAGCCATTGTCTGGGGCCTTCCATTCTCCTTTGGTATCTTCCAAAAGCTCTACCAATCGACTCCACCGTTTTCTTCTCAGCAAAGTAGCATCGCAGCTATAGGAACTACAACCATAGGAGTGTCCTACTTTTCGTCGCCATTCCTGGGCATCTTCATGCAACGCTTTCCACACACGAGAAGACCGGCTATGCTTCTGGGACTGAGCATTATGGCCGCTGGGCTTGTCGGAGCAAGCTTCTGCAACTCTGTGTCTGCGTTGATCGCCACGCAAGGAGTACTCTATGGGATCGGAAGTATCCTGCTCTACTATCCCAGCAATCTATTTCTGGACCAATGGTTCATCAAACGAAAAGGCCTTGCATTCGGTATCATGTTCGCGGGGACAGGAGCCTCGGGTATCTGCGTGCCTTTCATTCTTCAATGGCTTCTCAACGCCTATGGCTTTCGCTCGGCACTACGAATTTGGGCAGTTGTCATGGTCATACTCACACTACCAGCCATACACTATATTCGCCCCCGTATACCACCTTCTGCGGCTTCTGCTCTCAAACCTCAAGATCTCAGGTTCATAAAGCGAAAGACTTTCTGGCTCTTCCAGTCTGGCAACGTCATGCAGTCACTGGGAGTCTTCATTCCCGCCCTTTGGATGCCATCTTTCGCCCTCACCCTCGGCTTACCTTCCTACGCTGGTCCGCTCTCTCTGGCCTTCTACAACGGCGCTTACTCGTTTGGAGGTGTGATAGGCGGCCACCTCTCCGACCGCTTCCACGTCAACGTGGCCATTCTGACCTCTTCAGTGATTGGCATGGTCAGCGCGTTCATCTTCTGGGGCCTCACTCAATCAGAAACAATGCTGTACATTTTCGCGTTGCTCTGGGGAACCTGTTCGGGTGTCTACAACGGGAGTTGGGCAGGCATGGCACGCAACATGCAGAGTCAGCAGCCGGAGACCGCCGTTGATACTGCGATTCTGATCGGTATAATGGCCGCAGGCAAAGGTGTTGGCAATGTCGTTTCTGGTCCAATCAGCGAGAAGTTGCTGGATTTGAACTGGAAGGCAGGGTCACACTTCACGTACGGCAGCAGATATGGAGCTCTCGTGATCCTGTGTGGTGTCAGTGCAGCTGCTTTGGGAGCATCTGCCTGGGTAGGGCGACTGCTGAAGTGGGTATGAGCGTCGCATGATAGATAGATGTACGCTCGCTTAAACCCGTGTTATACAGAGAAGCGATACGAGAACTATAGACTGTGCAAGCGCGCCGCGCAGCTGATCGAAGTTTACAGGTACTCAATGCCGCAACTGGACTGCAGACTTTAGGCCAGGTCCAGCACGCTGATGTGCGAGCTCGGCATCTCCCTTCTCATTAACACTGATCCGGGTTCTCGGTCGTCTTCTTGCAGCTTCTTGGATGGGGCCCGGACCTGAACGGCGTGCCAACGGTCTCGCCATTACAGGTGTCCTCGAACGTCTTATGCTTAGCCGCGACTTGTTCCGGCGTTCCATTGCCCAGATCGCAGCATGTTCCGGTGACACTTTCGAACTGGTCACCTCCAGCCGCGAAACAAGCCGCCGCTGTCAGACCGCCAGAGATCTCATAATTGGGCACACATGGCTCCTTATAGTTGGGATCTCCCTGGAGAATGAAGGTGACACAGCGATTACCTTCCTCCCAGGAGTCTTCTTGAGAGCGGACGATACTACCATCGAAGTCAGCATGGGCACGTCGCGAGGCAACATACAGCGCCTTGCCTTACCGAAAGGTAAACGCAGATGCCATAAGGGAAGCGAGCAAATGCTTTTTCAAGATCTTCATGATGGAGAGGGAAGTCCTTCGGGATTGACGGCGTGTGTTCTGAAAGGCGTGTTCTGGCCGCCTTTGTCCGCATACCTACCGATCATCCTTATATGCTGGACACTGGGCTCGGATATTCGCACCTGGCAACGTGAAGATTGCTGGCGCCAAGTGTGCCCGACATGCTTGTCAACTGTGATGAACAGCTCTGTCATCTGGCACGACTGCTGCTACTGGTCTGGAACTGGATCGATTGAGAACACTGGACACTAGGAGAGAGACCTCAGGACTGGCATTCATTGTGATCATCCTCTCTCCTTTATCAACTCGAGCTGTGTTAGCTTGCAGAGCTGTTTGAGACCCGTACATCTTGACTCATGCGTACTGGTACAGCGTCTCCGTTGCTTTCCCATTCGAACAACAACGAGAAAAGCCCGGCACTCGTTGTTCGGTGGGACATACTTTTCTGATCACAGCAGTCGCGAACGCACTCAGAGTGAATTGTGCACGTTGAATTGAAAGGTCAATATTCTCTTGGGCGTTAGACATTTGCAGGCGAGAAAAGTATGATGTGGTGTTTCCCTCTGTGGGAAAGTGCTAATGCTCTAATTTAGACAAGAAAGGCATCACGCAGCGAGGTGTGATGAGAGTTGCCGATTGATTTGCTTTATATGGAAGAATGAGGCAGCTTTGAACGCCGAATTGCAAGAGCACAGCACGAATCAGGGCATCATTGCGAACTCTTGGGATTTTCTGAACTAAGACTTCTGAAACGACGTCCGTCTCAAGATAAGCAATACAACCCGAGGTCCTCTCGACCGTATGGCAACCAAGTGCGATTCGCGGTTGGCGATGTAGTCAAGTACCCTTCGACTGGCGCAACAGACGCACTCCTATCGCCCGGTACTTCCGCATCCGCTCATATCAATGCAACCATTCTCATGAAGACATCTTCCGGCCGGGATGAAGAAAAATAGAAATGTCTCGTTTGGGCCATATTGCTCGGTCATTGCAGAGCGTTCAGCACGACCGAAAGTAACAGCAGTCCCTCCTCCAGGCCTTGGACTTGATTATGAAAGTGGAACGAGAACCTCCGTTTTCAGCTGTGCACTCGTAGGCGCCACCCACTCGAGGGCTCTCCAATCTTGCCTGACCCAGGTATCCGGACCTCAACTGCCTGAGTACGAGCCCACCTACTCCTCGTCGTCAGAAGTGAGGTCGATAATGGCGTTCTTGTCCTGGATGATGACGTCGGGCATCTCCTTGATGTCGACGTCTTCTTTCACTTCGACGAAAGCCTTCAACTGAACCGACTCATCTTCGAGATCGATGACTTCTTTGCCCTCCTCCTTGACGACGGGATCCACGAACTGAATCTCCTCGTCTTCATGGTCTTCTGTGCTGGCATCCTCCTGTGGTGTATGTGGAGGGTGGGCGAGGCCGTTCGGGAAGTACTCTCCGTGGAGTCTCAGATGAGCTTGTTTGGCCGCGTTCGCCCACCGCATGATCGCCGCCTTAGCCCGCTTGAGGTCTGCCTCGAATGTGGTGCTCTTGAACTCGTTTCCAGCTCCCGAGTAGACACTCCAAGTGTACTCGACGTTCCTCCAGCGATCTCCACTCAGCATGTCCTTATACTCCGGCTTCATATCGGCGACCTGGACCCAGAAGGCGCGGGAGTTGAAGTCGGTCTGGTAGTCTCGGCGGAAGTCTTTCACATCCTTGTAGAACCGATCAAACTCGCGCTCATCGCACCGTAGGACCTTGCGGATTGCCTCGTGAGGGTACATCAGGAAAGAGTTCGCACGACCACCACCTCCGCCTCCATTCTGGCCGTTGTTGGCGTTCTGATTCTGGTTCTGGCCTTGGTTTTGACCTCCTCCGCCTCCTCCACCGCCGCGACCGCCACCGGCAGTCTGTGGTGCAGCCGTGCCTAGCTCGCGCTTGATGGTACCACGGACTTTGCGTGGCATGACGACGATGATGATGTGCGAAGTTGTTGAAGAGCGTAGTGCGAAAAGAGATCGACGATGGTACGTAAAGGGCGAAGGTTGGATGGATAAGGAGGGTTGTTGGCGTTGTTGCTGTCTGAACTTGCGATAATGTTGTTGTCATGGATCAGAGTCGAGAGCGGAATGGAAACAGGCTTGGTGTTTGTCTTGTATCTTGCATGTGATGCTTAGTGAGGCCATGGAGTGAGGATAGCATCACCTGCATGCGCGATGGAACGGCATCACATGCTGCCTCAAGACCCAGGCAGCTATGACAGAGAGCCATGAGCGATTTACTAAGGAGAAACCTCTTACACTTATCTAGGTTGGAGTCGATCAGTTGGGTATACTGGCGTAGCATGCTGGGTTGATGCCACTTCGAAAGTGATGAAGTTGAATTAGCTGACAACCTTACTTAGGTAGACATTCCACTGTGCTATAAAGCCTGCAGGGCTGTTTGCTACCTACCCATGTAATAGAAGACACCAGAAGACACTCATTCACTACAAATCGCTTCATCAGATGTGCTCCTGACTTCCAGCTCACCTGCAGCTCACATTAGCTTCTGTCACATGAAGCCAAGCCAAGTCCGCAAACGTAACGAGCGAATGAGAGTGATCAGATGCGAGCTTGGACCAGCCGTGTGAGCGTGAAGATCTACACCGCGCTCCGAGACTTAGCGAAGCAGATCAGAGGCCTTACAGCTACAACAATCGAAAATTGTCGCCTTTGTCCACAGTTAAGATGATACATCAAGCTCAAAGACCTCACCGAAACCCAGAACCATGCAATCAACCACCAGCATACATCCCGCACTCTCGCTAACGACTGCCGAACTTGAGCATACCTATCAATGCAGCGACGCAACACTCGACGAACTCACGGGGTGCATCGCCCACATCCGTGGCGAGTATAAGGACACGATGATCGGGAAGGAAGAAATGAAACTACGAGCCCAAGTCTATGACGCCAGTGAGAATTTTGAGTAGGTGCTCAGCAGAAAAGGATGGCTGGGAACACGCCATATACGCGGTGACGAAGATGGTGATGAAGAAGATGAAGGATTCGATGAGGAGGAGGAGAGGATTGAGGTGACAGGAAGGATTGTCCACGAATTCTCAAGGGTTGTGTAGCGGGCCGCGAATGTTTTGTTGGAAATTCTCCATCAAATGCAGCAGAGGTAGAAAGGGAGATCGAAACCTAAATGGTTGAGAAGGAATCTAAGACAAATTTGGATGTGGCTCGCCAGCCAGAGTCTTCGAGGCAAGCCCCACTGGTCGAGTATGGGCACAGCAGATGGACAAGCGAGGCGCAATCTCCTCGTGTTCGCGGCAGATAGGTTGTAAACGACATACGGATCTAACTAGCCACTCACATGAGCAAGAAGGCAGGCGAATCTTGCCCGTCCATTACGCAACCCTTTCTGTTCAATCCTTCGTCCGTCATCTCTCTCCGGCATTCGAGAGCACTCAGATCCAATCCAATCCAATTCAATACGAGTCCAAGAAATCTCAGCAACGTCTTAGAAATCTGAGCCCCAAATTGAATACGCAAAGCAAAGACGTGTTATGTCTCGGTACGGACGAACGAACTGGTCCTGCTGGATCAATTCCTTGGGATCTTGGCGAGCTACCAAAGTCTTGGGTCTTGAGCCTCAGGTCATCGAAGAACAACCAGGTTGGCGTAGTTGCGGACGTCTTTGGCTACTCTCGGGCTAAGACCCTTCACGGAAGCCGGCTTGGAGATGCGTCTGAGCAGGTGTTCCCACAATGGCCGGGATGAGTTGCAGATTTTCGAAGATCCCAAGGACAGGTCTAAGTCACTGCTCCACCTTGGCCACTACTTGGAAGATCAAAGAATCGCAGACGGAGAGCTATCGGTGTTACAACTTACGTCCAGTTCGTTGCCTACTCACGTTACACAAACAAGCTCGCATATCACTTGCGCCTCAATCTGTCGTCGTCACAAACCTACGCGTCCTACCAATGCCACCAGTCGCCGACACCTCAAAATGCGAATACGCCGGATTCGGGACCAAGAGGGTGTACAGCATATTGAAGCCCTGCAATTGTCCCATGTGGCATATGCCAACTGCGGATGACCTGGCAGGGAATTCGGATCGGACCCAAGCGTGCCGTCTTGGCGATGGATGCTTGTTGTGTGAGCACGCGAATCCGGAGACTATTTCCATGCGATCGAAGATGTACGTTTGTTGTCGAGAGCAAATCTGTATTCCAAGTCGACAAGATGAACTGCGGAGGCAATTTGGCAGGCAACCAGTTGCCGGTAGCGGCATGCGATATGTCGGACGGATACATGCCACAAGCCGGAGACAAACCTGGAGCTACATATTGGAGATGGCCTCCGGTCCGTCTTCACGGCTTTCATCAGCAAGCCCCAGCCCTGAGACCGCTTCCTTGGCCGCCAGAAGGAATGTGTAGAAGCGAGCTGTGGAGAAAAACGGCTGCTGTCAGCAACGCCTCCCACGTTGGTGGGTTGGAATAGGCAACTGTCGGTCTGGACGTTTTGGTTCTGCTTACATGAGATGAGTACTTGATGGATGTGTCACACCACATCACCTCAGCAATTGGCATTACTCGCCAAAGCTGCGATCTGGTCTTGGATGAATGCATCTCCAACGGCGAATGATGTGGGAAGGCATCTGCAGCACGTCGATAACATGCAATACTTTCATATCGCGAGCTGCAAGTTTTGCACAAGTTGATCGTACACCGTTACTCGACTTGTTCAGTGCGGTCGGGGTGTGCGAAATCGCTGACCGATGTCCGAGAAATGATCGACGCTGTCTCGCTTTCGGCTATTGCATTCGGAACTGCGTCCCGGCAAGAGCTAGAGCTGCGTTGGTCATCCGGTTGTCGGCAGTGGCTTGAGGTTGTTTCTGAAGAAACGTGCTGCGACCTGTCAAGATGAGTCCTGCTTGCACGCGAAGCTGAGCTGAGTCTCCGGAGTTAATCCATCAAGCAACTCGACTTCACCAGCTCGACGTGAGTTGTGGTCAGATTAATATCCTCCAGCCAGATGTGATCCTGGAGTATCTGCGATGATGTGGGGTTTGTTGCCAGCCCTACAAGGTATGAATGGCATGTCGGCGTTGGCATGCGCTCCACAAGAAAGTGCTCGACGACCGATCCAAGAAATATGTGCGGGGCCTTTGCATATCGAATGCGCGAAAGCAAATGCAGGACTGTCCATATGACCATCTTTGCATATGACCAGCGTCGTTGTCTGCAAGTGTGCATGACGTCCGGTTCCGGCTCAGTCGCATCGCAGACCGCGGAAACCCAGCGGGAGCAGCGAACGTCGATGACCCAACGTCGAAGGCCAGCCAAACGTTCTTGAAGTATGCCGTTCGCGGTGTGAGATCATTGCAGTCCAGATCCGAACAATGCAATGCTTACAATCTTGCTCAAATTACGCAAAGACCAAACTTTCGCAGAACATACCGATGATGTTTGCCAGAGCGCATACCGCTCGGATTCCGCGATGCTCCGCGGCCGAACCAAGCACCTGCAACCCGGCCAGAAACGCATCGAAAGGCAATCTGCAGCCTCTCTCGCCATGTGCGATCCCAAACAACTCCACACGCTTGGCTTCCGCTCCAAGTGATTCGTCCGCTTTCTCGCATCTGGTTCCGTGAATGCTCAAAAGCTGCTTCTTCACGGATGCTGACGGACGCATCGACCAGGATCAGTCACGCCAGAGGGCTGGCCTTGGCATGCACGACGGGGCCACCCAGAGGCCACGGCGCGCATATGCGTGCAGCTAGAGAGCTTGCAGCTCGGTGTGTGGTAGGTGCATCACGTCAGAGCAGCACGCAGGAATCGGATTTTGCGCTGCAAACGTGTGTGCTGTGAGTGAGCAAGACTCCATAGCGCTGACATAGCAGCTAACCTATCGCCGACGACGGAAGCATGGCAAGCACCACCTCAGTTAGTGACTCCCGCCTCTGCCCATGCGCGCGTTGGCGTCGGCAAGGCGAGTGCATGGCAGGTCCGAACGAGTGAAGTCACCGCCGTCCGGCGCGTGCCTGGAGGATGCCCTTCTTGCCATACATATTATTCAGACAGGGCGCGTCTGCTCCTGCTCGCGTAGAGGTTGGTTCGTACTTATCCTGCTCAGCTGGCTTTGCGCCGACCCATATCCCTTCTGTCCCTGGCGCCTGCACCACGTGGGAGATTCTTGTCGTCAAGGAAGGTCGTTACCTGCGAATATACAGCCAACTCTAATCGCATCCGCTCTTAAAGCTCCGACAAGGGTGCCAACATAGCTTTTTTGCTGTTTGGCCATTCTCCGAGCAACCTGCTCATATCCTGCGAACTGACAGCACACTCACTTGGCGACTCACCTGTGGTCGTTGCGACTCATGCGGTCAAGAAACGCGTTGATCTTGACATCTGCGGCGCTCCTGTTGGGGGCGCTGCCACTGGTAGCAGCTCATGGCGGAGGAGAGATGGAGATGGAGGCGGGTCATACGGCGGCCGCGGTGGTAGAGGAAGCGCCTGAGCATTTGCTTCCTAGTTACTTCCGGCATGCAGAGTATCGCGGATGGCATCTGGCGCATACCATCTTGATGGTCCTAGCTTGGATCGTCCTCATGCCTTTGGCCATCTTTCTGAGTATAGCGCGATCAAGATACCACCTACCGGCGCAGGTGGTGTTCCACACATTGAACGGTTTGGGTATCTTCACCGGATTCGTCTATAACCACTCGACGCCCGATTTCTACGTGAACAACAGCCACCATCCTCTCGGTTGGGTAGTCACCGCCTTCACCATCGTCTGGACGATCTTGTCGTTCTACACTGCGTATAGCGAGTTCAGGAGGCACAGGCGGTCTTCTTCTGGCCAAAGTCGATCTTTGACAGCCGCGAGCATCGCTCACTACAATCGGTTACAACAGCAATACAATGACGAGATTTCGCCAAGAGACTCAAGAGATTCTGGACAGGGAACTGAGCGCAATTCCGCTTCCCTGTTTGGATCCCGCCAGAACTCCACCGACCATGTCTTCCAGAAGTCTGAAGAGCCTGAAGATGACTTTGACGACGAGGACGAGAGGGATCAGGAAGAGAAGAGAGGCTTTCTCGGAAACAACAGAGTGGATCGCTTCGTTTCGAAAAGCATTCGCAAGCTGTCGTCGAAGCGCGCGACCAAGGCAGTCCGCGGCACTCAGATCGTCTTGGAGAAGTTCTTGCTGCTGCTTGGCTTCACAGCACTGGCCACCGGATTCATCGTCTCTGGCGGCATCTTCAGGCAACGCAGAATCTTTTCCGGATTGGCGCACTACATAAAGGGAGGAATCTTCGTCTGGTATGGGCTTCTCACGCTCGGACGCTGGATGGGGGCTTTCACCGAGTTCGGTTGGGCATGGAATGTTCGTCCAGGTCGTCCAGTCGTGTCCAAGTGGAAGACTATGATTCCATCCGCAGAGTTCACCGAGTCCTTCGTGATCTGGCTGTACGGTGCGAGCAACGTGTTCCTCGAGCACATGAACAACTGGGGTGGCGCCTGGACACCATCCGATCTCGAGCATCTCAGCATTACGGTCCTATTCTTCGGCGGAGGTTTGCTCGGTATGATGTTGGAGTCGAAGTGGTTGCGAGATTTCTGGAACACGCCTGTGGTCGACCAAAAGAGCAAGGATCATGAGCGTGCAGGCGCCTCCCGCTTCGCCGCGCACTCTGCCGTAGAAGAGTCGGCAGATGAGATGTGGGAAGAGCCGAAGTCATACAGAGTTCCATTGAACCCGATGCCAGCTCTGACAATAATGCTGCTTGGTATGATGATGAGCGGACACCACCAGACCAGCATGGTGTCGACCATGATGCACGCCCAATGGGGTGGACTTTTCACAGCCTTTGCGCTCGCGCGTGGTGTGACCTATGTCACCCTTTTCCTGAAGCCGCCGACGTCGCATTTTCCCTCGAGACCACCGAGCGAGCTGGTTGCCGCTTTCTGCTTGACCGGTGGAGGACTGATGTTCATGAATTCCGCATCGGACACTGTCTGGGCGATCGAATCGAATGGCCTAGACGCCATGACCATCTTCACCATGTGCATGGGATTGACGGGCATCATCCTGGCGTGGGAAGTGTTCCTCTTCGCCATCAAGGGATGGGCGGTGCGCAAAGAGCGTGCGGCAGCGGGAAGGCCGCTCTGATGAAGAAAGAGCCAGCACCTCTTCGAACGACAGGACACTGTACGAGGCGCGCGCTCCTCAAGTTCCGTTTACGAGATGTTAGATGAATGCTCCCAGGAATAGTTGGATTGGACTTAGATTCAGAGTCGATCTTTTTTGCATTGCGTGGGCGCAATGCTGCACGCTTTGGACGCCGACTTTGGACAGGCGAGCGTCATGATACCCCCATTTGCTGATGACTGTCTTTATGATTTGTTGATTTGGATGAACGGAGCATCGGATAGACCTAGGCACAAGACTAATGTATAAATCTTCCACCGCCATTTGTGCCTTCTTGGTGTCGTCTAACCGTCGGTAGTGAGCCCATGTAAAGGGGTGGGCATGATGATGGGGCATTGTTGCCGAACAGAGATGTCGTCCATTGAAGGTCAAGTGTCGTCGGGATGTATCTTCGGCTGAAGAGGCGGTCGAGTCGATGGGTGTTTGGACGTGCACACGTCGTTGTTGAGGGGTAAAGGAACGCAGTAGTGTTGGAAGAGCAGTGTCCAACTTGGAAAGAGCGACGCCACCACTGCCACAAGACGGCCTTCACGTGAATTCTTCCGATGCCAAGCCTCGTACTTGCGCCACAATCAACCTCAAACCTTGATCGAGACTTCTACAACATCTGTCGTATCATCAGTCGGTGTTCAAGACGGAGCAAGATGGCGCCGAAGAAACCCATCGAGAAGAAGCGGCGGAATAAGCGCAAGTCGCGGACGGAAGGTAAGAAAACTCATTTTCAGAGAGTGAAGAATGTTACTGACTTTCACACAGTCTCATCATCATCTTCATCAGACAGCGAAAGCGTAGCATCTGAGCCCAAGCAGCCCAAGAAGCAGCCGGTCGAGCCAGTCGCTGAGGTAGAGAAGGATGGCTCAGGCTCGGAGCAAGAACTCGATGATGCTCCCATCTTCACGGAGAAGAAGCGTGTTCAGGACCCGGACAAGACGTTCGAAGAGTTCTATCTTCGCCAGGCTACTCGAGAATTCGCCAATGATCTGGACAAGCTGCGCTCGGCAGGAGATTTCAATGAGAACAGCGTTCCAACTTTGATCAGCGCGTTGAAGCAGGGCACTGCGTGCTTCACTGCGGATGAGCGGAGGAAGGTGGCAGAGTCGCTGCAGAAATGAAGCTGCAACGCGCAGAGACGGCAGACGCAAGCGTTATGAACCAAATGATCTAGCGGTCGAAGTGTTGAATACATTCGGCTAGAAGACTACAGGTATCAACCACGAATTCTGTGACCTGGATCCCTCATGGCCCGCAGCTTAGGAAACTATCAGCCACGCGAAGCCACTCAATTCTGATAGATGATTGCGCTTCGCTTCAACCTTGAACAAAGCATTTGAAGTAGCCTCAGGCTCTGCGAAATCTTAAGTTCGCACCGCCACCAATTGCGAACTCATCTTCCGCTCAACAACACGCACCTGGCATCGGCACGTCTTCAAGACTAGCCAAAGACTTCAACTCGAAGTATCACGTCCGTATCAGTCGAGAAGGCGCTCGAAACCCACACGACCCCACCAGGCCTCCACTGCCTCCCCATGGACCCCGTGCCGCCACTCCCACCACCTTCTACAGGCGATCACGCCGAACAGCGAAGCAGCCTTGGTGCGGCCCAGCCAGCATCATTCATGGGCCTACCAGCCGAGTTGCGCCTGCGTATCTACGAATTCCTCTTTCACAGAGAGCCAACCAGTAGCGTCGACCATTGCTGTACCTTTCCTCCGGATCACGAGGAAGACGATCCAAAGCAGAACCTCATCTGCGAATGCTACAACACAAGGCCCTGTCAAATACTAGCTTGCAACAAGCTCGTCTTCAACGAAACCGTTCCGGTCTTCTACGCTTCTTGCGAACTCCGACTTGTTCTTCCGACGTACGATTGCTCCAAGGCAAGAGCGCATTGGGGAAATTTCGCCACAGCTCTGGACCAACTTCCAGAATACGGCTGCGAGTACATATTCCACCTACTGCTCGTGGGATCCGCAGCATTCACTGCAATCAAGGTCGAGGACACAGACGTCAGCCCGCACGACCTCATAAGGAATCAACTGGAGCTCGCCGCGAAGCGCCTTACTCAAGTCAAGCGAGTACGGGTGCATTTCGATGTGGACCTTGAGTGTCAACCAGCTGCATTCGATGCAGATGCGTTCGCCACACTCACGACCTTTCCGAAGTTGGAGCAAGTCCTGCTCGAAATGTCCGAATGCGTGCATGACGACCTCAAGCATGCGGCAGATACAAAAAAAGAACAAGAGCAGATAAGAGCCAACGTGACTCGCTCCATCCAGGACAAGGCCGCCGCCGCCCTGGGCAGGAAGGTGGAAGTCATCGGCGGAGTGCCCTAGGCTGAATCAGCTTGGGCACGCTCGCGCTGCGCGAATTGGAAAATGACCATCAAGGCCTGGGTTGGATCAGACCTCAATACTCCTTAGCAGACACCGATCCGAGACTGAAGCACGAAGCATGAAGCCATGGTGCATCTCCGAGCGGGTCGTACATATCAGAGCTTTTTGACACACGGACAAAGAGGACAGAATATCAAAGATCGCGTACCACAGCTAGGCACTAGACACTTTCAGGGCGGCATTTGTTACGATGCAGGCTTGCAGGTCAGTGAGGAGGAGCGCTCAGACCACGGGAATGAATCTCTCCACGTCACGGAAAGCGATTTCACCAAGCCTCGAAAAGTTGCCATTGAGTATAGCGAAATGCGTCGCTAGAGGAGCAATCCACTATCAAGTGCACATGCGATAGAGTAATAACGGAAGGCAACGCAGGAAAACCACAAATAGATCTCCAGCAGAGTCAATACCGTTCCTCTCACTCTTCCTTTCTCAACTACTCTTACCACATCACATCCCATCCCATCCCATGCGATCTCTCCATCTACCAAACAAACCATTGAGGGGTATAAAGTTATACATCAAACAATCTCCATCTCTTCTCGTTCTGTTGTCGCACATATATGAAAAGGAAAATTCATCTACCTGAGACTCCGTATCCGTCTCGTATCCAGTTTGCACTAGTCATCCATTTGCGCCTTGCCGCATCTTCCCAAGTCGTAAAACCCAAGCCCAACCGTTCTCCGCCGCTGTCATATCGTCATTGAATCCCGAGGAAACATGAAATCTGCCGTTTCAGCGCCAATCCATTCCGCTGATTATTGGAGGCGGTATCTGTCACGCTCCAACTCTTCCCGCGATAATAATAATCAACACCACGCACACTTCAAGAAACCATAACATTCCTCCCCTCCCCCTTCCGAATCGAAAAGAATTTCCTGATACTCATTGACCTACTCGCCTTGGGAACATGCCCCAGAGGCCGAGGCGTAGTATCAGTCGACGAAATGAACGCTTTGCTATCCGGACTGGTGTCTTTGTCCTGTGCGCTGGCTTGCGAAGGTGTCAATGGCCGATCGCTGTTCTGCGGGAAAAGAGTATGCCCCGGCCGTGACAAGTCCTTCGATCGCTTCTCCGGGTCGGGAGAGACATCTTTCTCAAACTCGGGGGATCGGCCGCTTTGGCTGCTGTCGAAGACATCCTCACTCGGTCGAGTTTCCTTGTCGTGTACAGAGTCGATAGGCTTGGAGATGGATTCTTTCCTCGGAGTGTGGTTGGCCAATGGTGGCAAGTTCTTCACTCTCCTTGAAATCCTCCTTGAGAAGCCATTGCTCCAGGACGTAGATTCTTTCTTGGTGTGATTGGCAGCTGAAGGTGGGAGAGGCTTCGATGTTTCTTCTTTCGGCTTGGCGGCGCTCGACCCAACCGGCTTTCGCGGGATAGGCTTGATCGGGGTCTCCTGGATGGCAGGGATATTGCCCTGCGATCTTGAACGTCGAAATTGGGCTTTCGAGTCCCGCGATGGGGCAGCTTTGAGCACGAAGTTTGCGCCTTGACTTTGTGATCGCGAAGGCTTCTTAGCCGCCGATCGACCTTCTCGAGCTTCATCAGGAGGGTGACTTCGAAGCGGTCCTGAATTTCGGAGAAAGTCTGCCAGCTCGTGCACGGCCTCTTGCGGTTCCTGTTGCGGATCTCTGCTGCCAGCAGTCTTCGGCCTTGGGGGACTGCCAGCAGCACTACTTCGTGAGGCAGGTGTGGGAGCACGTCGTCGAGGTTGCTCATAGCGTGTTTCGAAAGGTACAGGATGCGGCTTGGATATGGCAGCTTGCGAGGCCCCTGCCTTCGTGTTCGGCTCTTGCGGTAGAGGCTTGTCCAGCCAGGGGCCTGGTTTTCGGTATTTGGTCTCCTTCGCGAACTTGGAGCGCAATGGCGATGATGACGAGCCGTTCGGTAGGCTGGTTGTGGAAGACAGTGACTTGCTCTGGGGTTTGTTGCGTCGACTAGCAGCAGCGGCATGCTTTGCGATATCTGAAATCACCGTCTCCAGAGCAGCGAGGTCATTGCTTAGATTCTTGCCTTTCGCTCGCAGGTCGGCGAGATACTTCATCCAGCCCTGCTCATTCCCACGCATCGCGTCGAACACTTCGTTGATTTCGTTATTGGTAATGCACCGAGTCTCGATCTTGGTCAGATAGTGGGCCAGCTCCTTGGTAGACTTGATGCCATTGTCAATATCGAACATGGCAGCTTTGGCAGCCTTTCCAGTGCGATCGATAATCTTTTCGATCTTCTCGTTGCCATTGAGCAGGTCGGTGCGGAACTTCTTCTCGTCCAACATGACTTCAAATGCTTCCATATGCTGCATAGGCAGCTTGAGATACCGTATGCGCTCTTCAATATCCTTGATAGCCAGGTCAAAGTCCTCAGATGTCCTCTCCAGGAAGCTATCCACCTCGTTTACGTGGTTCTGTAGTATACGCACAACCTCTTCGTTGGACTTGGCTTGGCCTTCCTTTAACAGATGCATGCCAAACACAATCTGAGCCATCAACTTCGTAACAAAATGATACTTGGCGGTTGGATTGTGTTTCCATCGTGACGCAGGCGAATCCTCAAAGCGATCCGCTTCGAGCAGCTTGCGACGTCTCATCTGTGCATCGGTGTCATTGTCGGCGTTGGGGTCGGACGGGTGCTCGGTTGATTCGACGATGGACTCCTCGAAGGCTTTCTGCATGGATGGGAGAGGGTGGGTTGGAGGAGCCATGAGGGCAGAATCGGACTCGTTGTCGCTCTCATCGCCGCCCAAGTTCGCCCTTCCTCCTGTAGATCGACTGTCTCGGTGCTCTCCTTGCGCCGACAGCGAGTGAAACTCATCATCTTCGCTCTCACTGACTTGCTGCTGGGCGGCCATGCTGCCAATTAGTAAGACTATAGGCAGGTATGGCCGCAGCTATTGGAGATCTGCCAGGCGGCCCGCGAGCAGCACGTTGATCGATCAGACTGGAACTGACGGGGTGTCGTGCGTGACTCGGGGACGAAACTCGTGTGCATGTGGGCTGAAGGTTAACCAGAAGGCTATGAGCAGAAGAGTATGGGAGGGTCTGGTCAGCGGTCCATTGGGCGCAGAGGCTCAGCTCGTGTGCGCATCGCCAGGGCGGTCATCCGGAGGAGCAGGCGGATGGGCGGTGGTGTTGAGTGCGGTGGGAGGGTTAGGGAGAGGGAGAGGGTGGCGGTGTGGAAAGGAGATCGGGGGTGCATTACACATTACACCTACTCGGCGTACGGTGGTTCTGCCATGGCATCGCGGTGATGTGCATCGCTGTGCGTCCTTTGGAGGGGGACTCGACCTCTGAAACTGAACCAAGCCGGCAGCTTCTGCATGCACCAGCATGCGTCCGATGTGAGACGATGCTGATTGGCTGGACTTCCACGGTTCGTCCACCACCGAGCGTTGATGCGACAGACGAACGCTCTCTGCTTCCTCTTGCAGGGAAGACCAGGGAAGACGTCGCTGCTGCTTGCTGATGGTTGCTGCTGATGCGGTGGTGAGGCTCTGACGGAACTGCCGGCCACGATTTACCCTACACACCCACACGCGACTCGCACCTCAGGGCAGCGCAGTCGTACGGATATTCCTCCTCGGCTGCTTTGCTCGCCTGGCCTGGCTTGCGGTGCTTCTATTTGCAGCTGCGGGAGCTTGCCCTCTCCTGCTGCTGGCATTCAGCTGCCGAGCCAATCTATCCAGCCCGCCACCGAAAATCGTTGTGGAGATCGTGAGACTGCACGCGTTTCACCTCCAAACCAGTCTCGTGACCACGAGCGATCGTCTCGCTGCTCACTACACCGTACCGCGACCAGAGCTCCCGATCAGCGCATCAGGCGCGTCATCATGGCCGCCGCTCCCGACGTCCAGCACAACTTCATCGGCGACAGCAAGCTTCTCAATGCGACCCTCACCCAACGGACCGAGATTCGGAAAGCTTTGACCGGACTGTTGTTCGAACTGCAGCGGCTCGAGGGCCATGCGGTCCAAGTGCAGGCCGATGTCAAATTCAATGTCCTGGGACCGACACCCAGAGAGCACGTCTATTCAGTCAGCGTTACAGATGCCAATTTCGACTCAAACTTCTTTGCGCGGACCAAGACGCCAGCTATACGAAATGGGATCGGGGTAGCAGCCTCGCCACCAGCCTCAAATCACCACGACCGACGGCCTTCGTCCGTGTCATCGTCACGCAGAGGAAATGACAACGAAGAGCCACCTTTCAAACGGATACGGGCCGACGGCGATGATGGGTCTGGTTTGCGAAGTCGAGACAATGGCAGCATCTCCGAACAGTCTACCGATCAACGCGTGAACGAAGTGTTGACATACGTCAAAACGTGGCATGATGAATGGATGGCGCAGGGGGGTTGGCTTTTCGACACACTCAACGCTGTCTCCAAAAGCACGAAGGAATCGAACGAAGCTGTCGACAAGAAGCTCGACACAGTCCAGGACGTTCTTGGCCAGAGCATCAACTCCGCGTGCGCGTCCACAATGTCAGAGCTTGGGAATATCACAAAATTGCTACCCTGGCTGGAGCATTGTCGAAAGACAAATGCCGACAAAGTGCAAGCCCGGGAGGAGAAGTGGAGGTCAAGCAGCGCTACGTTTCATGACCAGTCTAGGCGCGACAGGGAGGCTGCCGAGAGAAAACTGGAAGAGAAGCTGGAATCGCAACGGCAGCTACTCGTCAAGATTGCAGAGGCAAACGGAATTGACGTCGAGGACGAAGATAAACGCAGCGACGCGAGTCTGGGCGCGCAATTGACTGCTGAACTTAACATGGAAGCTGCTCGTCACGGAGGAGACTCACGAAACAACTCGACACAAGAGCCCATCAGTATCGATTGAGCAGTATCGATTGAAAGCCGAGCATATGGCCGAATCCTATCCGGGAGAATTAAGCGTCATCCTACCAACCACGCCACCTAACCCAACAGTCACGCACTGTCTCCGCATCATCAGTGTCAGAATCGACAATGAAATACCATCCGAAGTTGACACCCGCTATGCAAGCGTGGTTTGGCCATACCATCAACTTCTCACCAAGCTCCAATGTGCGAAAGTTTTGTCGTGGACCTTCCCATGTCAAGATGCCGTGCTCCTGAGCTACGCGACCAACGATCCACCCTGTACGATCGCCTTCGGGGTCGTACACTTGCCCTGAGCTCGCTGGCCATGGAGTGATAACTCCCCAGCCTGGGTAACTTTTGCAGGGTTCTCTACCAAGAACGATTCCTCCAGACGCAACAAGAGCTTCCGGCTTCTCACCCCGGTCGAAGTATAGACTGGCCACTTCGGTCAAGATTCGAAATCCAATATTGTCGAAGGAGAGCAGACTCTGCCCCGCGGAAGACTGTTGCGGCCTTGCACGAGTTGCCAGTTGCTGCATGTCGTTCACTGGATACACACCCGCGTGGAACTCCACTGCAAAAGACTGGTTGACTTTTTCAATCGTATCTCGGTATTTCTTCGCGGCCTCTGTGTTCTCCGTCAAATTTTGAATCGATGTGGCAGTCGGCGTAGCTCCAAGTGACAGAACCACTTTCTTCGACGCGTCTGCTTGGAAGCCAGCGCTCTTCAAAAACGAGACAGCGCCTTCCTCCAGGCCGACGAGCTCATCGGACATCCACTTCAGGGCTTCTTCCGGACTAGACACGCCATATGAATGGCCCATGTGTGTGTACAAGCCAGCCAATTCGACTCTGTTCGAGCCTGCCAGCGCATACGCTGCATCAGCCAACTGCTTCGACCCTGAAGCCACGCCCTCTCTGTGGTACCCTACGTCAATCTGCACCCATACAGGGATCTTTCCCGGCCAGGAATCTTCCGAGACGGTGTCGAGGGTTTTGATGTGGTCTGGGTGGTCGACAAAGAGACCTACACTACCAGACCCGAGGAGTTTGGCGATAGGCGCGAGCCGCGGAACTGCAGATGGAGACACCGGAAGTCCGTACAGGATGCTGATTTGCTTGCCTTGTGTTTTGGACTCTAGCAGCCATGGCAGAAGTCCCTCAATCTCGGCCACTGTCGAAGCGACCAGTTTAATGGATTTGGAATCTTTGCCCACCTGAAGTTCGGTTATCTCGGTGGTCTGTCCATGTCAGTATTGCACAGCCCAATGCACCCGAGTGAGGATCTTGTACCTTATGCGTCTTGACGTGAGCTCTAAACCCGACCCCCAACTTCTCAGCCGTATCCAGCATTAGTTTGCAGTTTCTTCGAACGACTGCAGCGTCGATGATGGCGGCTGGGGCCGGGATGTCTTTGAGGTGTTTGCCGACATACAGGCTCTTCAGTCCAGAGGCTGACGGACCTGGGTAGAGAAGGGATGTTGGTAAGGAAGCCATGGTTGTGCGGGGTAGACCAGAAGCGCCCGGAATGCAATTGCTGCGCCGTTGTAGCACTTAAAGACAGTCCAATTCGTGAGGCGGAAGTTCTTCAGATGTATCTGCTCCAAAGTCTGGTGCCTGGGTAGGATGAGATGTGAGCAGCGCTTCGAGCTACAGAGATGGAATTGGTAGCCTAGTCGGTCTGCGAAGTCGGTAGGCCTTTTGCTCGAATCACACGCAACTGGAGCGTATGGAGCTGTATTGTATGTACAGGGCGTGAAGTCAAGAATCTTCTATCGATAGTGAAAGTGAGTCTTGAAGGAAGTTAGACTAGGCGTGTGGTTGGCCGCTTTCGCCGGAGGAAAAGGTCCGAGTGGCATGCTCTTCTCACTGCAATTGGTCCACTCGAAGCATTGGGCCTCTGGTACCTGCAGATGCATATGACCGTCAAAATCTGTTTGACCTTCACATGGATCTTCGGTCAAGTGTGCGAGCAGAATTGTTCTTCTTTCTGGCAAAACGTTCAACGACCTGAGGTTCGGTCGTCCTTGCCCCTCGCGGGTGCCAAGAGCCCCGCCAGATCCCTGCGATTATCTACGATTCGGCCCGGCGCCCGGACCTCTTCTCTTCAAGCCGAAATCTTCACGCCGGAGACACGCCTCCACACCCATCAACACTCACTGAACGGCCATCTTCCTCATTTGAAGCGATGGCTGACTCTGCGAAGCGAAAGGCCGATCATCACGACGGCCGCGCAGACAAGAGGCAAAAAACAAAGAAGCAGTGGCGCGTGCCGAAGAGAGGCGAAAATGGGAACCACCAAGCCGGCCCACCGAAATCCATCCAGCCTGGTGACAGCGGAATCTGGGTCACCTGCAACAAGGGCAAAGAGGGTAAATGTATCGGCGAGATGAGGGATCTCTTCGCGGACTATGCGGAACGACTTTACCCGGAAGCACTGGAGGTACCGAAGAACGACGCTGCTGAGAACGGCGAAGGCGACAACCAGGACGGCGATGGAGGTGCGGACGACATTGAGAAGGAAATCCGAGCGGAGATCAAGGACATTCGCAAGCCGGCTTCTGGGAGGCTATTCAGCCCGTTGAGGGTGGATGTTCAGTGCGGTAAGTGAGGTTGTGCGCGAACACGTGCTTTTGTGGTCGCTGAGCGGAGTGTCCAACGAGTTTCGCTTGACTGCATGTCATTGCACGCACATGATCTTGTGGTCGCTGGCGAGATGTCCGGTGCTCGTGCGATCAGCATCCGGCAACCATGGCGCAAGCTTCGGAAGATAACTCCGCGAGATGGGCGTCAATTCGGCGCCGACGGCTCTTTTAACTGACAGGCAAATGCTGATTCGGGACAGTGATCTTCTTCAAAACAAGTTCCCCTGTGGAGCCTGTAGCCTTGGTCAAGAAGATTTGCCAAGACGCAATGGAAGATAGTGGCCACAAGCGCACGAGATTCGCGAAACGACTGTCCCCGATGACCCTCATGGGCCGAGCTTCGACGGAGGGACTCGAGAAGGTCGCTGCAGATGTTCTCGCGCCATATTTCCACCAGGAACCCTTTCAGAAGCGAAAGGTATGCCGTGGTGCCCAGCGAAGCCTGATGCGATTGCTTTTGAGCTGACACTCGGCAGTTCGCGATTCGTCCCACAATACGGAATCACAACATCTTGACACGAGACAGCATTATCAAGCAGGTTGCGACCATAGTGGGGCCAGGTCATCAGGTCGATTTGACCAACTATGAGCTCTTGATCATTGTCGAAGTATATCAGGTATGTGGCTGTGGCTTGCATAGAGCTATTGAGATTTGAAAGCTGCCAAACGCCTCGCGGCATCAACCGCTGATGATGTGTCCTTGCAGAATGTATGCGGCGTCAGTGTGGTCGACGATAGCTTCGAAAGGCTCAAGAGATACAACATTTCGGAAATTTTTGAGCCAACACCGAAGGACGAGAAGCCCAAGGCATGAAGTGACGTTCACGAAATCTCACTGAAGGTTGGCGCCGTACACTCCCGCCTCGGCGGGTAAAACCAGTTCTCATGGCGTGTCGATCAGACTTTTATAGTCGCCTTTCGACGCTGGAAATACTCGGTCACAGTACGGCTATCCCGAGAAACGAGATGAAGTCGCCCCGGAGAGGTCGTCTGCACCGCCCTGAGTTTGGCTGGCGTTGGCTTGATGTGTATGACGATTCTGTCAAAGAGGCGACACCACGCAGTGCCATGAGGCGAGCGAGGATGCCACGCCTCCCGTCTTCCGCTGACCGGGTTACTGGATACGCCAAACTGACTCTCGCTTGCTGCAACGAGGCGCTCTTCGTCCCGAGCACCTTCTGTCAAAGAACCACGCTTTCTCGCGGCTTTTCCGGTTCCCTAAGGAATATCTAGAAAGGAGAACGAGAAACGAGATGACACGCTGCAATGGTACACGCCCTGGAGCGGTTGTCATCAATCCTATAGACGAGAGTGCAGCAACGATCCTTCCAGATCTTGGAACAACCACGCTCTGGTACAGGCGCCGTCCGATCATCGAAACCTGCAGCAGAGGCTGATTTTGTGCGTCCAGACTCGTGCGCCAACGTGGAGTCCCGATGTCCCGAGCAGCCATATACCTAGGGCATGAAAGATCGTGGTTGCACCCGAACCTGCTAATTAGCATCGCACAGCATGAGATCTCACATGTCCACGAGGCTGAACCGGACCTCACGGCAGTATCATATTTATGGCGCTTCATGGTCGCGGATCATTCTGCGATTTATCTCATTCTGGGTTCTGAAACGAGACCTGAGGTGTGCGATTCCTCGAAGGGCGGACCCGAAACCATCCAAATGAAACCCCCTCTAATTGGACAGCCCGGATCGGCACTAACTCCTTGTACGGCGCAGATAGACGAGCGCTGACGATTTTGCTCGCCTGTTTCTGAGTTTATTTCATGGCCGCGGACGCCGTTGCGTGTTCCAAACGACCGCAGCACGCACGCACAGAGGTCGAGAATTTGAGAAATGCCGCCTTCCTGTTTGGAAGCCTCGGCATGCATCCACTCGCATCGTCTTGAGGATGCGAGATTGCCCTCGCTATTCAACTCGCTATGAGCCGCGCTCCGCCTGCGAATTGATCCGCCATCTGCCCACTAACATCGTTAACTTGTCGCCGGTGGCCAAACGGATCGCATTGTAAGCGGTGCGGCGCATAATGAAAGATGTCGGCCTTGAGTTGGTGGCTGTCGTAACTAAAATGCCTCGCCTCTGACATCGACGGATCCGGTCTTCTTCGGTATGTCTGCAGCAATCGTCTCACTACCACCCAACATACGAACACATCTTTTCTCTTTCATACTGGGAGATGTCCGGCAGAGCCTCCTACACAACACTTTCGATCAAATCCGTTTCAAGGCCGCCTCGCATTTGATCGGTCAAGATCAATCAAGTCGACCTACAAAATGACTGCCATCGTCCTTGAACCAGTATCTCCCATCGAAAACATATTTCGACCCCTTCCGACAATGTCTTCCCATGGACCACGCTCCCCAGATCGATCATCCGTCCAACGAGTTGCAGCCAGCGCTCTCCAGACAAAATCCGTCACTGTCGAAAGATTTCAAGGAACCCTCTTTCGAACGTTCAGACTCCAGCCTCGATCCGACTTTTTCTACGTCCTTCGATGTCGTCCGTCATCGAGCATTCGACTATTACGACACGAGGAAGATCGGTTATCAGCAGAAGCTCTAGTCCTCCAGGCCTTACAAGAGAGGTCGGATGTCCTAGTTCCGAGATTGATCGAATGCTCGTCTAATATATCCGCTATCGGAAGTCCTTACCTCATCAGTGGACCTTTCAAAGGAGCGCTGCTCTCGGATATCGAACCTCGACTTTCAAAACAAGCCCTGGCCAGCATTGATCGGAGCTTGGGAACGTATGTTCGGAGACTGTCGTACGTGACGGGACCTTCTTTCGGTCCGGTCAGGAATTCATCATCGAACGGATCCTCATCATGGTCGAGATGTTTTGCGAGCATGTTGGAGAGTATATTACGAGATGCTGAGGACGCCTTGGTCAGTTTGCCTTACGACTTCATTCGGGACCAAGTACGAAAGTATCGATCGTCTTTGGATCAGATCACTCAACCCAAACTGGTACTGTTGGAGATTGTGAATGATCGAAATATACTTGTTGACACAAAGTCAATGTCTCTCTCGGGACTCCTGGACTTTTCAACAGCCATTTGGGGCGATCCATTCATATCGGATTGCTTCTATAATCCCAACGTCAGCTTTGTGGAGGGGTTTGGGAAATTACCGAATTCGACTGCGGATGAGAGAATACGGCAGTACCTGTAAGGCAACGACCGATATGACTCTTGCGGCTTTGATGCGCTAACATCTCTTCTCGACAGATACATCCTTTACCATTCGTTACTGGGGATCGTACGGCATTGTTACCGACCTTCTGAGGATGGCGATGAACTAAGTGCCAGGCGGAATCTGACGAGTGCTTTGACACAGCTCAATAATTTGCCTAGATGAACGACGCCACTTCGTCACTGGCGTCAGTGTCAATTCGGTAGTGACACACACAACTCTTCAGCATCGCAGTCGGACGGGTCAACAACGAGGTACAAGAGAGCATCTCGCGGCTACGGGAGCATGGAAAGACGACGGAAGACACACACGCCCGTCCGCACATCAGTCCAAGATGGGACATGACATTCCGGCTTTTGTAACGAAGAAACATGATGAGAAGAGCATGCTTGACAGCGTACATGCAGCACGAGAGAGACTCCATCTCCCTACGTCGTCGGTCTATAACGCCGCGGCCCGAGAGAACATATAACAGCTCCCTCCCGGAATATATCGAGCTTATGAAGGAGTCGAAATTCACACACACTCGCTCCTACTTTCAGATTTCAATTCCCATGTCCCATCCTCCCCAACAACCCTTGCCCGACCCACTGCTGCTGCCCCTCTGGCCATCGCACCTCACCACTCGCAGTCGCTTCGCCCTTTGCCGCCGCAGCTTGTTTCGCCTGTAATTGCTGTGAACTATACGGAATGATTGTCGCAGCGGAAAAGTTCACATCTGTCATGTCCTGCTGCTGGAACGTCATGTGACTGATATTGCTTATGTTTGCAGCGGCGGTGACGTTGAAGGTTGTTGGATCGAGGGGTGCGGAAGAGAAATCGCCTGTGAAGTCGGCCATGTTGAAGTCTTGGATGTTGAGGTCGCCGGTGTAGATCGAGGAAGGGAAGACGGATTCCCATTCGGCCTAAGTGTAAAAACACACACTCGTCAGTACGTACTCAATCATCACTCAGAGAGCGTCACGTCGAGGTATGGGGCTGGCTTGTGCTTACCCAATCAATGTCCTGCATCATATTCATATCCTGCCCACCAGGCTGTTGTCCAGCACCAGCAACAGAGCCCTGTCGACTACCGCTGGTGTCTGATGAGCCCTCCTGCGGCGGCGGACTAAAGTGAGCAGGAAGTGGGTTGACGCTATCCTGCTGCCTCATATGACCCACCACATCGCTCACCAGTCCAGTCCCCAAGTCACTCCTACTCTCCGACCCACTCCCCGTCCTCCTCAAGAACGGACTGTTTCCACTCCCACTTCCCAGCCTCTGCTGCATCTGGTTACTAACCTTCATCTTCCTCATCTGATGAAACGTCTCCATTCGGTCTCGCAGGTCTGTGAGGACCAACTCCGCCTTCTGCTTAGGAGCCAAATGTTCCGGAATCTCAAAAATGTAATCCAGACATTTCCATATCCTCGACGCTTCCTTCCTCATTGGATACGCATACACTTCAACGAGAAGCAGAAGAGCCGCATGGTACTGATTGAAAGCTCCTCGATACCAGACCCAGGGTTGCATCGAAGGGGTGGTCTCCCATTCGACGGAGGTTTCCATTTGAGAGAGGCCAGCTTCGATGAGGACCTGGCGGAGACGGTCGGGCATTCGTTGGGTGGTGCTGAAGAGGTAGCGGTGGAGGGTTTGCAGATGGAGAGCTTTGGTCATCGTTGACAGCATGAGACGTCCGAGATGCTGGAAGGGAATGGAGTCGTCGATAAGGTGAGCGAAGCGGTCGCTCATGGACGTGATGAATTTCTGGACTTTGACAAGGACTGCCGTGAGAGATTTCTTCTTTTTGTCTATGGCCACGATGTCGTACCAGACTTTGCGACGCATTTCCTGGCATTCGGAACGGATCCGCTGGAATGTGCAGTCTGTCCAGCAGTCTCGATCTTCTGTTATAGCCCCGTCTCCTACAAGGTCGAGATCGTCCACGTTCCAGGGCATCTTTGTGTCGTAGTCTTCGGCGCGAATTTGTGGGCGTGGTCCGGTCGCTTCGCAGGTTCGCATGTCGAGGAAACATAGCTGGTGCCAGATGAGTCTGCGTGTTTGTACCTCGATCGGCGTCATGTTGTACAAGGTGCCGTCCCGGTGGAGGCCCATGCATTCGGCCAAACGGATCGCAGTACCCACGAGGGCAGAGTGGGCTCGTGACACCTCAGCGCGAACGAGCGGGATCAGGTACATGACAAATCCCTGCATCGTGTCAACTTTCGTTGTCCTCAGAAAGTTCGCTTTGGCTAGAGCATATTCCGTCCCAGATCGCAAACTGTCGACTAAGGAGTCTTTCGAGGTCCCAAAGGTCTGCATGACTTGATCACTGGCCATGCTGACAGCTGCCGAAAACATGGCCGCGAAGATGATGGCTTGTGTTGACGGAGCTGGCTCACTGCCAGTGGCTATTTGTCCCCAGAACAAGGTGTACTGTGCTTCGAACGTCGGGCGATGCACCGCTCGACACATGTAATGCACGGCGTGGAAGTACTGAGCAATTAGCTGGTCCGCAGCATTCTTGCTCGGCAAATAGTCGATGAGACTGGTGCTCATGTTGGTTCCAGGAAAGAAGAAGCTGGCTGCGGGAGCAATATAGTCAGGTCCTGGCCCGATGTAGCTCTTCGGCGCAGCTTGCAGTCTTGGTCCGCCCTGAGGCCGTAGATCTCTGTGATCTTCTGCTAACGGGGTAGTAGACCATCGCGACTTGCCCGCCTTGACATCTTCAAGAGTATCGGTAATTTCGTCAACAAGCTTGGGCCGTATCCATCCTCCTATGCGTTCTGAAATCCGCATTTTGCCCTGCCACAGAATGATGGTGAGTCCTGTTGATCTCCTCACGTAATGGGTATCATAGAGGTCTCTTACCATCTGAACACCGAGATCCATTAGCTCGTCGTCATTCTCATTCTCGTAGACGTTGTCCTGGGTTGCCAGAGGAGTTGGCTCAAGGTTATCTTCCTCTTCGTGGCCTTCATCTTCGTCTTCCTCGTCCTGAGCTGTGATTTCTTCCGCAGTCAGCTTACGAACCTTGCCCCCTCCGAGGTGACTCTTCTGATTCTGGGCTTGGACTTCGAGCTCAAGATTCTTCTCGAGGGCGCCCATTTTCTCTTTGATGTTGGCTAGCTTCTGCTGCGACTGAGCGTCGAGAGCAGGCGCCAGGTAGAGGCAATCTCTGTGGAAACGAATACAGTTCGTACATGGTGCCTAGATAGATATCAGGACGTGCTTTTCTGGACTTCGCGAACATGCCCTGCGAAGAAGTGCTCGTCTCTGACACACCTGCTTGTCGCACTTGAGCTTCCGTCTTCGACACTCCAGACACGAAGTGATCTGCCTGTTACGCCTCCGAATCCGGGGGCCGCCAGGCTTGGCTGAGTGCTCACTGCTGCCGGTCGTTGGAGGAGTCTCCCTCAGTAATGCAGCTTGGATAGCCGAGTAATTCGGCACGGCGCCATGGCCGTCCAATGAGTTTCGGTCACCAGGTCCTGTTCCCGTTGAGGGTGCATACATCCAGGAGTCCATCTTCGTTAAGAGACCACACGGCGCCGATTGTGCTCAAGAGGTTACGGCCGAAGCTCAGGCGGACCGGTTGGTGTTTGTGCAGTGGATTTGCGGGCGTTGCGTATTCATGCGCATGAAGAGTCAGGATGCTCCGTGCATGTATACTGCTCTCCGTCCCTCCCTAGATTCTTGCTGAACTCGCTATTGCCTAGGCAGACATGCGCGGTCTTGGATGATGACTGAGCAGCTGCGTGGGAATGAAGTCGGTGCGGACTTTTGGAAGCGATGAGGTGGCCGGCTCCATATCAACCGGATCCTTTGGGGCTGCAGGATCGGACGGTAACCAATCACAATTCTAATGTTTCTACGATATCACTTGCCGCAGCACTCACTTTACTGAAACAAGGATCATGTCGCGACCGCAGCTTCCATGTTTTCTATGCCAACTCTAAACAACGTGAACAGTGTGGCTGATTTGATGACTTTGGCTGACTACACAGAATCGAAGATGTCATGCGGCTGCAAGCCTTATCCTATTTGACCGACACTACAACTACTTCATCGACATTTTTGAGGCGCAGACAGCTGTCGTGAAAGAAGAAGTATTTGGGAAATGCTGTTGCAAAGCTCTACTGATCTCGTGATCTTCCTCTCGGACAGTACGAGGATGGTGACCGAACGATCCGGTCTCGCCAGCAGGTAACCCCGCGAACGCGAGCCGTCTTTCGACACGAACAATTTCGTCGAACCGCAGAATCCAGGACAGTATAATGATCGGGCTACAGATTGGTGTTTGCGCCACAGCGAGGAAAGACGTCGAGCGAACTCGTAAAACTACGATTGGTCGTATTGCACTGGCCGCATGGGGAAAGACGCGCGACTGAAAGTTAAGACACCTGGCAGAGCATCAAACGAAGCCAGGCGACATACCTGGATCTTTGTCGCTGCCCCCTGCTTGCCGAGGAATCGTTCAATTCGACGATGAACGAGATGGCCGAGGACCGACGGAAGGCATCGTGAGATCAGTCTTGGGGCCAACGGATTTCAAATATTCCTTGCGCAGCTAAGCATAGCCAAGCTCGCGTTTATGAGTTGCTGCTCAAATCTCCACGACTTCCTGAGGCCTCAAAATTGCTGCGCTTGCCATGTCACGAATTCCGGAAAAAGAATGAAACCCTTCAATGTCCGAGAAGTGCTTTCCTTCGCATAACCTCGCATCCTGTAGCTTCCACGGGAAGTCCAGCTCGCAGAAAATGGCGAACGGCACCTTAGCCAGCCACTGCAGAGATATCCGAGAGCCGGCTCACATCTAGGGAATCGGTGCGTAGGCGGACCGTTGCCCACAATAGGAGATTCAGATGGCGTCTACGAAGGAAGTATAGCTGGATTGCCTCGATGATTGTCTCGGAGAGTGGGTGGGCAGATCAAATCGCAGTGACCAATCCGAAATGCGTTGGTGTAAGCATCTCCCGGGTTGGAGGGTTGTTCGATTGGCCGTCTGCAGCATTCAATATGGACCAGATCTGGGAGGTTCGTATTTGCTTCGCTCTTGTGGTAGCCGCGAGGCCGAGCACTTCAGCGATCCGCATATGGAATCTGCTCCGAGCCACAAACCAGTCGTCGGCACATACACTTGAGATCGAGGCCAAGTCTACTCATCATTTTAGGTTTCTTCACAGTAGAATCGGTTGTGTGCATTATCTCTTTCTGGTGCATTGCTTGCGGGCGCGGTCACAGAGCATTGGAACGCGGCCGCGCGGCCGTGCGCGGCGGGTATAGCTTTTCAACGAGGGATTGCAACTCAGGTCATTGTTGTTTGAGCGACGGCGCGACGGCGAAGGTTGGTCGGGGCGTACGCGAGTTACCCTGTCGGTTGTCAGCCTCTGTCTCTCCTGCTTCCACTCGTCTTCTTACTTCTCTCAACGATGAAAGAACTCCATAGTAGGCCTCAGTCAAAGCAACGAGAACAGAGAGGAGGAGGAATTGGAAAGCAAGAGAGAGGGAAGTAAGGATCGTAGGACTTTGGTAGGCAACTTACATGTAGTGGTGAGTGAAGACGCGCAGGAGAGAAGGATGTCGTTGGCACGTTTATGCCTCTACGCGCGGAGCCCACTCGGCTCGGTTAGAAGTGGGGCACTGCCAAGACTCGTCGCGCCTGCTTTCACGCGTAAGGACATTGGACCTCACTTGATCAAACATGCATCCACCAACCTTCCTCCACCATGTCAGCATCGGAAAACATATCAGAAGAGTCGCTTACTGACTGCGAGCTTCCACAAATGGAACACTTGAGCTTGACGTCCACGAAGCCAAATCCTTTCATATCAACTTCCAGAGTCTCTGAACTACGAAGAGAGGAGGTCGACCTCGTAGCTCAACTCGACCCGATATGTGCCACTCTCGAACCACGGCCCTACGCTCAGTACAAGCACCCCCGGGTGATTGGTGAGACCCTGCCATACGATGCCCACGACTTCGATCACAGGGCGGCGATGTGAGTAGCGAATGCCGATATCCATCTAGTTGGGAGAGCTGATCGACATCACTAGCTCCAAATGGAATTCTGAGAACTGTCGCCTTCTCTCGCTGCCGGCAGAGCTACGCAATCGTATCTACGAGACTGCGTTCTCCGGCAGCTATGTCTATGTCTTTAAGCGCGAGAAGCTTGACCGACGCGTCGAAGCATTCATCCAATTCTGGGACCATTCGGTTTCGAGCGAGCTTGTTGATCGCGATAACACCTGCGAAGCTTCTCTAGGCGCATTGCACTTGACTGATACGAAGACGAAGAAGAGGACCAGTTCAAAGAGCAGTCATGGCTCAAAGGTCAAATGGCAATTTCAGCACTCCAAGCTCCCTCTTCAACTCCTTCAAGTTTGTCGACAGATATACGACGAAGCACGCAGCGTGCCATGCCTGGAGAAGACCTTCTGCTTCTCTTCATTGACATACTATACCAGTTTCGCGCATTGGACATACTCGCACTTGGAAAGCCATATTACTCGACTACATCTTCACGTCAGCTCATTCGGTTGGCGGTTTACGGGGGACCTCCCTGAGAGATCCGTGAAGCATCTGACTTCTTTGACTCTCAAGGTCTGCCATCCCAATTCCCAAGGACCATTTCCACAGAACAACCCATTCAAAAGCGCCATGAACCTCAAGGATGTCACAGTCGTCTGGGAAGAGAAATACGGGCTCATTCGACCGGCCGGCAACAACCAGGAGAAGGAAGAGGAACTCAGGCAACGACTTCTGACTCGATCATGATGAAAACTACTAGGTAAATGAGCATACACGAGCCCAACAACAACCACTGCTTAGGACAAATGCCTCCCCTTTCCTTTGAAATCCTCATCTAGTTCATACAAAATCGGCACCCCCGTCGGGATCTCCACCCCCGGAATCTCCTCATCACTTATCCCCTCTAACACCTTCATCAACCCCCTCAAACTATTCCCATGCGCCGCAATCATCACACATCTCCCCGCCTTCAACTCTGGAATAATCTCCTTCTCCCAAAATGGCAATACCCTCTCGATTACATCTTTCAAACACTCCGTTTTCGGAACCTCCACCCCCTGAGCTGCGTACCGACCATCGGAATCTTCATCTTTCCGGTACGCTTCGGATGTCTCGGGTGGTCTCACATCGAAACTCCTCCTCCAAAGGTGGACCTGCTTCTCACCATGCTTCTCTGCGGATTCCGCTTTATTGAGCCCTTGCAGACCGCCATAATGCCTCTCGTTCAGCGCCCAGGAGCGTTTGACTGGTATCCAAAGACGATTCGCTTGATCGAGGGCTAGATCGGCTGTTATTATGGCGCGGCGGAGGAGGGAGGTGTAGAGGATGTCGGGGAGCCAATTTCCGGGAGCGGTGGAGAGGAGACGGCCGGCTGAGGTGGCTTCGGTGCGGCCTTGGGAGTTGAGGGGGACGTCGACCCACTGGAAGGATGTTAGAGAGGGAAGTAGGGTGAGAAGGGAAGAACGAGGCGTACACCGGTGAAGAGATTCTTTTCATTCCATTCGGAGCGGCCATGGCGGATGATTATCAGTTTGTATTTGGTGGGCATGTTGGATGAAGCCTGGGAGAGCAATCGAAATGTTCAGCTCTTTGGATCAAGTGTGCGGCTCTCAGATGTCACGAGTGAGTTCAATGTGTGACACGCATTCATCGGCTGTCATGCTTCTGCAGGATCGGTGGGCTCTTATATGTACCTTCCGCGAGCAAAGCCGACAACCTTGGTGGCCAGACAAAAAGCAAGAGTAACCATGATGGCGGGGCATTTCGTGGGGCGTTGAATGCATTGTGGTTACTGGCAAGAAATGTGAGAAATGCTGGTTCAACCGTGATGTTCTGTTACGCTGCAGAGTATATATCACAATATGCGCATAACGTACCTGGTTACCATACTCCCCAAACGCCAGTTTCCCGCGTCTAATGTATCTTTTCCACATGTCTCATTGCTCATGCTCATACTCATGCCGTCGTGTGCATTCATCATCATACCGTCCTCTTCCACCCGTCCCCATCCTTGGACAATCTCCCCTCAAAACTCGACTCTTCATCCTCCTCATCATCATCACTAATCCTGAATTCCTCCGCCATAGCCACCTGCTCAGTCTCCACCCCCTCCTTCTCATGCTCATGCAACTTCACCGTCCTGAAGATAACATAAAGCCCAATATCATACGTCAGTCTGAATGCACCGCCGGCAATAAATGCAACCCAAAACCGATCACTCCCCGCAAGGAAACCAGTCACCATTGGACCTGTCGTGGCAGCTAATGTCCGCACCATGGACGTGATACCCATGACAGCAGTTCGTTCTCCTGGTTTCACGATAGCGGCTATGAGGGCTGAGCGAGGCGCTTGGTCCATATTGTTCAAGCCGGAGCGGACGAAGAGAAGGATGATGGTCATCCAGAGCATGTTCGGGAACGGGAAGATGAGCACGGCGGCGGAAGAGGGAATATGGGTGTAGACCATTGTGTTTACGAGGCCGAGTTTCTTTGCTAGAGGGCCGGCGAAGATGGCGCCGATGGCTTGGAGGAAGTAGCTGACGGAGACCGCATCTCCGAGAGTGGACTTCGATGGATGAAACTTGGTGTCCATGTAGTATGTCGTTAGACTGTAGGGCACCATACCGTCGGCTAGAGAGTCGATGGCAAGTAGGATCCACAATTTCCAGATGATGTTCAAGGTTGGTCGGGAAATGTTACCCATCCACCTGGTACTCCAAGCTGTCAGAGCCGCGAACCTTGAAGGCGGAGGTGCCGGAGCCGACGAGGATGGTGGAGTTGGTAGACCTTGTTCATCGGGGTGTTCGGTCAACTCAAACGAGTCGTCGTTCGATGCTTCTGGTTCGTCTTGCGCGACTTGACTGTACTTCTTCTCCTCTTTCACCTCGTCGGCTTCGCAGTCTTTCGTCAGAAGCAAGACAAGTAGAGCGTTCACCACGCCCATCACAGCGTAAATCCAAAATAGGCTGTGGTAGGCATCTTTCAACACCCACCCATCGCGATTTTGCAGCGCCTCGATGATACGTCCAGACGCTTCGCTACCGATCGAAGAACCCCAGGCCGACAAAGTCACGTACCAGGCCAAGACATCTGATCTCGTTTGAGGAGTCGTCAGCTGCGAAAGCACAGATTCCTCGATCGAGCGAAACGGCCCGAAATCCCCGCCTGTCGCGCTCACGACGCCTACGACGGCCGCGAAGAGCAATATCCAGAAGTTCTCGAAGACGGCGAAGATGATTCCCGTCAGGACCATAAGGAAGCTCCCGCCAAAGAGAATCTTCCTCCGACCAAACCGGTCGGCGACGAGAGTCAGGAAGGTGCCGAGGAAGACATCGCCCAGTCTACCCAACATCAGCACATGAGAAACGAACACATCCGGGAGACATGGATAGTGAAGACTCACAAGGTCAATGTCATGAACAGCCCAATCCGATTGTCGGAGAAGCCCAGTTCAGAAAAGAAGAGTGCTGCGCGCCGTCAGTCCGCCTGAACCGCACGTTCCGTCTTCATATGCATACCAAGAATCAAGGCATTCGTCCCATACGCCAGCATGCGCAGAAATCTCGCCAGGATGATGAGATAGGCATTTCGTCCGGTCTCGTGGATGGACTGGAGGCCAAATTCGGTGTAGAACCAGCGGAGGGCAGTTGCCATCAACGTGTTTCAAGAGCTGCGCAGCGGCAGGAAGGTGTAGGAGAGGAGGATGCCGTGAGGTTGAGATTGGCGGTATCTAGTCATCGTCACGTTCTGCTATCGGGTCTTTCGGCGAATAGCCGATGAGGTTTTTACTGCAGTGATGCATCCTTCAGTGAGTGGGTGATGAGATGGGGGTGGGTGGGTCCGATTTCGGCGGTGGAAGATCCGAAGACGAAGACTGGAAGGAGGACAAATACCACATCCGCTGCATCTGCATTTCATCGACTGAAGTCTTCTAAACATCCTCTTCATGTTTCTTCGGCGGTATTTGTGCAGATGGGAAGGGGTCTACACACAGCATTGCCTGCATGTGGCTGCTGCTTCAACATGCAGCCTCCAGCCAGCTCCGGCCAGGACACGCGAGATGTCATGTTTTCCAACGTCCTCAAACCTCGTTAGAGACATACGACTGAGAACTTCACCATTGCGGACCATCTCATCGCCTGATCGAGTAAGTCAAAGTCGGTAAGGCGCAGCATTCAGGCTGCGGGGGCCATGACTTTCCAAATGAGGACACCGGCAGAGGCAGTGATGTTGATTCGACAACTAACCTTCTCTCACTTCTTACCCTTGAGGTGAGGTTGAACTGAAAGTGCACAGAGACTGAAGCAACTAACCTCACACGCGCCTGCCTTCGTCGCAGCAAGCAAACTTCAAAACAACTTCAAGCAGAACCACTTCACCAACACCAACATCTACCAACAGACCAAAGCGGTACAGGCTCGCCAGGCCAACATGGGCGACATCGAGATACAGCGCCTCCCACTCAACACTGCACCGACCGCCCGCTTGAACGCCTACAACAGGCATGCACTCGCGCCATGGCTCGAAGGGACTGGCTATCTCACGCCGCTGTATCTCTACCGCCGCGAGCAGGAACGTCTGCCTTTCAACATGGCCCGCTGGATGACTGAGGAAGTCTCGACGCGCATGCTGTATCCGCCGGCCGCCGTCATCAGCTTCTCTCGAGTCCAGGTCACGTATCTACTCATGATTGCAGCGAGCTGTCAGTATGCAGCCGAAGACGTCAGGCAGTACGAGAGTCAGATCAGCCAGCTAGCAAATGAGTTCCCTCCATTGCCGTCAAAAGCGGAAGGCTACTTCATCCGTCTGAGCGAGAGCAGCCCGAAGGACGTTGACGATGGCAATCTGCAGCCTGTCTGTACCGTCTCGGACGCTCTGCGGAAGCTGGTGATCTCCAAACGCGCCGTTCAAGCTCTGCTGGCCATGTACGAGACGAACGATGAAACTGTCGATAACAAGCTATTCTTCTTCCCATACCACGCTACTCTCGACCGACTAAGCGAGTGGCGCTGCTATGTTCACGAAGGCAAAGTCGTTGCCATCAGCCAGAGCCGATTCTACCAGCCACATCACCGTGGAGTTACCGACCAAGGCCTGCGGAATTTAGTATCGCAAGCACGCCGACTCTGGACTGAGATCTCGTCAGACCTGGCCTTCAAGTCCTGTGCGCTGGATGTTTACGCTGAAGTACACCGAGAAGAGTTTCAGATGAAGCTTATCGAGATAAACCCGTACTTTCCGCATGTTGGATCTGGAAGCTTGCTGTTCCACTGGCTTGACGACGAAAACATTCTTCTCGGGACTGGACTACAGTCAAAGACTGTTCTTCGACTCGTCGATCCAAGAAGCGGCACTGGGGAATTGATCGGCCGCAAAGAGGCTTACAACATTGGCAGAGCAGACATCATTCAAGATGAGCTGGAAGTCTTGCAGCGCCGTGGGCTAGCATGGATTCTAGATCCAAAGCACCACCAACGGCTCATGAGCCTTCCCGTACCCGGGAGAAAGGCAGGCGCTGTTACTCGCAAGGCTGGTCTTGAGCGCTTCAGCGCTGGTCTGCAATCACACCCACCGTCTCTGACGCCAGAGGCAGTCGTTGATCATCCACGATTTCGCAAGTTGCAGGCGGCGTATGAGCAACAGCAGCAACAGTAAAACGCAAGAGGGGCAGATAAGCGAGGGAAAACTTTCTACCGACTCTTCAACCAGCAGCAACGTCCTTCAAACCAACAAGCAGCCAATCCACTATCGATTGCGAGAAGCGCAAGGGCCAGACAATACCACATCCGATTACACACTCTGATTACGGCGCCTGAAGGTCGGCATGGAACTCGACACGAGGGATGGCGATGTCCACGGCTTGGATCTCCACAAACCCACCGCATGCACACTCACTTTGCAATGTTCACTGCACCATGTACCCCACACTTCCCCGCAAACTCCGCGTGTTTGCCGATCTTGGAACGTGTGTCTCGCGTGGTTGTCCAGACTCTTTCTTGCATGCGTGGCATGCGGACTACGACTTTTTCCGAATTTCCAAGACCTCAGAGCACGCCAAAGTCTCGTGTGATCGAGCGCCAAGTATTCACCACAATCGCCGTATCCAATGCCGTCGAACGGTACTTGCTCTATGCAACGGACACAGCTCTCTTTCTCGACTAGCCTACATTGGCATCCGCGGACGCAGTTGTCCATCGTTCGAAACGACCATCGTATTCCTTGCCTCCCCGCCACCAACTGCCTTTGTCAAGCGGGCCCAAGCTTCCTACCGCTTATCTTTCTGGGCCTCAGGCTGAGCTATTAGCCTCAGTTGCGGCACATACATTGAGATACAAGATCCATCCCCAAGACAATGGCACAGCGCTTGCTACAACGTACCCCAGCTGGGCGATAACTGTCCCGTGAATCCTCCATGTATGGCGTCCTTGGCTGCTGTTGTCGTGTGGTACCGTCAAACATAGCTTGGGAGTAGAGGAGTTGCCGGCTGAAAGATGAGAGCGCAGTAAATGTCGACACCGTATAAGAGCCTGTCGCACAACCTGAAGGCGAAGACTTCTTGTGACAGCCTCCCTCTTCTCAGACCATCCCAGTTTTCTCCTCCTCTTGTTTATTCTCTCCTCTGGGCTACGTCGTCTGTATTGTCTTTGACCCTTCCTCGCCCGTCATGGCGGACAAAGCTGGGATGGAGAAAGCCTCTGTTGCCCATGAGGAGATACTCCAGCCCGTCGAGACCAATGACTTCGACAAGATTGACGAGGAGAAGAGAGCCGCAGCTGGTATCGATTACTCCGGCGCTCATGAGAAGACCGATCCAAGAGAGATCAAGCTCGTCAAGAAGCTGGACTGGTACATAATGCCAATGTAAGTCGGGTCAAGGTTTGCAAGTTTTTCAGCCTCATCTGGGCAAAGGACAGGCCTCCTTTCGAGAGCAACGCGTGACTGACTGTCGAGTCTCAGGTTGTGGTTGATGTACTGGCTGAACTACTTGGATCGAAATGTGAGTGACCAGTGTCAATCAGCAACAATAGGACCATTCGCTGACATCTTCTGCTTAGGCTATCGCCCTCGCTCGACTGAGCTCCCTCGAAGAGGACACCAAGCTCAGCGGCTCGCAATACCAGACCTGCGTCTCCATCCTGTTCGTCGGATACATCCTCGGGCAGGTACGTTAAGCTACTCAGTCACTTACTAGCAGCTGTGTCTGACTCTACATCTCTCATCTAGGTCCCTTCCAACATGTTGATTACCCGTGTTCGGCCATCATACTACATGTCCGCTTGTATGGCTCTGTGGGCTATCGTCTCCGGCTTGACTGCACTTTCGTCGAGCTTCACTGGCCTTCTCCTGACACGCTTCTTCCTCGGTGTTGTTGAAGCGCCATACTATCCAGGTGCGCTTTACATCCTCGGAATCTTCTACACACGCAAAGAGATCGCCACTCGGATTTCGATCTTGTACACCGGTAACATCCTGGCGACCGCGTTCGCTGGACTGATCGCTGCTGGCATCTTCGAAATGGACGGGATGGCCAATCTCGCCGGTTGGCAGTGGCTCTTCATCATCCAAGGCGCCGCCACCTTCGTCGTCGCCGTCGCCTCAGCTTTCGTCCTCCCCGACGACCCACTGCATACCCGCTGGCTCAGCACCGAAGAACGAGAACTCGCCAACTCTCGTGTCGTCAGCGATCAAGTCGGCTCCAAATCTGGAACTTCCACACTGGCTGGTCTCAAGGAAGCCGCTCGAGACCCCAAACTCTGGCTCTTCGCCTTCATGCAACATATGCATCTCGCCGCAAACGGTTTCAAGAATTTCTTCCCCACTGCGGTAGAAACACTCGGTTTCACACAAACCATTACATTGGTTCTGACCTGTCCACCTTACCTCATCGCGGGTTTCATCTCCGTCGCCTGGTCTTACTCCTCGGGCCGCTTCAATGAGCGAACCTGGCACATCACCGTCGCAAAAGCAATCGCCATCTTCGGCTTCGTCCTCTGCGCCGCAACCCTCAACACCGGCGCGCGATATTTCGGAATGGTCGTCTTCGCCATCGGCACTTACGCCGTCAACTCAATTATTTTAGGATGGGTGAGCGCGACGTGTGGACAGACGAAAGAGAAGAAGGCGAGTTCGTTGGCAATTGTGAATACGATTGCGAATGCGAGTTTTGTGTGGACGCCTTATCTGTGGCCGGATTTTGATGAGCCGAGATATGCGATTGCTATGGGGAGTTCGGCTGGGTTTTCGATGTTGTGTGCGGCGGGGGCGTGGGTTATGAAGGGGTGGTTGATTAGGATTAATAGGAAGATTAGGCAGAGTAGCGATGAGAGGGTTCTGGCTTTTGCTTATTGAGGTGGTGGTTTGGGAGGGGATGGTGGAGCTGGATGTTGGGGTGGATGCTATGGGCAGATATAGCAATGAAATGTGACGAAGAGGCATGAGCGATGATACCCTGAGACTTTTTCGTACTGTCGTTGATGGTGCCCGAAGAGGTTATCATCACATGCCCATCATTTCTCTGTTCTTCATACGCACATCAAGGGAAATGACTGCAATCCTCGTGCGACGAAATTTGTGCCCTTGTCTCAATTCGAGTGGCAAGGTGCTCCCTTCTACGATGCTTCCCACTGCGCGTGCAACGACTATTCTGGCCCCATTAGAAATGACAGTTGAGAGCGAATGAGAACGTAGTGACCTGACTCGGCACCTTTGCTTCGTTGCTCATCATGCGCACGGACGAGGTCGTGAAACTTGTCTGCTTTGCAGGCTTCCTCGCTGCTTTACATGCTTCCTCGCTGCGATACGGCGACTTTGGTCGTCAGGTTATCTCGTGTGATCGAGAGCGCGAGAGGCCGAGACTGTCGTTCATTGTATGTTGCTTGTGGCACGATGCCTGTTTTGCGCTCTTCGGCAGATTACTTGTATCGAACAGCAAGGCTTCGTCTTCTAGCTCCCAAAAAGAAAGTAAGTCGGTGTGCATTCCAGACATCGTTGCCGTTTGGGGACTTTCCACGGACATTGGTCCTGATCTCTCGCGCATTTCATTAGGTTGCGATCATTGGATCTCACGTCTATTGTAGAACTTCCGTTGGAATAGTTCACAGCGCAGTGGCCGATAGATGCGTCTCTGAGCTATGTCATGCTTTGACGACGTGCCCATGGAGATCGAATGGATGGCTTTCCAATGATGTTCAAAATTCCTCCCGTGTCGACGCATGATTGAGAGCCCTGGTCATTGGTCCCAAACGTGAGTCCCCGTGCTTCCAGGACCACGTCGTGCGGAAATATTGCGGGATATGAGGGTTTTTTTGGAACACTGGCACGCAGCATTTCTGCGATGGTTGAAGGTCGATCTCTCCAGTGCCCGCACGACCTCATGAGAATCCTTGCGCCCCACGCATGTTCGATACATGCGCAATCTGCCACTGTCCAGTCTCGGCATTTTGCTTCCATTTCACTACGCTGATCGTCTGTCTGCAGAGTGTCGAAGGATAGCCAGTGACTTCCAGCAGCGCAAAGGTAGTCCCCATGCCTTTCCGCTCATCTACATCGACAGCAATGTCGAGGATCCTAGACCGGTGCTCCGGGTTTTCCTGGACGAAAGCTCGGTGACCTTTCATATGGCCTTCATAGCTATCGGTCTTGACATGGCCGTCCTGGTTCATTTTGATCAAAGCTGGCGAAATGAGGCCAGATTTTGCTAGGCCTACGAAATCGCGAGCATTGTAGAGATCGATTCCGACTTGAGTGAGTCTTTCCAGTTCCGAAACTAGTGGAGTGCGAGGAGTCGAGATGTTGAAGTACTTCGAAGACCTGCCGAAGTTCGGTAGGAGCAATTGCATGGACGCCGAAGACATTCTGGGCTTGAATGCCTCTGGACCAAGAGGTGCCGAAGATGCCGTACTAGGCGTGCTGCTTGTGCTGCTCATGGTACCGGAGTCTGTATGCCGTACGTCTCTCGTCTGCTAATTGTTCCTGTAGGATGCGGTTGCGGCTTTTGTGGCGGGCGGGCTATCAGTTGACCGGCTGCGCGACGCGAAACACGGGTCTCAGAGCTGCTTGCTGCGAACTTTGCAACTGGCGTCTTGGGGTTATGGACTCTTTCCTTTCGTCCTGGGCCAATTCCCTTTTGACGATGCTTGATGCACAAAATGAAAAGGGATGTCGTGAGACGGAAAGCAATATGATAACGGAACTCACCGTGCCGCAAGCCGAAGCCCGACGTGTGCTGCCAACTTTGGGGCTTTGACGGAGAAACCCACGACGCCTTGCTACTCAGAGCCGTGAAGGATGCAGATCCTCGCTGTCCTCGCGTTCGGGTCGGCAAGAGCGTAGTGAATGTTGAAGTGACGCATGGGGAATCCAAGGAGCGGTGTTGGAGTTATGAGGCTGATATACGCCTACGTTCACAGCCGCTTCGTGCGCGTTGTCTCGCCTTGTCTGTTCGATGCGTGAGGAGAGAAGTTGGAAAGAAGGAGAAGGATCGTGATCCTTGTGCGTGAGCACGGATCTCCTGTGAAGCTCTTCGCGTCGGAGGATATCCATGAGTCGGCCCGCCTGAGGTGTTCACGACATCTGCACCTCTCGTCCAATTGATACCACCTGCTCTGTCGGCCCTGCAGCCGTACCTCGATGCCATTTGATGGACCTGCATCAAGTTACTGTTGACTGGTCTTGTTGCCGCCGCGGTTGTATCGACGACGTCGTTAAAGTTGGCTCCATGTGCGATGTCTCTGCGCCCGGCTATCAACATGCAGTACCGGCCCAGACTTATCTACCGCGTGCGCCTCGCTGCCTCGCTTCTGTCTTGTTCTGTGAGAGGGGACAGCACATGAACGACGGCGAGGCACAGATCTGTGCGACGCTGTGTGCCTGAGTATGAGGCCGCAGGCGTGATATCAAGCCACTCCGCTCCCGGCAGTCGCGTTCGATCGGTTTTGGCACAGGACTCGCAGCTATGGCCCAGTCCAGCGTGTCCAGCTGCGTCCTCTCCATCGTGGCCTCCTTCTCGAGCGGCCTGGACGTGTTCAGGAAGTTTCGCGAGTCGCGAAGCCGAAAGAAGCGGAGGACGAAGAAGAACGCGTCAACCTCAGCTGAGCATGAGCTGCGCCTAGCAAGGAGTCTGAGACAAGGGCCTGAGGATATCGGGAGGGAGTATCAGAGAAGTATCTCTGCCATTGGAGACCGCTTTGCACAGGGAGATGGTGTGTACACCTCGAACACGGAATTGTTGGCAAATCGCTCACACCTCTTCCAGCTGCGGCCCAGAGTTCTCTCGCTGAGATCCTACTGAAGCTCAATACTGGTCTTGTTACTGTCATCAATGCGTTCTTGGCAAGAGACAAGCCAGATCTCGACTATCACTCTTTGACAAGCTTGTCCGAGCAGTCTCGTCTTGACACCTGCCACACCCTCCGACAGCTCTTTCGTCGCATGATGATTCCACGGCTACCTCGTCAAATGAGCAGGCCCAACTTTGAGAGGGAAGAAACCGCGCCCCAAGTCCGCTCATGCGCATCCGATCTGTCGAAAAGGAGCAGAAGACCAACTGCGAGTCCAAAGCATACCAGGGTTCGTAGACCGATGTTGGCCCAAGTGGTCATCGCGGATTCCAACAGGCCCGGTCAAGTTGCCATGGTCAGGCCAGGTGAGCGCAAAGCGAAGAGGTCTCATAGCTCGACTGGCTCTGGCTCATCCTCAAAAGTACAATCCAGCGTATCGCTCACGCCGTCTCCCTCAATGCCCTCTCCGCCTCCGGAATATCGCTCTGCAGCCGGGACTTCCTTAGCGGATCCCACGCTCTCGAACGAGCGCTCTAATGTCCTTCATGTTGTCAGACCTCGACACAAGCAGTCTGCAATGAACGTGAGGATTGCCGAGGTGCCCACAAGACAAGATGGACTCCGCACGACACGTTCTACGCCGCGTTTGACAGCCGAAGCATTGCAATCTCGCGAGTCGATACCACCAATTCCCAATACCGCTCCTCTGCCCGCTGCCCAGCCACGCAGGCTCAACAAAGCTACCCCAACGTACTATTCAATCGCTTCCAATAGTACCAAGCTCGGTGAAATACCATTGCATCGATGGGCCGAGCCTGTCGACTTCGACAAAATGTCGATGCTGAACCGGGAATCCCAGCGAAATGGCTGGCCTGTCACGGAACATGATATGTCCCAGCAGAAGAAGAAACGAGGCGGACTGTTCAAACTGTTCCGCCGTAACCGAGACGACGAGTGACTTACGCTGATATGACTGATTACGACTTTTGCAGATGATTCAAGCGAAGGCGCTCTGGACATCTATTTCTTACAGGCTGTTCAGCAGTATACAGTGCCGAAACATTCCTCGCACCTGAGGACTTTCAAAGCAAAGCCGAAATGGGAGCCTTTTTCCACATTGACGACACCAATCTCCATGTACCGACACCTCGGGCACTGAGGAATTGGTCTGGGTGTTCGGACGCACGAGCATCCCCAGATCCGACTCCGAGAGCTTTCGTCACCTTCGCGTGTCTAATATTGCGGGCGCATTCCAACCCCGGATACTCTTGACTTCGTGCCCGGAATCCGGTCTTTCTCTTGCTTGATATCTAATTATTGGACTTTGCAGTGAGCTCATTGGTCAGGAACAATGACTGCGTTGCCGGCAGGAGGCAACAACATGATGATTATCGCCCTCTGCCGGCAGTTTCCATCACATGCAAGTGTCCTTGCAAAGTGTACATCAGCAACTCTGACAGGCTGGCGGCCAATTGCACAGTTTGTAGGAGGGAGTCGGAGAACAGCTTCATTCTTGGCGAAGTGTTAAGGAAGAGGTTCGACAGGGATGGTGCAAGATGTCATCCCAGCGTCATCGTCTTCGACCAAATCTCGAATCAACGAGCCACATCGAGCACGGCATTCTCTATCTCAGGTATAGTCTAACACTCAACGCCACACTAATCGGACAACGGCAAAAGACTCGTTTGGTCAACCAACTCAGGCCCGGTCTTCAACATCTCGTCTCAACATCGGCTTCGGCATCTTTCTTCACACCAGCCACATTTCTCGGACCGTTATCTCGACCGAACAACAGACGGTTGCACCACAGACCCACCGATACGGAAGTGTGATCCTGAAACCCATCAAAACTTTCTGCAATGTGCAAACATTGATGCGTGAGTGATGGCGACTGCAGACCATCGTAGATTGAAACGAATGATTGGTAGAGCATCCCTACATCAATTCATATCAGATCGTGTCTCCTTGGTCGAGTGAGGTTGAGTATCTCTCACGACGATGCAAGAGCCCTCGAAAGCAGGCCGCCACATGTTCATGCTCACTTCCTAGTGGCCTAGTGTCTATTCCTGGTCATGCAAACGCTGCTACGGGCCCACTGACAACAGGTCAAACAAGCATCATCACTGATCACGGTTCTTCTTTGTGGCAGCCCTGTCGGGCACGCCGCTATTCGATCTTAAAGGCGGCTGGCGATGTATGAGCTCTCCTCAAAACCTGTAAGAGTACTGCACACTCTACATTCCTCGCCAATTCCTCCCAACCCTTTCTCCTTGCATTGCATAGTTCTGAGACAGCGTGATGTCAAGCCAACAACCAAGACCACAGCAGTCGCGGCAAGCTACTGGGAGAAGTGTCAGAACGGCAGCAACGGCAAGAACAGGCTACACTCAAGATGGCGATTATTCCCTCGCTGGACCGAATCCAACTCATACTGGACCACCTGCGAATCCAAAGGATCCACACAATACCTACTTCGAAGAAGGGTATCGAGAGCACAATCCCTGGATGGAGCGAGATAATCGACACCAGAGCTTCAGCTTAGCGAAAACCTTCCCTCATCAAGTGAGATGGGCTCGTCGAAAACCCGGCCGTAAGGATACAACGACTGTTCAGCACGCCGAGAAAGGCAATACGGAAGCAGCACCCCAAGTCGAAGGCGCGATGGAGCAGGGACAGGATCTACATCAATCCCAGCAGCGTCAGTCCTCATACCGACAGCGGCAGTCAGAGCAACAGCAACAAACACCAGCCGAGGAAAAGGAGCGCGAACGATGTAAGCATGCTGACAGCTATAAATTGGAGAGTTGGCTAAAGAGGATCTTACAGTCGATTCGCAAGCCCCTACGGAATTTGACCCGATAGAAGAGCAATCAGAGCGATCAACCGTCGATTCCGAAGCCATCGAGGAGACACCTAGCAATGTACGAGAACGCAACATCCAAATGTTCGGCTCAAATGGCCAACCAAAAGGAAGTGTAGCGAACGAAGCTACCGCAGAAGTAGCAGCAGCTGGAGACGATCGTCAGTAACGTCCTTCTCATTTTTCCTCTAAACGCAGTTCCGACTGACATTAATACCTAGGCCCATTCAACTGGTGGTCCGTCATCCGCGTCTACCTCCAACGCCCCCTCGCCGAATGGCTTGGCACAACCGTCCTCATCTTCATCGGCGTATCCGGAAACCTCTCGATAATCACTTCCGATGGCCAAACGGGTACCTACCAATCCATGTACTGGACATGGGGTTTCGCCGTCATGCTCGCAATCTACATAGCAGGTGGCGGATCAGGAGCTTTCCTCAATCCTGCTTTGACCATCATGCTGAGCGTGTTCAGAGGTTTCCCCGCTCGTCGAGTGCCAATGTACATCCTCGTGCAGCTCCTCGGGGCCTTCACAGGCGCCCTCCTCGCTTTCGCCATCTATCGCGATAATATCCTCCACCTCGACGGATCCCTCAACCCTACGACTACGGGCACGGCTTTCTATACACAACCCAAAGATTGGGTTTCCAACTCCACGGCTTTCTTCACAGAAATGCTCGGTACTGCAATAATAGGCTGTTCTATCCTCGCGCTAGGAGATTCCCACAACTCCCCTCCAGGAGCGGGTATGCACGCATTCATCATCGGTCTCCTCACAACCGCAACCACCATGTCCCTCGGCTACTCTACCGGAGGATGTTTCAACCCCGTTCGCGACCTTGGACCCCGTCTCGCCACCCTCGCAGCAGGCTATCCAACCTCCGCTTTTACAGCGCGACAGAATTGGTGGATATGGGGACCCTGGTGTGCGACCATCACAGGTGCCCTGCTGGGTGGATTGGTGTATGATTTATGTATTTTCAAAGGAGGGGAGTCGCCGGTGAATTATTCGTTTGGGAGGTGGAAGTTGGAGGGACTTAAAGAGGAGAGGGATTTGGCGAATTTGTTTGGGTTTAGGAAAGAGGCGGGGGAGATTGAAAGGAAGTTGGAGAGTGGGGAGATTAGAGATGATCCGAAGCTGTGACTTTGAAATGCTTTTGGGGTGTGTTGTGGAAGTGGTGTGAAGAGATGGGAGGCTTGATGGTCATTAGGTAATGTTTTAGGAGGTCATTCCTCTTCTCTACGAGATATACGATACGACGACTTTCTTTGCGCTGACTCCTTTCTTTTGCGTGTCCAGTCCGAGTTGCACACTACGCAGCTCTTCTCCAACGATCTGAGGATCCGGCTTCGGAACAATCTTTCCAGATTTCAAGGCCTTGGGCAAGAAGTCCCTCCAGATGTACGGCCCAACATCGTTTGTAAAGATCGCCGAGGATCCAACTGCAGAAACGAGTCAGCTCACACTGTGTCTCAAACCTCCCTCGATCTTGCTCTGATGAAACTTACTAGCCTTCGCCCTCACACTCCCTGGAATCCCCTCCTCCGGAATCCCTCTGACACTCACAACAATCGCCTTCCCCTTCGTGCGATCCACAATCCTCGCACAAGCCTGCACAGCCCCATTCTCTCCCACAGCATGATATGCCCCGGCAACTGTTTTCTTTTCTAACCACTTCACAATTTTATCCTCCGCATCCTCATCATGGTAGTCAAATGCCTCCGCCGCACCCAATTCCTTGACGTATTTGAAATTCTTGGACGAACATGTCGTGATCACTTCAGCCCCCGCAGCTACAGCGAGTTGGATGGCGCAGGAGCCGACGGAGGAAGAACCGCCCCAGATGAGAACTGTACGTTCGAGGGCCTTTGGGTCGGAGGAGTCCTTTGGCGGGAAGGGAAGGGAGAGAAAGCCTTTTTGGAAGAGGCCTGCGGAGGCTGTGGAGATTCCTAGAGGGAGGACAACGCCAACTGAGGAGCGAATTTTGTAAGGTAACTCCGCGATGGCGTTCTTTTGGACGATCACGTATTTTTGAAAAGCCCCGGTTGAAGCGACGGGAAGGTCTTTGGGTGCGTCGGAAGCTCGAGAGCAATGGCTGTGCTTCTCATCAGTACGACGCTCGTCTGCTCACCTCCCGTCTCCTTTAATGTTGTACTTACGCAATCACCCTCTGTCCAATCTGGAAATCCTCCACTCCCTCACCAACTTCCGCCACTTCGCCTGCAATGTCCTCGCCGAAAACCGTCGGATATTCGGATTTAAAAAGGTCTTGGTCTTGGAGCAGGTAATCAACCGGATTCACAGCCACATCATAGACCTTAACCACGACATGTCCCGGTGGCGGTTTGGTATAGGGAGCTGAGGAGACGGTGAATGGACGGGTCTTGGGCTTGAGTGCCCATGCTGCGACGTTCTTGGGAGCGAAGATGCCGGCCATGTTGAAGATCGACTGAGTTGCGTTGATGAGTAGGCTGATTGTAAGAGAGGAGAGGAGGTGAGGTCAAGATGTACGTACGTTATGTGACGGCCTTGGAAGGTGGCAGGTTAATAGCTGACGCCTTCCCTGTTCCGTACCTGCATGTTTAAGCTCCATCCAATGGCAAAGACCGGGTCGTGGGGAAGGTGCATGGTCGATCGCGACATCGATCCAATTCTGACACGCAGCTCTGCCCTGTCTCCTCTCAGTGCGAATGTTTGATATGTCTCCTATGTTCTGTTTGTGTACTGACAGTGTAGAGGCTGTGCTGCTCCGTTCAACCGCAACGCCAAGCCATACCGTTGTGACGCTTTCACCACCACTCTCTGCAGCCCATTCAGTGACCAAGCTGCCATTGTCATCCTCCACCCTTCTAGAATGGCTTAAGATTAAGGAGAAGTCGGCAATGACCCGTAGCCCGTCCTCGCAGAGCCACCACTGCCACCATCTCTCTTCACTAACCGATCAGGCTTGTCTATGACAACCTCGACGAGCTGCAATTCCTTCGCCTCACAGAAATTCTCATCCGCAAGCAGCGCTTGAACTTGTTTCCTCGTACCAATAGTACAGCTCTGGTAGCTTGTCTTCACAGCACCAAAATTCGGCAAGAGATCCTTATATTTCCAATCGCGCCGCACTGGACTTGGGTTTTCGGCGGCAGGACTTCCAGGGTATGGAAAACCGATAGTTTCGGTTGAGGAACGTCGACTGGGATCGCAAAGGACGAAGATGATCGGATTGAGGCCCAGGCGGACAATAGTTGATAGTTCTTGAGCCGCTGCTTGAAGACCTTCGCCGGCTGTGAAGAGGATGGTCCGATACGTGCGACTTCCCAACTTCACGTCTTTCTCCCGCAAAGTGCTTGGTCGCGAGAGTTCCCTCGCAGCGAGACTTGCGCCTTGACATGCAGCCAGAGCATATCCTCTCGCTCCCCAGAGTACCTGCGAAATGGCAGTGACATTTGGCGGAAATCTCGTTTCCCAGATCCCGATGCTTGGATCGCCGGTTTCTGTAATAACTATGTCATTGGGTTGCAGCCATCGAGCCATGTATTTCCAGAACCAGCTGTGAGTGATTGTTTCCAGACTGTCGCGTTTATGAGCTGGCCAAACGACCGGAGGTCCAGGGACCTGCGTGATGCTGAGCTGACCCGTTGTCATTCGATCTACCAACTTGCGCAGGACGCCTGCCATGCGGATCTGTGGGTATTCGCTGTACTTCACACGCACTGAAGTGGAGTGGATGTCGATGGTACTTAATTCTGAAACCCGGTAGCTGAACGCAGACGTGATGAAATCATTCTTGATCGCGCCGATGCTCAGGACTAGGTCGGCAGACTCTACACGTTCTCGAATCTCATTCGAGCTCGCATCACCAGCATAGACGCCACAGTAATTGGGGAGCGCTTCGTTTACCGCGCCTTTACCCATTGGTGAAACGAAGAGAGGGAGGCCTGATTTCTCGACAAGATTGTGGACCTCCAGGACTGCTCGATGTCTTATTGCACATGCATCGACCAGTACGACTGGGTTCTTTGCTGCGTTCAAATATCTTGATACCACCTCTACCACATAGTCTTCTTTATCGGAGTCATTTGCTGGCGTTGACAGATCGATCGGAGTGTTCAGCCGATGGCCCTCCACTTGCCTCTGAACAATGTCGGTCGGGATTGTCACGTAGACGGGCCTGCTTTGAGTCCAGCATTCTCTGATGGCGTGGTCTATTCGCGTTGGGATGTCGAGAGGGTCGTTCAAGGCGATGACGGCACAAGACACGGACCGTGCCATATCGCTGAAGGTGCTACTATTGCCATTCCCGAGCATGTCGTGAAGGATCATCCCGTCCTGCTGTGATGTGATCGAAGGTACTCCGACGATGTGGATTACTGGCACGTACTCCGCATAAGATCCCGCCATGGCATTGATCGCGGAGAGTTCCCCGAGGCCTGTATGAATCAGCAATATATCTGATAAGTCGAATGTGCTGATGTCCTACCATAGCTCGTGACCAGAGCTCCGATGCCCTTGATGCGAGCGTATCCATCCGCGGCGTATCCTGCGTTGAGCTCATTGCAGTTCCCCACAAATTGCAGACCACATGGCTCGATATAGTCCAATAAAAGCGAGTTGTGATGTCCCGTTACGCCATGCACACCTCGAATGCCAACTTCAAGCAACCTGCGGTAGAGATACTCGGCGACGTGGATGGGGTGGATCAAGGACGAGGTTCGAGGGTCGGAGCCTAAGGTACTGCGGCTACGCATGCTTAGTGCGCTGCTACTGTGAACGCGTTGGGCCATGTGGGAAGCATCGTTGAGCGCGCGATTGTCGCGTCCTTCATGAGGTCGCGGACCTGGGAAGATGGGCCTTGATGGGAGGTCCTAGATGTAAGTACAGTAGTGATTGCAGGGAACGGGCACGCGACTCGCGCGAATGTTGCGATTCGTAGGTACACGGGAGAACCATCCGCACGGAAACACAGCCCGAGATTGATGAACTTGATGAACTTGACGAACGCAAGAACCCACCGTGATGCAGTAGCCGTCTACGCCGCCTTCGTTCCTCGAGTCGTGCCGCCTCTGCTGGCAAAGTCGAAAGGTGCCGAGGTGAGCGTAGGCAATGGCTTGACCGTTGCACGGACATATATGCATTGGCATGAGGACAAACTCTTGGACGTGTCTTGTTGTGGTGGTTGACGCGTCGGGTGAGCTTTGCAGCGTGACGGTTGGTGAAATGTGAAGGAGGCAGCAGAGGGTTTGGTGATCTAGGCGTGATGTCGTTTCAAGGGATCCAGGTCGTGTAAGAGCTGGCGGGGAAGCAAAGAAGATCCAACCCTGCGGAACCACAATTCCGGAGGAGCACGTGGAGGCAGATCATTGTTGCCGCCGGGCAATCCCCTCGATGGGCGCGGGAAGCGTATAGCCAATAAACTCGTATAATCCGTGTACAGGCGAAAGACCATGTCGCCTGGGAGAAGTGCGATCAGGTACAGATGACAGAGTCGGCCAGTCCGTGGAGGGGTTGTAGATGCTGTGTAGCCCGCGCATCTCGCAAACGCCGACGAGGCATTTCGTCTGATGTATTCTTTGCTTGGCACGGTAGTGCGGTGGCTGAAAGAGAGAAAAGGTTCGCGGCGGGCAGTCCGTAGGAGCAAATTGGCTGGAGGCCAGGGCTGAGATTGAATGAGAGATTGAGTAACGAGGGCGTCGTGTGGCCTGAGTCGATGAGATAGTAGTCTCCTTCTGGAACCCAGTTCTTTGTGCCTCAGCGTCGTCAAAGGCGTTTCATCTACAGCCAACTCCTCGACGGCCAGACGTCGTCGACGAAACAGAAGCCGGACGCTCGCCGACGTGCAGCTCGGTCGTCTTGACTTTTGTGGGGCCTGGAGCGAAGATCCGGGATCATTGCCGCCGCCGCCCTGTCCGTGTGTGGTACGCTGCCCAAACGACCTGGCCGAACTGGACGACATTATTGGCATGGTATGGGATTGGCACACAGAAAGAGCGCGGATAAAGTGTATTGCGACTGGGAACAACATCACCTACCTGAAGCGCCTTTCTCCCGACGACCACAGGCCGCCAGTAGCACTCTTCTGCTGCCATCCCGGATGACGTGAGCTCCATGCACCTGCGTAGCCTCTCGAGCGGCTTGCATACACACAAGGCGAGGGAAGCATGCTCGCTGGGCGGCAACGCTCAGAGTCGACTCTGAACGACCCAAACCGCCTCAATACTCCTCCGCCGCCAGGCACTCCGTATCGCGCCCACCAAAACATTCAATACGGAGGTCAGCAGCAGCAGCAGCACCACGGCCTGCTTCTGAATGACATCCCAGGGTACGCCGATACCAACACGCTTCTGCGACCCCAGACGAATTCGCCCTATCAGTCCGCGTATTCCTCGTCGCCTCGCGGACGCGCCCACACCTTCGACCCGTATGCCGAACACATAATGCCGCCGCCATCGACGCCGGGCGGTGTCCAGCAAAGCGCATGGCAAGTCCCGGGAGCTCGACACGTCTCCGAGTCGCAGCGCGGCGGCGGCTATGGCAACTTACCTCCCCCGCCCCCTCTACAGCAACAGGCCCAAGGTCTAGGATGGCCGCCACCGCCACCTGGCCCACCGCGGCCGCCCATGAGTGCGACGAATACACACGCGCCCATGTTTCAACCCCCTCCCGGACCTCCAGGCGGCTACAATACCTACGGTCGCCAACCCAGCTACCCACCACCTCCACCGAACAGCCAGCCAAAGGAGCCCCGAGCGTACGATCCGAGCGCATACTCCGAGTATTTCCAGCTCCCTCCTCTCCCAGCTCCCGATCAGCCATTGACATCGGCCACGTATGTCCCAGATGGCGGAAGTTTTGGTCCAGGTGTGGGTATTCCACCTCTGTATGATAGCAGAAGTACTCCAATGCACCAGAATGCGCGACCAGCTCCTGTTCCGCACCAGCAGAGCTATTATAGAGGTGGCTCGGATGATTTCAATGCGTCCGGAGCTGGCTCGTATCAGCAGGTGTATGGTACGCACGGAACGTACAGCCAGGATGGTGGCACTGGGACATGGTTCAACTCGAATTCGTATCAGCATGCACCACCGCAGCCGTCTCAATCCGCGCCTCCTCCACTTCAGGGAAACATACCACCACCCACCCCGACCACTGGCAAGCCAAAGACCCTGATCTTGCCTGCGAAAGAGACGGAGCAACATACATCGCCCGCGCATGAGCAGAGACCTCCATTCACACAGAGTCTGAGCCAACCCAATGAGACGGCGAATCGCGAACATTCGTCTTCAGGCGAAACTCCAGCTTCTCCTTCAGATCTGAATTGGCCAGCAGATCGTGTTCAGATTTGGCTGGCAGCGCATGCATTCTCCAAGGAATGGCAGGCTGCATTTCAGCATCTGAACGTTCATGGGTCCCAGTTCCTGGATATTGGCCGGAGCGGTGGTCAGCGGAATATCGGTTTCATGCCACAGACAGTGCTTCCCCAGGTCGCCCGAGAATGTACATCGAATGGCGTGGTCTGGGATCAGGCGAAAGAGCGCGAAGAAGGAAAGCGGTTGCGGCGGCTGGTAAGAGATGTCATCAAGACAGGTGGTGCAGGAACGCCTCAGACGGCAGCGACCAGCAGCACAACGAGCTTGCCCCTGCGCGCAAACAGACGCGACTCGTCGCAATATCTGAACTCAGCAAGTGCTGGAACAGAGGGCAATGTTGAGACTTCTCCGAATCTATCAAGGTCAGAATTGACTGCCTTTGGATCGACACCTACCACAGCAGGTGGAGGAGACGATTCTCCAGGTGCTCGTATGCCAACAATTACGAAAGGAAGCGCGGCTGGGTACCGATCTTTCACGTTGGACTCATACGACCAACAAAAACGAAGTGCCGAGTCACGCAACGCCTTAGCTTCAATTGGCGACATCAAGAGGCATCATTCGCCTAGCGGTAGCACTGGAGATCTGACCGGAGGAGGCCAGAAATTTGCAGTCAGTCCACAGCAAAGCCCTGGACTTGTGAGCGCAAGGCCGAATGGCACTGCGCATATGCGAAACGCCAGTGCCACTTCACACTTTCGAGGACCGAGCACAGGTGCATCCTCAGACACGGGACGATCTGAAGACTACTTGCCTAGAAACGGTCAAGAAGGATCTCGACCTCCGCCAGCCGATAGCAGTGGCAGAGGTAGCAGTCGTGACACACCGCAGAGCGCGACCAACAAGGAGCATAGAGGTGGCATATGGGCCAAGTTCAGGCGCGAAAAGAAGAAGGATGAGCATCCGTCTCCGGAAGACGAGCATGCGCCAACGAGTCCAGCTGCCTACAGGCCGTACGGGAATAAGATCGGCGCGTCTTCCGATGTTTCTCTTGCAGAACGGCCCTCTTCTGCGAAGGCACAGGCCCCGCTTGACTCGACCGATAATCTGGTAGGACTTCCAAGAGGACGACCAACAGCGCGAGATGGCGACAAGAAGTACATATTCGTTACCCCAGATGGCTGGAACTACCGATTAATCGATATCAGCGACGTGGAATCTGCGGCACAGCTGCGTCTCGTGATCTTTTACAATCTTGGCATACCTGAGTCTCCGGAGATTTCTCTGCATATTACTTCGCCTGGGAAAGAAGAGCACGAAGAAGCATTGAATGAACAAATGCTAATGTCGGCACGACTACGAATGGCCGATCCCAATGGCACTCTCAAGCTCCTTGTTCGAGCGCCCAACAGCGGAGCTTTTGAGCCACCGGAAAGTTCTGGCCTGGGCCTAGCCGGTTTCCCACAGTCACCATTTGGCAAGGCCTCCTTCTCCGGCAAGCCTCTCGACGAGAGAACGTTGCAACGACTCCAAGGTGGTGAGACATCTGACTCGCCCTCCACTGTAGCCTCGGGAGACAGCACCCTGGTGTCTGAGCGCGGTCAACAAGTCCAAAACCTACCCAAGAGCGAAGATGATTTGATCAGGAGACAAGCAGATATGCTGCAGCAAGACTTCCAGAAATTGCCTCAGGAGAAACAGCAGGAGCTACTAGCTGCCAGAGCCGAAGAGCATAGACGGGAGAATGAGCGGAAGAGACAACAGTACCAGAACCAGCGCATGTCTCGCATTGTGGAGAGCGCGAACGGCAAGAGGATTCACGACTTCGATAGCCCCCGCAACACACCTTATGAGCAGGACCGCCAACTGACAGGACGTCCGGCATCTTCAGGGTCAGGCGAATTCGAGCGAAGGACAGATCTGCAGCCAGTACGCCGGCCTCCTCCGGTGCCCGAGCCTACAGCCACCTTGGTGAAGGCGAACAGTCTCACCAAGAAAGGAAGCACTGGAAGGACGAGCTGGCCGAACAGAAAAGAAGAGTGGAAGCGGAACTCCAACGGCTCGATCCCCGAAGAAGATAGCCAGCGTGCGCCAAGCAGAGGTGGTATCGCGGCAGCCATTGCTGGCGCTGGTGCCGCGGCTGGTGCAGTGGGACGTCCCAGTCCAAGCTCCGGACCAAACAGCGCGCCTGTGGGCAACACACCGTCCATGTCTTCGAATCTCCAGAAATCCATGACCAATCCGGATCTCGCGTCAGAAGGACAGTCTGCGGGCGCTTTGGCCTCTGTTGGATTCGGACAACGTCAGAACTCAAATGGTCGCAGTTCACCGCGCAGTCCTTTCACCATGTCCAAAGGTGGTCAATCATTCAGAGTACCGGAATATGTCGAACCAGAGGATGACGAGGACACGCTCAAGGCCTCACAAAGACCAAACCTATCGCTCCGCATGCCATCAAACCCGGTCATTAACAGACTGCAGCAGAATGATGGTCGAACGCATAGCCCGCCACTGAGCCCAAGCTCTTCCCATCCAAAGCACCCACAACCTGCTCCATCTTCTCTGAACCGTATGTCCAGTAAGAGAGGGCCAAGCTTTGACGTACCGGAACATCAAATGGAGTTCGCGCCTTCACCGAATGTCGGAATGGATGATGACTCCGATGACGATTCGGACGATGGTCTGTTTGCCATCCCACTGGCCAAGCAAAAAGAAAAGATGGCAGCGAAGACACCTTCTGATAAGAAGGCCCGTGAAATCCTGGGTATGCCCCAAAACTCCCCTGGGCGCTCACCAAATCGACCCGAGCTCAAGATCAAGACATCGAAAGCCAATGTCAAATTTGAGTCGCCAAAGCTTCCTCCAATTGAGAAGCTCAGCTCGATTGCGGACAGCGATGAGACATTTACCCAATCAACAGCTTCTGCAGGTCCGTGGTCGACAGACTCCCCAGACGACTCTGCCCAGTTTGATCGCCGTGGTAGCTTTGCGAGCAACATCTGGGCCAACCGTCCACCTGTCGAAGATATTGCCGAGCAGCTCGACAACTTCTTTCCAAACGTTGATCTTGATCAACCGATGGGCGAAGAGGGCGCCGAAGGCAGTCCTGTGGCTGATGAAAAGCCTTCGGCAACTCTGTTACCCAAAACTTCTCACTCAGCCCTGCCCAGCTTGTCAGAGTCTCGCAGCATCACTCCTTTATCAAACACGACCGAAGACAGCACGCTAGGCAGCGACGAGTCGACTTTGCGGAGCAACGAATACAACACTGTCGCTAGCCGCAGCATTCGCAAGTCAGGGGGGCTTGGGAGGACGAAGAGCATTCGTGATGTTGTGAAGAACAACTATTCGCACCTGGGTGGGCATTCTCACAACCCGTCCATTTCGTCCCAGGTCTCCAGCCGTCACCCGAGCATGAACATGTCTGCTCTGCAGGCGCAACCTACGATCTCGAACAGAGTCAGCCAACTGCGAAATGCAGACAGCGGCATCGTCCGTCGCAAGAGCACGAAGATGTTTGGAGCCAAGATCGAACAAGTCAAGCCAGCTCGGGGCAGTCGACTCATAACAAACTTGGACACCATCCCACAAGATCATATCCCGCCAGGTAACGTGGTCCGGCCGGAACGACAGCCGACCTTCAAATGGATGCGCGGCCAATTGATTGGAAAGGGAACATTTGGACGTGTCTACCTTGGTATGAACACAACGACCGGAGAGCTGTTGGCAGTTAAGCAAGTGGAGGTCAACCCCAAGGCACAGAACGCCGACCCAGCAAAAGTTCGCGAGATGGTCAAAGCCCTAGACCAGGAAATTGACACTATGCAGCATCTCGATCACGTCAACATTGTCCAATACCTTGGATGCGAACGCAAAGAATATAGCATCTCCATCTTCCTTGAGTACATTTCTGGTGGCAGCATTGGCTCATGTCTACGGAAGCACGGCAAATTCGAAGAGCCTGTCGTCAGCTCTCTGACTCGCCAAACATTGATGGGCCTCGCATACCTCCATAGCGAAGGTATTCTCCATCGTGATCTAAAAGCCGACAACATCCTTCTTGATCTGGACGGGACTTGCAAGATCTCGGATTTTGGTATTTCCAAACGAAGCGCGAACCCGTACAATAACGACATCACGAACTCCATGCAAGGAAGCGTCTTCTGGATGGCTCCCGAAGTCATCCGCGCCCAATCCCAGGCCCTCTCCATCCCCTCAGCCGACGGCCTCGATGCCACAGCAAGCAGTCAAGGCTATTCCGCCAAAGTCGACATCTGGTCTCTCGGCTGCGTGGTTCTCGAAATGTTCGCCGGCCGTCGCCCGTGGTCCAAAGAAGAAGCCATCGGCGCGATCTACAAGCTTGGATCTTTGAATCAGGCACCTCCTATCCCGGATGATGTCTCGACGGTGGTGGGACCGGCTGCTCTGAGCTTCATGTATGATTGTTTTACGATCGATCCCGGGGAGAGGCCGACGGCCGATACGCTGTTGCGGGCGCCTTTTTGTATATTCGATGTGCATTATAATTTTCTGGATACGGAGTTGTATGCGAAGATTAGGGGAGCCTTTTAAGAAGGCGGAAGAGGAGGAAGCGCTTTTTGAAGCATTGAATTTGGATCATGCGTTGGATTGGGCACTTGAAGCTGATCGATCGATATACCCTGTTGCGTATATGCTTCGGAAATGTTGGATACCTTTGCGAAGGGAGAAGGACGATTATGGGAGGAGAGAGTATCTTTTTACGAATCTTATGACATGTGTAGGGATGTGTATATTGATCATAGCGGAGCGAAAGGTGGCATCGCTGGCGCTTGGATTGGAGATTGGAGGACAAAGATATCAGGAGAGACGCATCTACCTACCCTAATCAATCAATGGAATGATCCATTGCATCGCGAAGTCATACTCCCCTCTCTTTCCACCTCCGCATGACCAAGCTCTTCGTAGCGAACTCCATTGCTGGGTTTCATCGTGCATCTCCAGAGAACGCGTGCCGTTTAACTTTCACTCATGCAGCGAGTGAGCTCAGAAATTCTCCGCCCTTCTTCCCCTTCACCCCCTGACTCTCATCCTCCTCTGCCTCCAAAGGGTAATGCTTCCGTACCCAAATCATGTATCGATCGAGAACAAACACCAATACCATCGCAAGACTTGTCGACAAGACCTTCCGTACCAGCCCGATCTGTCGCAGCTCCTCCCAGGTCGCGCCACCATCTATCCACCAACCCGTTACAAGATCACGTTGGCAAGGCCATGCATCTCGTCCCACGATCATTCTTGCTGCATCGCAGGTACTTGGCAGGACCTGAGGAATAAGAGTGAAGCTCGAACAACCGATAAACGGGATGCCAAGGGAGAGGCCAGTGTGTGCAAGTAAGTCAGTTGCGCCTTTGGCGAGAATGTATGCGAGGACGTATGGCCATCGAGCTTCTGCTCCGCCCGTCAGGCTTCTGAGTCGTGTTTTGAGGTTGAATGCCGGGACCAGAAAAAGTGTGCAAGCGAGCGCCGATAGGATGCCGAAGGTGTTGTAGGAATTCGCTGCTGCGAGAGCTTGGTCGATTGCTTCTTGTGTCCGAATTTGTGATGCCATGTTGAAATTAGTTGGGAGTATTGTGAGAGATGTGTGTATGTGCAACCTACTGAGGAGTAGACGAGTTGCTCGTAGAAGGGCTTTAATACCAGTCAATTGAGGACAGCGAAAGGTGCTGATCATGCAGTTTTGGTTGAGTATACAATGATGTTTGCGTGCGCGCGCGTGTTTGCCATTCACGCTACGCAGTACCCAATGCGCTAGGTGTCCTCATTTTGTATGTCCTCATCCTCGTTGAAACCTGTGATCTTGTTCATAGAGGCCCTGCTGTTAGCAGTCTGAAGTAGGGCGCGTGAGAAGCACGTGGAGGTCTATTTGTCTGTTCCAATTTGTCTTTCTGTACTGTGCCCGGCGGAGGACTCAACCCGCGGGCCTCTTCCCCCTATTCTGATCCGCATACTGCACGTGCGCATCCCAATCCCTCAAATTCATGTACGGACTCCGTAACCAAGCCTCCAGCTCATGCAGCAACAGTCTCGTATTCTCCAGGCCCAGAAAATCTTTCACCAACTCTTCAGCCTTCCCATCAGCGCCTCGTAACCCGTTGATCTTCAAAATCGCCACGATATATTCAATCAGGAAGTCGCGATTCCCTGCTCGAGGGTTGGAGTCTAGGAAGGTGAAGACTTGCAGTTCTCGCCTGAGAAACATCCGCGCTCGCGATTGGAGGTCGGAAGATGTAGCGAAGTCTTGGGCTGTGAAGTCGCGATAATGTGAGATGCGGTTTGCGCCTACACGGAGGGAGAATAGGCGGTTGCGGTAGACTCTTCTTCTTCGCTCGAGCGCATCGTCCACCACAGGTCCGACTGCCTGACTGCCTGTCACTAGCGGTCGTCTCCTGACCGGGAAGCGTCTCTGCGCCTGCAGTGGCCCTTGTCGTTGCGTCTCTCCAGCTTTCGCTTTCGGAACGCGATAAGTCTTAAAGTCATGAGGACTGCGCCAGTCATATTGCACCTCTTTCACTTCTACCTTGCATAGCGGACAAGTCGATTGCTCTTGCAGCCAAGATACCAGGCATAGGAAGTCGAAGGTGAGGTGGTTGCATGGATATGCAACTGCGCGTTCGCTCACGGGCTCCAGACAGATGGTGCAGGCATCTTGCTGCTTTGCGGTCGCTTTCGTAGCGGCGCCGCGGATTTTGAAATCATTGCCGGTGGATGAGCTGTCGCGACTGCTGGACGCGACGCCATCCATGCACTGTGTGAGGTGGTGGTGTTGGTGGAGGAAGAAGTTGAAGCGTGACGGTGGTGAGAGGGTTGGAAAGCTTGGCAACGTCGTTCCAGCTGGCCGGTCGCGCTTGCCGTCATCGGCTTGGCTCGAGCTTCAACTGCCCCTCGCATGTGAGAACGAAACATTGGGTGAATCTGTCTTCGCTACTGACAAGCCATTGGCCACACACATCCAGTTGCAAATAACAGCATAATGGCAGCCAATTGTATTTTCTGCAAGATCATCAAGGGTACGACCAGACCAACCAGTTGTAGAGAGGGAAAGACTGATCCCAAACAGGAGACATCCCCTCCATGAAGCTCTTCGAGAGCGACAAGACCCTCGCGTTTCTCGACATCGGTCCGCTATCGTGAGTCCGAACTACAGAACTACAGAGCGATGGGTAGAAGCTGACATAGCTCCAGAGAGGGTCACGCAGTAAGCTCCAACCATCCCCACAAACGACCTTGATGTCCATAGACCATCCGATGTCCCGCCTCAATGCCTCCAAACCACCACCTCTCATCTCCCACCACTGATTCCCCTTTTCCCTTCCAGCTCGTAATCCCCAAAGAGCACGGCGAAAAGCTCACCGATATCTCCGACGACGGCCTCTCCGAAGTCCTTCCCGTAGCCAAAAAGATCGCAAAAGCCCTTGGTCCGCAGAACTACAATATTCTACAAAACAACGGCAAACTTGCACACCAAGAAGTTGGGCACGTACACTTCCACGTCATCCCCAAGCCAAACGAGCAAGAGGGACTACAAATCGGTTGGCCGCAGCAGAAAGGAGATATGGAGAAATTGAAGAAGTTGCTGGAGGAGGTCAAGAGCAAGATGTAAAGTTTCATCATCAAGCTAGAAGATCAACAGGCACAACGGAAGCACGAGCTTAGCTCCTCGGCGCGCTCTTCATCAGAAGATGTGAAGATGACGGTGAGTAAAATTGGAGGGAATGAAACGAGATGAGAAAGAGAGGGCGCAGAGAGAGAATAGAGGTGAGAGTAGATGAATCTGACAGAATCGTACACTTTGACGGTCTCAGGTTTCAAGATCTCCAGGCTTCCTTCGAGCTATTTTCCTTCCAGTGTAAGAGACGACAGTGCTTCTCCATCGCTGGTCAAGATCTTGCAAGCGGGTATTTCAGTCAAACTCAAGAAGTCTCAGGGCGTACAAAAGGCAAGTTTCACTGGAGCTTCTGTTCAAGCCTCTCTAATTTCATTCTGATGGTGAGCTTTAGGTCCCTTCAACAAGAAGTTACTGTTCTTCTTCTTCTTCTTCCTCCTCTCCTTCATCCTCTTCTTCCAACAAAGCATTGAAATACAACGAATTGCCCCTAACCTCCTCACACCACAGCCCCCACGGCCGTTCCGCATGCTGCCCGATTGCGGTCCACGAGTCTTTACACTCTCGATCATTGAGGTAGTGAACACCCTCCTGCTTCACGTCCCTACTCGTCTCCCCCTCCTTGGGCACTTTCTTCACACCCTCAGCCAGTAACCCCACATTGAACGACCCCTGCATCATCATCGCCTGTGCCTGAACCCTCGCGTTGGCGCATGTATATACCGCGCGGTACACTGCTTCTTGGATGCTGGACCCAATGCAGGTGAATCCGTGGCCGCGCATGAGCACGGTGGGGCAGGGAGGATAGTCGACTGGGGCGGGGGTAGAAGAGGTGATGTAATTTTTGATCATGGAAGTGGTTTTTTGGAAAGTGGTGGAGGGGTTGAAGGCGGACGCTAAGCCGGCGCCGAGATGCGAGTTTGTGACGAGGAGGGAATGCAGGTCATCCGAGGGCTTGTAGTGGTTTTGGATGTCGTAGATGGGGATTTGGGAGCCTGAGATAGTATAAGAGATGGTATGGAGGGGCGCATAGGCTACGTTTTGGTGGCAAGGTATGAAAGGGTGGGAGTATGAGCGGACCGTGCTTACCCATCATTCCTGCCATATGAAAGACTGGTTTCAGCGGCACGGAAGTTATGCCAAAAGGTAGGACAGCTTCATTGTGCGCGTGTATCACGCTGTTAACATTCTTGTATTTCTTGTAGGTTTCTGAATGAATGAAGCGTTCCGCGAACCCTCGGGGAACATTTGGTTCGACCGGAGAGGCATCTTCGACATGGTACTCGAGAAGGTCATCTTTCTTGGAGACGAGCGCTGGAGCCAGGTTCCTGGACAAGAAGAAGGTCTTTGGGTTCTGGGGGTTTCGTACGGAGATGTGACCGAAAGCATCCACGACACTGTGATAATGCAGAATATGATTCGCGGTGATGAGGTCGCTGAACAGCTCTTTCCCAGGCGGCTTGGAAGCGCGCAAGAGCGCACTACGAGTAGTGTCGTCGGGCATCGTTTCACCGAGATCTAGATCTGTTGTTCATCAAGGTATGCCGTGGTAAGTCGTAGGCACCGGCAACGTTCGTCCGACTGCTTCGGATGATGTAACAGACCAGGTAATCATGTGCTCGGTACTTGGAAACAGTGGATTAGTACGAGGCTCGTGTATCTCGTCGATGAGATCTGATGTGTGACACCAAGTGGGCTCTCTCCTCACAGCGCAGCGCAGGCACCGCGATGACGCTGCAGCTGCAAGCTCCAGTCTCAAACAGTGGGGTCTGCTCGAGCTCCGAAGCGATTCAGGTTTCTTGACTTTGGATTGTCCAACAATTATTAGGCACCGCATTGCAAACTTCGAAGCCTCTGTTTCTTAAATACTTGATTCGTCTTTCAGCACATACTTCCCTAGGATCCAAGTGCCACTCTCGAACAACTCAAAACGCGGTTGCTTGTTTGAGGATTTGACATCATCCGGATTGCGACATGCCGACCACGGAGATCCTGGTCGCGCCTCTGAAGGCAGGAAGCAGTATTGGAGAACCATCGACGCCAGAGGCGATTGTGGTGAAAGAAGTGGGCGATAGGCTGTCCATGACCGATGGAGTGCAGAAAGTCCAGTTTGGAACGTTCCTAGAGAGCCCTGACACGTTCCAGCTTTTCGTCAGTGAGTACATTTTGCAAGCTCAGAGTCTGGTTTGACAGGTGAAGAACCGGCTTGCTGATGACCAATGCTCAACAGCGTGGGACAAGATCGACAGTCACCGGAGCTTCGAGGCAAGTGCCGTATACAAGCCATTTTTGCAGCGATTCCTAAGCATCACGAGCGGCGAACCCTTGAGCATGGTGCATGTCGACTTCGAACCTCAAGGCGCATACCATCAGGCGTTGTCGGCTCCAGTGACGGAAGTTGCCACCTTCCAATTTCAGGGAGAGGTGCAGTCGTCAAACGTAGAGAATTTCAACAAATTCCGCGAGATTGTTGAGCAGGCGAAGCCCGATGGATTCTTAGGAGCCGCAGGAGGACTTACGCATGAGACCGACGTGGAGAAGGAAGGCGTGAAAGGGCAAGCTTTGGTGCTGGTTGTCGGATGGCAAAGCAAAGACGCCCATATGGCTTTTAGAGAGACACAGACGTTTAAGGACAACATCAAGCTTCTCAGAGACGGTGTCCAGAAGGTGGAAATGCATCATACTCAATTTTTGGACTTTGTCGCAGGATGAAGCGCGATGGCGGCGTAGATGAGATTTGGGCGTGTATCGCGGTTGCAAACAGAGCAGATAGGAAGCTGATGTTGTGATGTTGCTATTGTTGTATCGCTCTCATCTCCTCGAGTCGTGTCCACGAGGCCCAAAGTCAATTGCCAAGCCATGGACAGAGGATGGGCTGAGATTGTCGTGATCGGCGCGCTATCCATAGACCCGGTATCTTTTGCATTCGAAATCTGCTTTAATTGGGTCGAGGACCGAACGATTGCAGGGTGAGGGGAAAATCTCTTTTCGAATGTGTGAAATGTCGAATACTAGGTCGAAGTGAGGTCAAAGACGCAAGACGGGCTCGTATGCACAGGTCGCCTTTATGTGCTGCATTAGGAGCCGGTTGAAACGGCGGAGCAGCGCCAGCAACAGTGTTGCGTCGTCATCATCCTCGACGACCAACTTTTGCGCTGATATGAGTGCGCGGACAGTGGGTGATTGGAGCGTTGTGAATCCCGAGGCGAGCAATGCGTCTTTCCGGCGTCCACACAAGCTGAGGGTGAGACTCTGTGAGGCCTGAGTCGTGAGTCGTGAGCCCGGGGAGCTGTCGGATAGGCTTTTCTGACTTGCTTTTGAAGGCCAAGGCGGGTCTGCATTGAAGGCTGCATGAAGACGGACGGGACTGCATGGTGGGAGGGCTCAGGCGGAGCATTGGGCAGACAGACGACAGGGCACAGGACAGGAAGCAGTTGTTAGGTTAGCTATGGTGGTCAGGTCGGGTCAGGTCCTTCAGTGCGGCAAACGGCAGCCTCTGTCCGCTCTCCCATCTGCGTGCATCTGTGTGTGCATTTGTGTGTGCACCGGTGCATCGGTGCATCCATGTTGCTGGCCTGAAACATTGACTGTCTTTTGAATATAGCTGCACCCAAGTCATAATTCGCGTCATTTGTGCACCCATCCACGCGAGACGACACGGCTTCTCTTGCCACGGTACACCCGCCGCGTGGGCAGGAGGAAGAACAGACTCGTGGATGCCAAAGTTATTGGAAGACGAGAGCCAGAGATCCAGCATTCGAGTGTGAGCGGAAACAAACTCGCAATTTGAGTTCGGCCGGTCTCCGCTGTCTGCAAGCCTGTTGTCGGTCGGGCAGAACTACTACTTGGTCGACACCACCTGCACCTGCACCCGCACTTACGCCTACACTCCCGTATCATCGACTGTGCCGACCGAACACCGCTCCCACCGCCTTCCAAGCCCTCGCCGCCCGTTGCGACGTCGCGGACACTGTTGCGCAGCTCCGTCCCCAACCATCAGCGAGCCCCGAAACACTTCGACTCGCCCGGCGGAGCTCCCTCCTTCGCCATTCGCCGGCGGAGCGCAGTCCTGCCCTGCCCGGTTCCACTCATACCTACAATTATCCCCGAGCTGCTGCTGTCCACGACTAAGGCGCACAACGCCGCCGAACAGCGCGAGCCGTACATCTATGCTGCGCCCACAAGGAAGCAACATTCCCCAGCGGCGGCAACCAGTGCCAGGCGCTTGTCGCCAGAGCGCAGCCGACTGAGCATTCTGGCCAGGACGCAGGCGCGCTCAGGCAAATCGATTCCAATCGCTATATACACACGCCCATCATGAATGGCTACTCGTTTAACAACGCCTACGATGGCGGCAACATGGACCACACCGATAATGGGGCAGGTGGAAACATGATGATGCTGAGTCAGGATGGCATGGCCGCGATGACTGGCGGTCCATTGGGCGGCGGACAATCGCTGGAGGATATTGTTAGCCAAAACTCCAAGGTAATCCGGAGACAGAGCATGCCGCAGGGCTACGCGAACAGTCCGCATCGTCCGATGAACCCCGACATGAGGCGGATATCCATGATGGACTATGGCCAGGCCTCTCCCTCTGGTTCCGTCAATAGCTTCCAGTTCGACCCCAACACCGGACTCGACCAGAGTGGCATGGCATCGGGTGCTGTTACGCCTGCGCCGGTGCAACAACCTAGGCACAGCCAGTCCAGTCCTCGACACTCTAGAGCAGATCTTTCCCTGGATACCAACAGTCTTGCCGGGCATAACCAAAACTACATGCCCTCAATGCCTCCCAATTCCGCTTTCGGCACTTCTCCCTCACACCAAGCAACAGCGCTCGACATGAATATGGATGCCAGCCCGTACCTTGACACCAATATGGGCATGGGTATGGACTACACGGTGGGAACATCCATGAGTGGCTCTCTGAGTGCAGAACCTATCTCCATGAATCTATACAGCCAGCCGCAATTCAATCAGTCGGCCTTCAGCTCACCTATGCATCCCTCGCCACAGCAGCAGCAACATCAGGGTACTCCCCAATCTGGACGAATGTCGGCCCATGACCAAGGAGGCAATAGCGTGCATAGTGGTATGCACACCCAGTATGGGAATCACAGCAACGGTGGATCTGCCGTTCCACGCCAGGTTTCGCGCGCTCAAAGTCTGCATGTCCCGGATCACATGAGTCCCGCGCAAGGCTCTTCACCCATGAGCGCAGCACCTTCGGCCTCTGGTCCTCGTCCTCCCATGCAGACGCATCAGTCGCAGCAGCAAGTGAACAGCGGCTTCACCAGACAACCGCAGCACCCCATCCCTGGGTCGCGACAAGATCGTGGAGTCGGTCAACCATCGCAGCAAGGGTTTGACGGGGTCAACGGGCCAGTGCCGGTAGACACGGCCAGCTATAACCCAAACAACCAGAACTTCCCTTGGGACCAGCCCGAAGGTGGTTGGCCTTCAACATTAGTCGGAAAGTCTCACATGCAGACCGCATATAAGAATGCATACTCATCTACTGGATTCGATATGCTTGGCGTTTTGGTGAGCTTGATCGTTCTGTTTGTTTGGGCGCATTCCAGCTGACACGTCGAAGATGCGAGTCGCAACACGGCCGAATCCTGAGATCAACATCGGTGCTGTCGATCTCTCGTGCGCTTTCGTGGTCTGCGATGCCGAGAAAGATGACTTTCCGATTGTATATTGCTCGGAAAACTTCGAAAGGCTGACAGGATACACCAAACACATGATCCTGGGCCGAAACTGTCGGTTTCTGCAGTCTCCCGACGGCAATGTTGCGCCGGGGCTGAAGCGAAAATACGTTGACGATGATTCGGTGCTGTACCTGAAGAACATGATCAACCTCAGGAAAGAGGCGCAAATATCGCTGATCAACTACCGGCGGGGCGGGCAACCCTTTATGAACTTGCTGACAATGATCCCAATCACATGGGACACGGAGCAGGTCAAGTTCTTCGTGGGCTTTCAGGTTGACCTAGTGGAGCAGCCGAATGCGGTTACAAACAAGAATCCTGGTATGTGCAATCGTCCGATGGTCCTACCGATTTGCACCGATCAGCTGGGCCCATCATCGCACCGTCCACGTGTCGTCGCTTTTGCTGACTGCTTGCATAGATGGCTCATACTCCATAAACTACCAGCGCGGCATGACTATGCCTAGGTATGTAATGAACGCGCCAGAGTCGACATCGAAGGCAGACCTGGGCCAGACCGTCCCGCGCGACGACGTGTCTGCAATTCTCAGCACTATTGGCAGTGGTGAGTCCGAGTACGCGAAGCGCATGTGGGACAAGGTACTACTGGAGAACACCGATGATGTTGTCCATGTCCTGTCTCTGAAGGGCTTGTTCCAATGGATATCGCCCTCAGCCCTCCGCGTTTTGGAATACGAGCCTTCGGAGATCATTGGAACCGCACTCAGCTCTGTGTGCCATCCTAGTGACATCGTGCCTGTAACACGAGAGCTGAAGGACACCTCCACTGGCGCTTCTGTCAATGTTGTCTTCAGAATACGCCGGAAGAACAGCGGGTACATGTGGTTTGAAGGCCACGGATCCCTGCATACCGAGCAAGGCAAGGGCCGCAAGTCGATCATCATGGTCGGACGGGAAAGGCCAGTCTACACATTGTCGAAGCAAGAAATCGTCAACTCCGGTGGTATCGGAGAGAATGAGCTCTGGACGAAGATGTCAACATCTGGCATGTTCCTATTCGTCTCGTCAAACGTACGGCAATTACTTGACCGACAGCCGGATGAGCTGGTGGGTATCAGCATCCAATCGTTGATGCGAACCGAATCCAAACAAGACTTTGGCCGCATATTGGAGCATGCGCGCACTGGCAAGAAGGCCTCGATCAAGCACGAAATGATCAATCGGCGTGGACAAGTCCTGTCGGCATACACGACGCTTTATCCAGGCGATGCACAAGAAGGGCAGAAGCCGACTTTCATTGTAGCGCAAACAAGGCTGATCAAATTCTCGCGCGGGAACCAATCCAGTCAGCCGAATCGACCATCCATCTATCCCAAGGACCGCACCTCCCAAGACTCGACGTCATCAAGCCAACTACCAGTTCCGCGTCAGGATGCCAGCGGCGAGGCAACGCCCAACTCTGTCGTATCAGCAGGCGCACGCTACGTAGGCACCGATGGATCGGTTGCAACATTCTCGGGACAACATGGACTCGTGATAGGACACCAGGATCAATCCCTCGCATCCGAGGACAACTTGTTCGACGAGCTGAAGACTACAAAATCATCATCATGGCAGTACGAGATCCGACAACTGGAAAAACGAAATCGCATCCTCGCCGAAGAAGTGCAATCGCTCATAGCGGCCAAGAAGAAGCGGAAACGAAGAAAGGGCGCTGGAAACCAGCAAAAAGACTGCGCCAATTGCCACACGCGCGTCACGCCGGAATGGAGAAGGGGACCCAGCGGCCAAAGGGATTTGTGCAACAGCTGTGGTCTTCGATGGGCTAAACTCGTAAGTGCCTCTTCCCTTAACCATACCTCCGCGTCAGGCTGCTGAGATGGATACTAACAGGAACGTGAACAGAACGGTCGCGTCTCGCCTCGGACTTCTTCTCAACATTCGGTTCATTCGGCTGCTTCGGATAAGGCTAGCAAAGCGAGTGGATCTCCGAGGCATAGTACGAGTGCGCTGAAAGCGGAGTCTCCGGTCGAGGTTAACACGAGAACTTCGGCGGACGTTGTTAGGGAGTCACCCAAGACTTCTTCGAAACCCTCTACTGGTCCTGATAGCCATGCGGCGAGCATGGAAGGTGCGACTGGTGTGCCTGATAAGATTGATGAAGGGATCGAGCCGGACTAAATCTCAACTCACGTGTCAACTTATCGATGATCTGGATACCGATACTGGAATGTGGGCGCCTTGGATTCTGCATGAATCTTTGGGTTGAGACCTACAGGAGGTGGAACGAATTTTTGGTGACGAAACGAATCTTTTTTCGCGGTTCTTTGCTGGACTCGATACCCCAATGTTTTTTTTACTACCATGGAAACGGGAAATGGTGTTTTGTTTTTACTTATTCTTACGACGACGATGACGACGAGCGAGAGAGCAATCTATTCTATCTTGTACGGATTTCGGGAGAGGGGCGGCGAAAAAGTTGAGCAATCTATGGAGCAATCTATGAAAGGCTTCACACCAATTGAAGGGAGGAGGGGGAGTTGGTGTTGAAATGGTAGTGTATGTTGTCAAAACCCTACGGTATGCGACCATCGACGTCGTGGACAATCGAATGTCTTCGCTGTCACGACACGACCAATTGTAGCAAGTAAACTTGAGGCGAATGAGACCTCGTGTAGATATGCGTGTATGGATGAACATGCGGACGATGAAGACTCAGCTCTCTTCACTCTATTAAGACAAGTATCGCTGCGCTGCTGAGACAGTGACAAGGCATTCCGAATGATCGATACGGGAAGGAAGAAAGCCCTATCATGAGCACAAGTGAAGTCTTGCCGACCCATGCCCGCGAGGGTGGCTCTCTGTCGAGAAGTGGGTGCTGTCTTACGGGTTGGTTTAAGCTTTGCGCTTTCACGGAAGTGTCATGGGCGGGCGGTGCCTTCCTGATCACTGGCAAGGAATGTGCTGAAGAAGACAAGGATATGGCAGATGGTGTCTTGGAGCTCTCGTGGTCAGACCCCGGCGGGTGTGAGTATGAGTGTGAGTATGAGTGTAAGTATTCGGTACTTACTCCGGCGTAGGCGAGACGACTCATGTGGCGTGATCGCCTCAAGTGATGAGTTGTGTGTGATTAATTCGAGACGAACTGAACCTGTTCATCGATGTACATTGCCTTGATCGATGGAAGCATCTGGATCGTTCGATTGCAGACGACTTTTTACAAACTGAAGACGTTTCGGAAGCCGGACCTTGGAGCGCGAAGCGATATGAAGCAATTCGTCTTGCGAAAAACTGGCAAGGTTGAAAGAGGGTGGGGGGTGTGACTTTTTGTCATAAAGCCAATGGGCATTTCTTAGTAGTGATAAGTGGCTGTAGAGGTCGGCTAGTAGGAGGAAGTAGGAGCATGGCTTGTCGGGCCGGGGGCGAAGGTTCCGCACATGGGACGTTGTTCGTTTCGCACTGCCTGCTTTTGCTCACCGAAAAGAGGACTCGTTGCTGTCATTGATGTTAGAAGATGAAGTCACCAGGTGTCTAGTCCTTTTCAAATGGAAGAGTTGGTCAACGTGATGGAGGGCCTGCATCCTTCCAGAATATGAATCGTTGCAGCACCAAAGCAATGGAAGGTAGGTTGTAACTGTCCAAGAGTTGTCATGCTGTACTCGTTGAGTAATGCTTGGGAATATGTCGGTCTCGGGCAGCATCCGAACGTCCATGCGAATGGAAAGCAAGCATGCCGCGCTTTCGCAGGACAATCTACCAAGCAACCGTGAGCAGCAACATCGGAAGAGTCGGTCGGCCAGTGTCGTTCTTGTTCTATGCTCTCCTGAACTGACAAGCCGAGCCGTTGCTTCGGAAGTTGGATCCTTCGGTTCCCGAGGAGTAAGGACGCAGGGACAGCTCGAATTCTTGAATTTCTGTGAGTGGTCGGAATTTTGCAATGCAGGTACACTCAGCGATGTATTTCATCCAAGGGCGTGGGAAGCTGTGATCCCAAGACGATTGGGCTCCGACGGAGCTGCTCCCTGCTCGGCTCCTAGATGTGATGTTTCGATGTAGAGTCAGAGGCTTTATGGTGATGTCCTCCATGACTTGCTGCCATTACAATAAGATGTGCTTGCCCGGTGGCGTTTGAGACAGTCGCTGTCACAGTTTTCCCCAAGGCTGGCTGGGTAGTGTAGAGGCCAGCGGTATAGATCACATCTTGAGAGGCGAGAAGGCGGAAGGTTGGTATGCATCAGGCATGCATTGTGTGTCTGCAGGACCCCTCATGCTGGCAGGGCTAGCTGATGGCAATGCTAGTCGCAAGCGAAGAGGCTGCATTGCATGGACCATCTTGCCTTGCTACTTCACCACGCGCATTTTATTGCTGGACATGTAAATGCTGCAGCGCTGTTCTCTGCACGACGGGCTGGGAGGAATGAAGCGTTGGGTCGGAAGGAAATGCTTTCACGAGCCGAAGGAGGTGAACATTGAACTCTCGCCACCGGTGCCAAAGCCTGCCCTCAACAGATGTTCGTATCAAGGGCAAGCGAGATGCCTGAGGTGATGGCTCTGCAACAGCCGCGTCGTACCTGCCGTGCGATCACTTATTACTTGGTCGTCGCCGCAGTGGATTGGGCATCGACGTGAAATACGTGAAGTCTGTAGCATCTTCTAGATGGAGGCCGGTGCCGCGCGGCGGAAGTGCTTGCAGCGGGACTTGAGCGGGACCTTCGCACCTTCCCAAGCTTGGCTGGATCGACGGCCGGGAAGACCGCGCCTTCCCCAGAGGAGGTTGACCGAGTTGAACCCCTGCTCATGTTTTGGAGACATCCCTGCGTGTTGCCCGCTCGTCGGTGCTGCTCAGCTCGCGCGGCTTGGGCATCTTCGCCTTAATTTTGCAGCGTGTGCCGTTCTGCTTTGCGCTGATGTCTCCGTATTCCTGCATAGAACGAACCATCATCTCGGTCAAGGACGGTCACCTGGCCACGCAGTTGCGCAACAAGCTGATCCACGACCGTTGCGCTGGGTCCGAATCGACCGTTGCGGCAGTTTGCGCGTCTCACCATGCTGCACACCCGTTGCTCTTTGATGAGATCCACGTGTGTACGCTGAAGTCCTGCGCCGTCTGTTGGGCGTGAAATCATCATACTACTCATATTACTAGGTCTTAACAGCGTGTCAAGCAAACACACGCGCCGGCGAACGCGCAGGAGAGGGCGCGGAAGACATCATCATCAGCCACGAAAGAGAGGAGGCTTCACAAAGTCCTACTAGTCGGAAGGAGAGACTCTCGTCTGACTGCAGCTTGCACTCCCGTACCTGCAGACCACCACGGCACAAGACGCATCGAGGAACACCACCTATACAGCTCCCAAGTCCACCGTACTGCCTACGGCCTGCCCGGAGGAACACGATCAAACCCGAGGTCTGACAACCAACGATCCGAGTCACTTGTCTGTACGACAGAGACACAGCAGGAGCTTGAAGGGTCAAAACCAACTTGAGCCCTCTGTCCTACGCTTCCACCGTCTTCCCGCATTCTTCGGCTTCGCCCACGCGCATTCCTCATCTACCACCTGCGCCTGCCGTTCCTGACATTCACGAGTCGGCCCGCTTCCCGAATCGCCAGAAATATATCCAAGGGCAAGAGCGATGGTGGAGGACGCGCACAAAATATCAATCACCGTCTGCGGCGACGGCGGCTGCGGCAAGTCGTCCATCACACTACGTCTTGTCCGCAGCCAATGGACGCATGAGTACGTGCCAGTAAAGGAACATCCTGGTATACCACTCAAACGCTAACGCCATGCACTGCAGGTACGATCCGACCATCGAAGACTCTTATTCTGTCACGCGAACCATCGATGGAACGACATACTCGCTAGCATTGACGGATACCGCAGGCCAGGAAGAATACCGAGGACTATGGTCTTCCTCAAATCTTCAGTCAGATGCCTTCCTTCTGGTATACGATATCACCCAACACTCCTCCCTGGGGTCATTGGAGTACTTCAATCAACTGATTGATATGGAGAAGGAGAACCGCTTAGAGCGCGGCACTGTCCTGCCCGTCTGCATTGTCGCTGGAAACAAGTGCGATCTCCAGGGCATTAGACAAGTCGGTGCGACCGAAGGTCTGAACTGGGCTCGTAGCAAAGGCTATGGCTTTATGGAGACCAGCGCGAGGGAGATGGTGAATATCGAGGAGACATTTGCTCGTACGTATTGTCTTCTCTTTCGTGAATCGGCCTGTGCTAATCCATCGTCAGTTCTTGTTCGAAGAGTTGTAGCAGCACGAAGACAACACGAGGACGGCATTACTCCGAACCTACCTTCATCGACTGCGCGAACGCGACCCCTGGATCCAATGCCTTCCAATAACGAGAAGCAATTGCCTCCTGAGCCACGGTGGGAACCCGGCGAGGAGCTTTCCAAGAAGCGCTGGTGGAAAAAATTCATGTGTTGGTGAGGTGCCCTAATCAATCTCGACATTCGAATCACTTGGCGACATTTTCAAGATGCTTCTCTCACGGGTATAGACTGCGAAAGGGCCGAATGGGCGCGATGGACCATCCGCGATGAATGCCCCTGACATCGCGCATCCTGCCCTCTGATCGCCACGGACTTAACGAGAACGGACGGTCATGTTCTACTTCCTTGGCCGGGCCTCTGCATTGGAGGTCTTTCGACAGCCCATGCACGATTTTACGACTTGCACATTAGACGCATTCCGGCACAAACCTATGCCGACCATTAACGACTTCGACTTCGCATTTGTGTGATACCCGAAAGTTTACCACGGCTAGATCTCTTACTACTAATCTTGGCTCGATATATCTGTAACGAGCGAACAACGGACATGGCGACACATCTATTACATGTAATATTGGGACTGGAATGGAGAGGCACTCTGATTTCGCAAACAGCTTCAAGATATCCCTGTATTGATACACAATGATTTACGATTTGACGAGAGACCCCGCGCACCTCCCCATCACGAAACATCTGATCAAGGGCTCGAGACGTACCTCTTCTGCCTGGTGAGGCACATCTCACTGGCGCACAGCTTCTACTTACATCGTCGTTTCAGCAGCTTGTGATGCCACTCTTGGACTTTCTCCGTCATGCAGTGCTTCCACTCTCTAGTGGGCGACGATTCTCTCTTTAAGCATTTATGCAATCGCTCGTCGTTTGCATATGAAACTTTGTACTCTGGCGAAACATCGAGGAGCCTCAATACGAGCCAAGTCCTTGATGGTAGCGTACTACTGGACATGTCCCCCGGATCGGAATCACGCACCTCGTCTTCAAATCTGGGAGAGGCCTTGCAGAAACGAGCCACTTAGGATCAACCGGTAGATCTTCCGGCTGTCAATCCAGGTTGGGAGATAACCGACTCCATACATACCCCGGACCATTCCCCGGCCACGATTCTTCCATGAAACGAACGACAAACTTACTCTGAGATTCGCGCCTACTTTTTCTGCCCTTCTTCATAACAGACCCTCTTCGGAATCTCCGGAAGTAGCCATCTCGCCACACGATGTGTGAGATTCGCGTGGCAGACTGGGTTCACTTGGCGTTGACATGCGCCTTTTCGACAAGGTCGGCTAGCAGCCCTCAGATTGTTTAACCTCCCATCCAAGGTAGAGAATATATGTAGGGTTCCTGAGCCTCCTGTATCTGGCAATTCATTCGAGAAGCGCAAGCGCTGCACATCGACAGGTCTTGACTACTTGTGTGGTCGTCGCGGGGTGATTGAATCACCTGTACATTCGTTTCCAATCGGTACTTGCTTCCAAGTGTGAAGCTGCCGCATTAGTCTCGGAATCATCGATTACGACGCTCTTTTAAGAAGATTGCATCAGTACACAGCTAAAGGACGCTCTCCTTCGAACAACCATCAACATGGTCGGCTTCACCTTCTTGCTCACGACACTGCTGTCACTTTCAGCGCTCGTGTCAGGCTCGAAACTCCCCGTGAAGCATGCACACCTGCACAAGAAAGACGCCCATGTCTCTCAATCCGGCATGAAAGCGATTGGCTACTACGTATGTCCAGGCATTCTCTCGGCATCTTACATCTGCTGACGCGGACTAGGTCTCCTGGGCGATCTACGGCCGCAACTGGCCACCACAAAACATCCAATCCTCAGCTCTCACCCATGTTCTCTACGCCTTTGCGGGCATCAACAACAAGACTGGCGAAGCGTACCTCACGGACGAATTCGCCGATATCCAAAAGCAATTTGATGGCGATGTCCCGGACAACAAGACGACGAACCTGTTTGGGAACATTAAGCAGTTATACATCCACAAGAAGCACAACAGAAACCTGAAGACGCTGCTGTCGTTTGGCGGATGGAACTTGAGGACATACTTCGCTCCCGCTCTGGCGAACAGGACTGGTCGCGAGACATTTGCGAAGACGAGCGTGCAACTCCTCAAGGACTTGGGATTCGATGGCCTGGATATCGATTGGGAGTATCCCAACAACACCAAACAAGCCGCCGACCTCGTCGACACGTGCCGTCTCTTCCGACAGTACCTGGACAACTACTCCCGCAACTTGACTGGCAATCCTCATTTCCTTCTCACCTTAGCTGTCCCTGCCGGACCGGATCACTACCCCTACTTTGATATGCGCGGTCTTGACAAATACGTCGATTTTGTCAACCTCATGGGCTACGACTACCAGGGTTCCTTTTCCAATTTCTCTGGCCACCAGGCGAATATCTATAAATCTCGGAGAAATCCGAGAAGCACGGATTACTCTACGCAGGGAGCGATTGATTATTACCTTGGGAACCAATCTTACCCGGCCGGAAAGCTCACGTTAGGTATGCCACTCTATGGACGCTCTTTCGCTAACACCAGCGGTCCCGGAACTCGCTTCTCGCCTGCGCAGGACGGTAGCTGGGAGAATGGTGTGTGGGACTACAAGGCTCTTCCGCTGAAGAATGCGTCTACCGCGGTTTACAAGGACGACACCATCGTCGCCAGTTGGTCCTATTCTAATGCAACGCATTACATGGTTTCGTACGATACGCCTGAGATCGCAACGACGAAGGCGCATTACATTGAGGAGCAGGGCATGGGCGGTAAGTGCAGACAAGTCAAATACACATATGGCAGAGGGATGCAAGATGCTAACGATGTGATACAGGTGCTATGTGGTGGGAGTTGTCTGGCGATCAGCCTCTCAACGACACCCGCAGCTTGATCAAGACCGTGACGAGCTGTTTGCAGAGTTTCGAGCAGTGTGAGAATTACTTGGAATACCCGTACAGCAAGTACAAGAACTTGCGAGAAGGAATGCCGGGGCAGTAGATGCTGCGTCAGGAAAAGAAGATGAGATGAAGGATGGATAGGTGAAAGCGCTTATATATATCCGTGCTCCCAGAAATATATATATAAACATCCCAATATCTCTCACTTTACTAGCACTTCATATTCACCCCTCTCCTCTTCTCTGCCTCCCTCCATTCGAACATCACCTGCACGCCCACAAACAGCGTGATACAAGCAGAGACCAAGAAGACTCTTCCGCCTAGACTCCCCACGATGCCATCCACAAGACCCTTGAGCCCATCCAGCCCGACCGCGAAACCGACGAGGTTGGCAGCCATCATCATCAGGACATTTCCCACTGCTCCAATACCGCAAAGCACCCTGTACGCATTCGGTCTATCTTTCCATTTCCTCGCTGGGAACGCCAACGTCGCGAGAATTTCTGGAAGCACGAAGAGCGTGATCAGCCAGCCCCACGCGAGGAGTCGAAGATTGATATCGTGCCATAGCGCCACAAAAGTGAAGACTGCGAGGAAGTTGGCTATGCTCCTCAATTTCGAATCTCCTGATCCACCGAGCGGGATGTAGATGTATCGTACAATGAAGCGATTGAAAGAGCGATGCCAGCCGCGCCAGAAGGCTAGTGCGGAGTAGTTGTCTGACATGCAGCGGACCATGTTTTCTGGAGGGTCGATGGAGTCGATGAGAGACCAGAGACGGAAGAATCGCCAGGGGAGGAGGAGTTTGAGCCAGATTTGGTGCAGGTTGAAGTAGCCGAGCATGGAGAGTTGGAAGGGGGAGTACTGGCTCCAGTCCGGGGAGGATTTTGAGATTGCGACGGCGTAGAGGAAGTGCATGACGAGTTCCATGCAGAGGAGGCAGAGGATGAAGCGGATGGCGTAGGGGATGATGCGGGAGCGGGAGATGGAGGGGAGGGGGTAGCGGGATTGGGAGATGTAGTCGTTGAAGTTGATGATGGGTCCGGCGAGGTACAATGGTGAGTAGAGGACGTAGGCGAGATAGTTGCGGAAGGTGAAGTCGGTGGGTATAGCGCCGTTGGCTGTTCGATCCCGTTCGGATAAGTTGGCGGGATCGAGGTTTTTCTTCTGGAGATGATTAGCGGGTGGATTGGGTCTTTATGGTGAGGCGCGGTGTACTTCGATTGGGCTGCTTGCTCTTCGATCCAACATCCAGAGATGGTCAAAGTTGAAAGCGATGAGCCTCAAGACTGTAATGTTGAACAGAATCTCCCATCTGGGGAGCAAACCGCCGTAGCTGTCAATCCAAGCACCCCATCCGCCTTCCGTGGGGTCTTCCGTAGCTTGGCCGGTAAGAGGCAGAGTTATGGCAAAGATGTCTGCAAACCGATAGCCTTGGCACAGCTCATTGGCGAACAGGATGCCGATGTTGAAGACCCAGGTCGTTACTGCTACGTATTGTCTTGGCAGAGCGGTGGCGATCTGGTAATTGAGATACAAGATCAAGAATACCTTGATCGCCGATACGCCGTGCAGCGCAACGACAAATATGATTGCGAAGCCCAGGTCGAATCGAATGCGAGACTCTAATCGTGCGTCTGCTGCTCTGGCGGAGTTACTTTCTGAAGGACTCTTGGCCCCATTGGCGCCCTGTTGCTTGTTCGCCATAAGTTTCTCGTACACCCTCCTCACCAGCGGGTGCAAGATGAGTACGAGGGCCATATAGGGAATGTTGTCACGGAATCCAGCATACTGGGCATCGGAATTGTCGACCTTTCGTCCTGGTACCCATCCATCCGAGAGAAGATGCTCGTAATGTTGATATTGAGGGTGACTTGGGCTCGAGACATCGTGAACAGACTTGAACATGGCCGGCACGATGGTCAGAAAGCAGAAGTAGTAGAGCCAGTACTCCGGAGTATTCCATTTGGATGCTTGTCTGTACTTTCATGGTCAGTATACGGACATGTTCGCAAGATGCTGCATGTTGTGGACATACGCATGTTTCAATGGCTCTCCCGAGCCCGCGAAGCGAGTGTCGAGTGTTTCGACCTTGTAGAGGTCTCGTAACCGCATCTTGTTCACCCTTCACATTGTTGTCGTCGAATAGGAGACCATACTAGCTTCGACGTTGCATAGCACACGCGATGGTAAGCAGCCGAAATCGTGGCTTCGTCGACTTTTGACCTAAAGTTGGTCGCGACTGCCATCGCGTTTCCGCTGCAACTTGCGCCTGCCATTGACCAAGAAGCGCATGCACATCGAGTCCACTCCTCCGAGCACGTGAAAGACCTAGAATCAGGATCGCGAACATCCACACTGCCGCATGAGCTGATTGAGACTCGCGCAAAGCACCATGGCCGCCGCACTACCGCCAACACAGGCGCCTGGCAACCAGGTCGGCATTCCCAGGACTCCTTCTATAGCTGCCTGCTAATTGTACACAGGAATACGCTGGAGACGAGATCAGCGCATTGATCCTAGATCCAGGCTCACATTCAATAAGAGCAGGCTTCGCGGGCGAGGACACTCCCAAGTCGGTCGTCCCCACCAACTATGGCTTCGTCAACGGCGCCAAGGTGTTTGGCGAGAATGCCATACACCTTCCGAAACCCGACATGGAGATCCGCAATCCCTTTGACTCGGAAGGCATTGTCGAGGACTGGGAGACGGCGACGAGGTTATGGGAGTACAGCATCACATCGCGATTGACGGGAGCGCGACAAACACCACCGAGCAAGAATGGCCTGAACGATGATCCCAAGAAGGACGAGAATGGAGACGTGAACATGGACGAAGCAGCCGAGCAACATGAGGACGAGCAGGAGAAGGTATTGGGCGAATATCCACTCCTGATGACGGAGCCTGCCTGGAACGCGCAAAAGGCGCGGGAGAAGACGATGGAAATTGCCATGGAGGAGTGGGGCGTGCCGGCCTTCTTCCTGGCCAAGACAGGACAGTTGGCGGCATACTCGCAAGGGAAGGCGACAGCATTGGTGGTGGACATCGGACACCGAAACACCTCCGTCACAGCGCTCTACGAGGGCATGGTGCTGAAGAAGGCCACACACCACACCCCGCTCGCAGGCAGCTGGCTGAACAACCAGATTCGCCTCATGTTTGCCTCTCTGCAGCCGCCTGCGCCCTTGATCCCACATTACATGGTCAAGACGAAACAGCCTGTGGATGCGGGTGCTCCAAGCAACGCGACTTACGTGCAATTCGCGAAGCCTCCCACGGACAGCTTCCGCAAGCTCGAGGAGGAGCGCGTACTGCTCTCGTTCAAGGAGAGCGTTGTCCAAGCCTGGCCTGGGCCGTCTCGCCTTGATGCGCCAACGGGGCAGGGTCAGTTCTCCAATGCCGACCAAGTCAAGCAGCTCCCACCTAAGCCGTTCGAGATGCCTGACGGGTGGAACCAAGTATTTGGCCTAGAGCGATTCAAGGTCGCAGAAGGCTTCTTCGACAACAAAGCCGCCTATCATGACTCCGAGAACCCGCAACCCGCGTTCGAGCACACCATCACACAAATCATCAAAAAGTGCGTTGACGCCATCGACGTCGATCAGAGACCCAACTTCATGAACAATATCATTCTGACTGGAGCTGGTTCCCTCATCGACAAACTGCCCGAACGGATACAGAGCGATGTGCAAGCCATGTATCCCAATCCAAAAGTCCGAGTCATCGCCAACTCTAACAGTGTGGAGCGAAAGTACGGGAGCTGGATTGGAGGGAGTGTGCTCGGTAGTCTCGGCACCTTCCACCAAATGTGGATCTCAAGGCAAGAGTACGAAGAATTTGGCGCGAAGGTAGTAGAAAAGCGTTGCAAATGATCGACTCGATGTTGATTGATTTGAAGAGAAAAGGGACAATGGACCCCAGGACGTGGTCTTGCCGGAGTTTCACGGCGTACGGAGGGGGCGAGGGCTGTATGACCATGGCCAAAAAGCGCCGGCGCAAGAGCTGTAGACCATTAGAGATGCAATGAATGATGTTCGATACCCCAGCCTGCTCGGTAAAAGCACGAAAACGAGTGGGTGGAAGACGGCGACGACGAGATCGGCACACCACCTCCTAGAACAATCATGGAGGCCGCTGACAGCCACCAAACAATACGAGATATCATGCGAATCTGCATCGACAAAGCAGCGAAACTCTTCTCCCACCGAGCTTTTCCGAACGTCATTCATGCTGTAGCTCCTGAGAATGCCAGACGCCACAGCATTGCTTCAGCTTGCAGTGCGCCAAGACAACTTTCCATCTCCTGCTGGATACAGCAACCACATGATAAACGGTCTCTGTGCCATTGCTGCTTTTGGATCGACGCCGTGCCAGTTGCAGCGCGCGCCGTGACGATGAAGATGCCCCTAGCAAGCAGGGGACGTGGAGCAAGCGATAAGTATTCGCTGTTTGAACTACCACTCAGCGAAAAGTCGACTCTTTCATCTTTCAGACATAACCAGTTGGGCCCCTGAACTTTTATTTGACGCGTCATGGATTTCATTATAGGCGGAGAAGGCAGCCAATTTGGGAATACTCTGATGCCGAGTTTTATTGACGCCGTAGCGAAACAAGACCCGAACAGATCATTTGCAGAGGTTCCAATCGGACCGGCTGTTGAATATGGCTATCGCAAAGTGTCAATATCTCAATTGGCGAAGTCGATTGATATGGCAGCGTTCTGGCTCGATGAGCGTCTTGGCCATGATAACGATTCTCATGTCGCGTATGCTGGGCCGCAAGATCTACGATACCTGATTATGATTGTTGCTGGTGTAAAGTCTGGCAATATAGTAAGCTTCTCTTGAGGTAGCGATGGAACCTGCTAATCTAGTCTCTATATCTTCACTCCGTCATCGCGCAACAGCACCGAAGCGAACGTGGATCTCTTGGGAAAATACAATTGCTCGGCCTTCTTGATGCCAGCTGGTCAATCCCATCGAAATATGTTCACAACGGCCATCAAGCAACGCAACATGCATATCATCGACGTGCCCGAGCTCGACGTTTTCCTGGATGCGAGTGAAACGCCACGATACAACTGGAATGAGTCTCTCGAAGTCGGCAGAGTCAAACCGCTCGTTGGGCTTCAGACGTCCGGCAGCACAGGCATGCCAAAGCCAGTGCCCATGGTACATGCACAGTTCACGGCCCTGGACGCGCAGAATCGCCTTTCTGCACGATGTGGGGAGCACAAGCTGGCTGATTCGGTCCTTGCCGGCAGAAGGGTCCTGAATACCCTGCCAATGTTTCACGCTGCTGGCATCGGCATCTGCCAAAAAGCTCTCACCCTTGCTGCAAACATCATCTTCCCGCCTCCTGGACCCATCACTGCTCCGCTCGTCATCGATGTCATCAACGCTCAAGACGTTGATGCTGCTTGGGTCGCTCCGAGTACAATCGTTGAGCTCAGTCAAGAACACCGAGGGCAAGATGCGCTTGCGAAGCTGCATTGTGTGTTCTGGGGAGGCGGTCCGCTACCCAGCGATGTAGCTCGCCAAGTGAGTAAATTAACACAACCTCTGACCGCGTACGGCACTTCAGAAATTGGCCATTGTCCACTTCTCCTACTCCCGCCTGAGGATGGCGGGTATTTCAAGTTCGCTCCAATGTGGGGACATGAGATGCGCGAATATGCAGATGGATTGTCCGAGCTCGTCCTGGTCAGAAACCCTGACCTGCTCGACTATCAAGCTGTCTTTGCCACCTTTCCGAACTTGCAAGAATATAGCACCAGAGACTTGTTCTCCAAACATGGCGAGAAGCCGGATTTGTGGAAGTTTGAGGGCAGGACAGACGACATCATCGTACTATCTACAGGCGAGAAGTTCAATCCAACCAGCCTCGAGGAGAAGCTGAATGGCTGTCCAATAGTCAAATCCGCGATCGTGGTCGGAAACTCCAGATTTCAGACTGCCTTGCTCCTGGAACCCGACGCCTATCCTCCCAACGCCGAGGCGAAGCAGCAAATCATCGACTCCGTCTGGCCCATCATCCAAGAGGAGAACAAGCGTGGCTTGCAGGTAGGGAGAGTCCATCAAGACATGATCGTTGTTGCTGTAGCCGAGAAGCCTTTCCCAAGATCGGGCAAGGGAACAGTTCAGCGCAAAGCATTACAGAAGCTCTACAAAGATGATATTGACGCATTATACGCACCCCCTAAACGACAAGGGAGCTCGTCCTCCGCAAGCAGTGAGCGTACTGCTGAAGAACAAATGTCCGAGCTGCTACGTGGTATCCTGCGAAAGGACTCTGGGTTGGAGGTAGGAGACAATGAAAATCTCTTCGACAAAGGGCTCGATTCTCTAGGCGTGGTGAGCTTGGTGAGAAAGACTATGTCTGTCGCCCCGAGCGGCGTGCACAATGCGTTGGCTGCGAAGACGGTCTATGAGTGTGGAACTGTGGAGAAACTCGCCAAACGCCTCACCACCTCTTCGCGCCTCGTGGAGGAAACAGAGACGGCCGAGGAGGAGATGCAGAGGTTGTTCGAAGAATTGACGAGAAACTTACTGATTACGGCAAGGAAGCCGGACAAGCAACATTCCATGGAGAAGGTTGTGATGCTCACTGGTTCGACAGGGTCTCTTGGATCGTACATACTTCATCAACTTCTTCTAGACTCGGCCATTGTTGGGGTCATTTGCCTTAATCGCTCTCCTCCGATCGAAGCGGAGAGAAGACAGCTTGAGTCCATGAGAAATCGCGGTCTATTAACGGATTTCGAAAAGAAAGCAACACTCTTCTTACAATGCAATTTCGCCCACCCGCGTTTCGGATTCGATCGAGCTACATACGCAGCAGTCGCGAGTAGGACCACACATATCATCCATAACGCGTGGCAAGTCGATTTCAACCTCCCTCTCCAACACTTTGCGAAAACACATCTTCCCGGCATCAAATCCCTCATCGAATTTGCAGTCGCCTCCAAATTCGGAGCGAAAATCAGTTTTGTCTCGAGCGTGTCGTCTGTCAGGCGCTGGCACAGGAAACACCAGCAAATCCCCGAGGCCATCATAGAAGAATTCTTCGCCTCCGAGCCAATGGGCTATGCTCGCAGTAAGAACCTCGCGGAACGCATACTTGCCACCGCGACAGAAGCTAGTGGGATTGAATGTGATATTTTGAGAATGGGGCAGATTGCTGGTCCCGTTACTGCCACCACCACCTCCTCCACAATACACCATCATGGGGTTCCTTCTGGCTGGAATAGAAAAGAATGGTTTCCCAGCTTGCTCCTCTCATCCAAGCATATCGGAGCTCTACCGACAGAAATCGAGAAATTGGGGAACATTGATTGGATCCCCGTTGATCTGGCTAGTCGGATTGTGCTAGAGACGTTGAATGCGGGTGATGGGCTTAGATGGGGCAGTTGTAGGGTTTACAATATCGTTAATCCGAGAACAGCTTCTTGGGTGGAGGTCTCTGGAGGTAGAGGAGGGCTGGTAGAGCATGTTAGGACTCGGCTGCGGTTGAAGCGTGTTTCGTTTGAAGATTGGATTGAGAAGGTTGAGAAGGCTGGAGAGGATGGAGATGGCGAGAGGAATCCGGCGATTAAGTTGATTGATTTCTTTAGATCCGCGCGGTCTACTTCGACTTGTAAAGAGAAGTCTGGTGGAGGTGGTGTAGCTACATGGAAGACGACTCGATCCGTTGAGGTCAGTCCTACGATGCAAGGATTGAGGGCTGTGGATGGGGAGTGGATGGATATGTGGTTGGAGCAATTGGGACTGGTTAAGGGTCGAGAAACAGTAGCTGAAGAAACAAAGAGCAAGGCGGAGGCAGCTGTTGAACGTAAGGATTTCTCCTGGTTATGGCAGTGGCATGCTGAAGGGAGGAAGTTGGCTGATTCCTTGAGACTCATTGATGGGGTTTGATGATCACGTCTGGGACTCTGGCGGATGGAGGGATCAGAGAGAACCGTCAGAGTGGACGGTGGTCGAGTCTGGCGTATGGTATACAAGATCGCTCTATTACATGTTGCGCACGTTCAGTCCCGTCCAGCATTCTCCCAAGTTCTGAGTCCTCAGGCAGAAAAGTGCGGATCAAGGTTTGTCCGATCATCTGAGATCCTTGGCGCTCCCTCACTCCAGGTTCTCTCCCCTTCCACCTTGGAACGTCAACCTCACTTTCTCCTCTCAACTCTCGACAAGGCCTTTGACATGCGTCTACCCGCTGGATATCTTTCTACTGAGATACATCGACCAACCAATTCGTTCAGCCTGGCTCTCTCAAGTCACTCCTGATAGCCCCACGCGCAGTCCAAGACAACAAGATCACGATTCAGAAACGTTCCGGGATATCGCTCTTGGAAACAGTCTGGTTGTGTGATGACACTCACTCCGTCCAATAGCAGCCTTCGTTAATACTCAAACTGGCCAGGATGCAAGACGTTTGTCGGATAATAGGCCTCTTTCGATCAGACTTCTGCATGACTCCTGTCACAGCACCCGTACTTCATCAGATCACCTGCATAGTCTTCGCAGCTATGCTCGTCCTGCGACTCAATGCGGCGCATACACGCATTACACAGAGCGAAGGACCACCTTTCATCACTGAGAGGCACAAAGCAACCACCTTCCCGCGTCGGTCTTTTGCTGAACACCTCGCACGCAAGCTGCCTCACGAGGCCATAGCGCGCGGCAAGAAAGCCTCAAAGAGGACACACTGCCACTCCAGCTTATAAGCCTCAACCACAGCCTTGGGCGACAACCTGAAGTCCTGACGGATCCCTGTGATTTCCAGAATGCATGCACATCCAAGTCCAGGATTCGTCGCCCATGAAACCGCGGCTCGCAATCCCGTTCCCGAGTCGTGACCTGCACACACCTTTCCAATCCTTTAGACCCCTGTTTCGATGGGCGAGACGGCAGGTACAACGTGAAAGCAAAGACGTCTTGTCTTAAAGTATCTCCGGAGGTGACAGTATACAGCTTTCGTTTCCATTAGGCCGACCGATACCCGTCGAGTCCTTTCGCGATGTTCTCTTAACTCACAAAGGGCAATAACAGAGTGCGAAGCTCACAGAAGACTCTCATTATCTAGCTCAGGTCTGAAGTCGAATACACTGAAAGCTCAATGCAATTCTCGAGATGGAGCGCGATTCTTCTCCTCGCCCCGACATATGTAGGCGTGGCTTCGGCGCAGGGCAACAGACAGTTGAACGCCGTGTCAAATTCTCATCCACTTGACCTGTCGCCATGCGCGGTAAGTCGAACTGCGAGGACCCCGACGTCTCCATCGATAGATACTGACGGATCTCTTAGTCCGATTGCATCGATTCCCAATTCTCTGTATCAGGATGCAACTCCCCAACGAACATCACTTGTGTCTGCAGCGCCTTGCCATACCAGAACGCTGTCCAAGGTTGTCTGTTGTCAAAATGCACCGTCAGAGAATCACTACGTACGCGTTCACACGCAATTCAGCCCTCGATTTGTCTGATTGAATCTGCACAGTCGCTAAACGCTTTTTCACAACGCAATGTCAGATTCCTCCTCGCAATGACTCTGCTGTCACACGCACAGTGGCTTGGACGCTCTACATTCTCGCGTTCATATGCGTAGCAGGACGCTTTGTCTTCCGAAATCCCTACCTCCAAGGCTCAGGCTACTGGCTCGATGACTGGACGATTCTCCTAGGACTCGGCATTCTCACCCCCATCGTAGCTCTCGTAGACGAGATGGCACGCCATGGACTCGGTCAGGATGTCTGGATGCTCACGCCACTTCAAATCAACCGGATGTTGTACGTCTTCTGGACTTGCGAAATCCTCTATGCGATGCTCATGGGCGTGACGAAAATTTCAATTCTTTGCTTGTACCTGAGAATATGGCAGGCTCCTAACGTCGGCCGCAGTCGGTTCCGGATGGCAACTTTGGCATTGATTCTATTCATGGCCGCCTTCTCGCTATCATTCGGGTTTGCCTGTGGTTTCGCTTGCTGGCCCGTCAACTACTCCTGGCATCGATGGGACGATACGGAACCTCCTGGACAATGTGTGAACGTTAAGGCTGTGCTTTGGTCGTGCGCGGCCATTAACTTTGCCATGGACTTCGTTATCTGCTTGTTACCGATACCGCAACTGGTCACGTTGAGCATTTCGATCCCGAAGAAGGTCGGCGTTTCCTTCATCTTCCTATTTGGACTCTTCGTCACGATCTGCAGTATTGTGCGGTTCTTCTATCTGGTCAAGTTTGGGAACTCGACAAATCCTTCTTGGGACTTCAATCCGATTGCTTTATGGGTATGACAGTTGTCTACAGCCCATGCCGAACGAGATTCCATACTGACTATTGCCTAGAGCGTCAACGAATGCAACCTCTCCGTGACATGTGCCTGCTTGCCTGCCATGGCAGGGCTGTTCCAACGTGCTTGGAAGCGTGCGGCGAGCTACGGGTCGAGAGGGACGAATCGATCACTGCCTACGCAGGTCGAAGAGTATCATATGAGTAGGCTGTATTCGAGCGCCTCAATGGAACCTGGTAGACCACGTATGACCTTCCAACTTGCCTTTCGCCACTTCTCGGCTAATAGTTTCGCAGTTCGCATCATTCAGCATCCAGATGAGAAGCTTCAAGAGACCTCGATTGTACATCCTTCTTGGTCTCAAATCATATAGTCGCTGTAATTGGAGGGAGTGCTCATCACATCGCCGTACTTTGCAGTCTGGTCGGCATCATGTCGCCAATTCAAGAAAAATGACATTCACTTCTATTGGTTACCACAACCTCACTCCGCTTCAACAGCCATCAGATATAAATCGAAAGCATCGCGTTCTTCATGCCATGTTCTGCTTATTAACGAAGATATCGAGAATTTGTTGCAGGTGTTCATTCGCTTATCATCGAAACGTCCGAGAATGGCTGGGTTCCGGATGTTCTGCAAGCCTCGGCCGTCTCCCACTTCATCCCCTCCACCAGCTCTTCGATCGCTGAACTCAAAAAGATGGCCAGCTTGCAGTAATACACGACCCGTAAGTGGCTGGATTGTCTTCATTGCTGCATTGTTTCGTATGCAGTCTATGTCTCTACAACATCTCACCCGACGATAACACCTAGACGCTGCACCATGCCCGAACTCCGCGAACGCAAGCCCGCCCAGAAGAAGGCTGAGGAGCCTCGAAGAGTCGAGCACGAGAAGTCTAAGACCAAGAAAGAAGAGCCCGTAGACCTTGAACCGAACATCTGGGTAGTAGGAACACTCTTCATCCTCTTCTCAGCAGTCCTGGGTAGCTTCTTCTACTACAAAGTAGACAACACAACACCGCAAGGCCCCTTCGCCTCCTGGATCAACGCCAACTTCCCCGCCGTCGAGAAAGCTCTCAATCGCATACCAAACCCGATTCCAATCCCAGGCGCCTCGGCCGAAGATGTGCCCACAGGTCACATAAAGTTGACCGAGGAAGAGTTGAAAGCATACGATGGCACGGATCCAGAGAAGCCGATATACTTGGGTATCAATGGCACAATCTTCGACGTCTCCGCGAGCCCAGCTTTCTATGGCCCGGGAGGTCACTATAACCATTTTGTGGGCAAAGACGCCACGCGCGCATGGATAACGGAATGCTGGGACGAACCCGAACAATTCACTTGGAGATTAGACGACGTCCACGTCATGTTCATGCCGAAATGGATGGACGAACTACTCTCCGACGCCGCAAACGGGAAATTCACAGACGAGATGGGAGGTATTGGATCTATGCCCGAAGAAATGATTCAGAACATGGCGAAGAAGAGTGTAGAACGTTTCGGTAGTGTGACGGATAACGAGAAGGAGAAGAGAAGGGCGGAGGATCTTGAAGAGGCCGAGGCGAAGGTACAGGAGACATTGGCGCATTGGGTGAAGTTTTTCTCGGGCAATGCGAAGTATCAAGCTGTTGGGGAGGTGAAAAGGGATGAGACAAGGCCTTATCCGCCGAAGCCTTGTGAGGCTGCGATGAAGAAGAGGGGTATGAAGGGCGGCAAGTTGGAGGCTCTGATGGGTTCGATGTCTGGGTTGTTTGGTGGAAGTGGAGCTGGGGCTGCTGGTGCTGGTGCTGGTGCTGGTGGGAAACCGGGAGGTGCTATGGATGGCATGCCGGCTGATGTCAAGGCTAAAATTGAGGAGGCCAAGAGGAAGATGCAGGCTCAGCAGAAAGAAAAGGAGGCTGAGGCCGTGGAGGAGGTTGACCTTGGTGATGAGGAGGAGGAGGATCTGGTGCGTGATGAGTTGTAGATATGGTATATGCAGAAAGATAATCTTGGACATGATGTGATGATCAATGACGCTCACAAACGACAATCAAAGCACTCGTGCGAGCTTATCAGAGTGTCTCTGATCATTCTCGCCGACTTTACCTCTCCTAGAACGGCCTTCTCAATCCTCTCGGCCTCTTTCCTCACTAAAACACCCTGAACAGATACCACTTTCACACTCTGCAGCTTCCTTGCCTCTCGAAACGGATGCGAGATATCCCTCCACCAAGTCCTATCACTCTCAGAAATCAGCATCACGCTCCTAAGATCCTCCATCATCGAAGCTGACAACGTTCCCTCTTCCAATCCACAGAGCAGCGCATTCGCCCAAGTATCGTTAATGATACGGACATCCTGAATCAAACAGTGTGGTGGGGTTAGACCCTCGTGGTCATTCGGATGAGCGTTGATTTCGTGGTATAAGAAGTCTTGGTAATCCCCAGGCTCATCAAATATGAACGTATTCATTCCATACACCATGGTTCTTGTCTCCTCATACACCTGTCTACACGCCATCAACAACTGGAGCGGTAACTGAAGATTCCTCTCCTGCAGGCGCATCGTCTTCGTCGAAGCGTACCGCGATGTGATCTGCTCATCCCTAAAAGCAGCGCTGATAGCATCGAGATCTCGTCGACATCTCTCATGGCGATTCCTAAAATCCTCTGCTCGCGCGCCTTTCCTCGGGTGTGGTTCTAGACTGGCGGCGTAGAGATCGAGGTCGCTATCGGGATGTTGACAGATATTATGTGTCCATATCCTACTTAATGGGAGGTCTTGGAGGAGTCTTTGGTGCGGATGAGTATCGTCTGGGTTGGTATCCTCTGTTGATGAAGCTTGGGAACGATGAATATGGATGGTGAAACCGGTGAGCGCAGCTTCGTAGATTCTATTCCTTATTTCTGGAGGCAAGGCCAGGAATGGGGAGTTGATGGCGTTGAATGCATAGATGCTATCGAGACCAGACTCAGCCATGTTGACGATCCTGTTCATGAAGAATTCTGGCCAGAGGTGGTTTTTGAAACAGAAGTGAGTCAAAGAGAGATCGCGGAAGCAGAGCTTCTTGGTGGCGTAGCTTTCCCACTACCCACGCTCAAGGTCGAGGGTCTTTTTTCAAGGACACTTCAATCTTATTCTTGATTCAACGATTGCTTCTGTATTGACTATCAAAATACCTATGACAAGTGCTTATTGCTCCCAATGCACCCATGATCGGAACGCGCACCTCATGACTTTAAATTACAGGTTGAAAGCCTACACTTTCCCTCCCATTACGTCGGCCTACTGGTTTGATGTGCAGATGTTCTGGGTAGTATCGCAAGTGACTATCAGGCCAGGCACAATGTCTGTGGTCTGGTATGAGAAGCTGTAGCCGGTGAGAGAGCCTGAAGCGTCATCTGCATTGCGAGTTAGTGTTTCATTCGTTCGATTGAGGTCTGAGGAAGTCCATGAGACTTGACTTACCACCTTGAATACCAACACCAGCAAACTGGCCGTCATTACCCTGGCCAACAGCATAGTATGTGTACACAAACACACCGGGCGTGCTGTAGTTGTATCCAACTGTAAAGTGATAGATCTCACCCACTTGTCCGGCTCTCACGACGTAGTATTCATAAGTGATACCGTTGGAATCCTGTTGGGAGAAGATACCCTGTCGAGGTGTCTGACCACCATACACATACAAGTCATCGAAGAATGGAAGGATGGCGTTATCAGGGATTGTGTCTGTCGGAGCTTGCTCAGCTTGGTACTGAGAGGAACCCTCAGTGAGCGTGATAAAGCCGTTGGTGCTGGCGAAGGTCACGGTGTCAGAGTGACTGTACAGCTGAACTGGCTGCGTAGTGTCGATCTCGCAGTATAAGTCGTCGTTGTTCTGATCATCTCCATCGCCGAAGCTGCATGGCGTCGGGGACGCCAGGACCAGGTAGCTGCTGGTGGAGCTTGCTTCGCCCGTAGCAGAAGAGCTTGCTCCGTACGAGGGTGCACTAGGAGCAGACGACGTGACCGCTGCGGCGCTGCTGGACGCCATGCTGGGAGACGCGAGAATCGGGCTGGAATATCCAGGGACCGACAATGCAGCAGAGCTTGAGGCGGCGGGAGATGAGTAGGCTGGCGCCGAGGGAGCTGTGGTGGTAGTCGTAGTTGTTGTTGGGTTTCCGTATTGAGGGGCCGAGCTGCCGAGACTCTCAACTGGAGGGGAGGAGTATGCTGGTGCCGAAGTAGTCGTCGTTGTTGTCGTTGGCTCGCCGTACTGAGGCGCAGACGACACTCCAGCCTGCATGCTCGAAGTCGCGGGAGTAACTCCAGCAGTTGTAGGCCCAGTGTATCCAACCAAGTACGCCGGCTTGATGGCAGCAACATAAGCGTCGCCTCGTCCAGTGACGAATGAGTTTGGCTCGTCGAAGCCCTGGAAGTAGCAGTAACCTGCTCCGACGCCATTAACAGTGTCATAGCCCGACCATACGACACCATCGCAGTCCTCATTGGCGTCACAAAGCGTGAGGCACTCAATGTAGCTGTTCTGCACGACCGTAGCTGCACCAACGTTGCTGCCAGCCAAGTCATCGCCACAACCAATGACATACTGGACACCTTGTGGATCTGTGATGGTCTTGCCGTCGTCATCTGGACAGCGGCCGGCGTAATCGGCTGTGGCAGATGCGCTGGCGGCAGATGAGGCGGCGGAGGAGCTGATAGCAATGATACTGCTCACAGCGCTTCCAACAGAGGAGGCGGCGCTGGACTGGCTCGACGCAGCGCTTGAGACAGCTGATGAGCCAACAGACGCGACGCTTGAGATCGCAGATGATGCGCTCACAGCAGCACTGCTCGATGAAGAGATGATGCTGTAGGAAGCACTACTGTATGACGACGCGGCGCTGGATTGCGCGCTGGCGATGCTCGAGACTGCACTTGAGACGGCGCTGGAGTAGACTGGCGGAGCGACGCTCGATGCGGCGCTTGAGTAGACCGGAGGAGCATTGCTCGAGGCAGTACTGGAGGGGAGTGGAGGCAGGAGAGTTGGGGTCTGCGACGCAGCGCTTGACACCATGCTGAATGAAACACTGGCAACGCTGGACGATGCACTCCAGACAGAGGAAGCCGAGGAAGACTGGCTCGAAGCCAGGCTGGAAACGCTGGACAGGACGCTGGACGCACTCCAGACCGCGCTTTGGGACGAGCTCACGGCAGCCGCAGTTGAACATCCGTAGACTGGCGCACTGGTCCAAGGTCCAATAGGCGTAGCACCTCCAGAATAAGTCGGGAGAGTGCTCCATGATCCAATTGGAGAAACCGCGACTGTGCTGGAGTACGTGACACCCGCACTAGTCCATGTGCTGACGATTGGCGAGACCAAGGAGCTTTGGCTTCCAATAGCCGAGTTGGACGCTGTGTACGAGACGCTTCCCCAAGTTGTTGAGAAAGAGCCGCTTGGTGCACCGCTTGTGTATTGAGGTGGAGAAGACGACTGTGGCAGAGTTGAGGTGTAGGTCACTTGAACAGACGACCAGCTAGTAGATCCATCAGAAACGATTGGAGTGACGGTTGGAACGACAGTGGTGGAGACAGCCGGTGAACCAGCAGCGGAAGAGCTGACTGGTGTCTCGTCGCACTCGCCGTATCCAGATTGGCAGCCAGCGCCGCAGAAGTCTTCTGTAGATCCGCAATAGCCGTACTGGCTACAGCAGTTGCCGCTTGGTGCTCCGTAACAGTTGAACTCGGGATAGCTGATTCCGCAGTATCCGTTGGGGTTGACATTGCCAATTGGAGTAGCGCTGGCACTTGGCGCAGGCATGCTACCCATCGAGACAACGGTCGAAACGGACGTGGAGCCTAGCCCGGTTGATGTCTCAATTCCGAGGCCCCCAGTTGGCTTGAGGGCGAACGAGACTGCGATCCAACCATCTTCATATGCGCCCTTCAAATAGGCCACGACTCTTTGGGTACCATTGCCAACCGGGACTATGAAAAACTCGGCGGCACCTGTCTGGAAGGCGGTGTTGTTCCAGCCGAGCGTCAGATTTTGCGAAAAGAAGCGTGTTGTGAGGGAGCCAACCGTCGTGGAAACGGCAAAAGGTACGCTCGTATCATTGTTGTCTGCACTGACAGAGCCGCCAGAGACGGCGACGAGTGTGCCATCGATGATGCGGTATTGCACGGCCTTGCTAGAGTCCGTCGTTGTGTAGCCGGCCGCGTCTAAAAAAGTCCTGCTTTCTGCTTGCCTCTTCTTATAGCTTCCTGCTGGTTGGACTTCGACTGCGAATGGCGTTCCTCCGTTGATCGATGCGTCCGTGAAAGTTGTTGGGGAGACTGTGACAGTGGATCGAACAACGGTGGCAGAGCTGGATCCACTCGTGTAGATGGCGCTGCAAGCACTGGGATATTCCGTGACCGTGATGAGTTGGGCCAGAGAGGTGCTTGGTAGCGCTGCGATGGCAAGCCCGAGGGCTACGCCATTGAGAAGCATATCTCCTGCGAACGCGAAGGTCGCGAAGATTTCTGAGGCTGCTCTATCGATCGGTGGTATAGAAGTCGTCCTGGATCAAGTCAACGATGTAAGATGTTAGCTGCGAACGACGACTGGGTGAACGATCGACTGTAGTTGGATGTTTGCTGTAGTGCAGAGCAACAGGATCATACGCAAACGATAATTCGTGGCGGATGTCCTTCAACATGCCAAGTTCACTGGAATGAAAACAACAGACATTGGTCCCTACAATGTGGTTCGCGCGTCTGCGCAATCTCGCCAGCTTTGCCGCGGAATGTGCCCATATCGGCCACGCCCCAGAGACTTCGCGTGAGATGACGCTGCACCCAGCTTCGGCGCTGTATCACAGCCCTCGTGTGGATCAAGATTTCGAGTTCGTGGGAAGATTCGGTGACGGGTGGTGAGCATAAGTGAGCTTTTCTGTCGATGACGGATCGAAAACGTTCGTTTTGAGCGGCGACACCTCTCGTCGGGTACAACGCCATAAACGAGTTTCTGTGTCTTCATAGTGGAGACTTGTTGGCGGTCGATGAAATGTGCATTCTCGAGATGGACAAATGTGCGGCGTTCTGGAAGCTGTTCGCGGCATGCAGCATGCCATGGACAGCTACTGCCGGGCTCGCTATCGCAAGTAGCCGCGCGACGTCTGCAACATTTCTGTCAAGATTTCGTTGGCGCTTTTGCGCACTTTTGTCGATTATCGGACACTTCATATGTCAACCTTTCGGAGGGACCCAGACTGCCTGGGAGATCGCGCAAGCCCCCGAGGACTACATTGCAAGCTTCAAATGGCCCTCATCAATCCCTGAGGCATTTGTGTCTGATGGTACGACCTAAGAACATCAGCTTGAGCACTCATGCATTTGAGATGCTTGGAAACTGGCCATTGTGGAGGCCATGTCTTAGGACGGGGTTGTGCGAAATTGTATCAACAAGAAGCGCAAAACAGCTCACGCACAGCGAGCAGCGGAGAAGGGACCTGCTTCAAGACGTGCGGCCGTCCAAGGGCCGGCGGGTTATCGCCCAGGAGGCCAACGATGGTTGCTACTCCAGAACATGTCGAGACCTAGGGTATCACATGAAGCTGGGGGCTGGCCAATAACGTGGCTGCCGAAGTTGAAAGATTCAGGAGATGAGAATCGGCCCCGATCGAGCTGCAGACTCCACCTCCAATGAGAGGTCGTTACTTGTGTTTGGCTTGGAAGGTCTGCCAACGCCTCTGAAGGCTGGCCTAGGACGTCGCACACTGTACAAAGGCAGCCAGCTTATTACGAGACGTTCGATTTGGCTTTCGCCCTATGCAGAAACTTTGCTCCAGCCTAGTTCGTGGTCTGTTTTTCAAGCAGCCAATCGTATGTATGGAACCACTGCAGCTGTACTGTTGCCACTTGGGGCAAGACCGCTGTACAGGTGTCGCTGTTGTGGAGATTGACAACCCCGCTCAGTATGAGATGCTCCTGGAAAGATCCTCTCGACATCAGGATAGTCGCGGCCTCGAGGAGCAAGAGGAGAACGTCGTGGCTGCGGCTTGGTTGGAATAGTGGAGACATGATGTGCAGTAGCGGCGTAGCCGGATGGATGGTCTGCGGACCGGAAGCACCGAAACGCATGAGCATGCTGAAGATTTGCTTTGAAGGATGAGAACATCAAAGACCATCTCATCCGCAGAATGATGTCTGCATTGTGCGTTTTCCTGGTGGGAGACCATTTTCGTCGATGATGTGGACAAGTGGCGAATGGCGGACTGATCTGCTGCGACGAGCATCTCCAAGCTGTCGAAACCCGAGAAGGTCCATCTCTTAAGAGCACTCGTGGCGTTTGGAGAACAGTAGTACAACGGACGACTGTGATGCGCTGTGAAGAGGTGATCAATGCTGTGGTTGGATTCTTCACCAATCAGAGCGGCCCTCCCAGAGCATCGATCCTCGGTCCCCGAAAACAACCACGCCACGTGCACGGTGACAGGATCGATAGCACGCATTAGACTCTCAAAGGTCGCAACGGCTGGTGAGGGCGCCCCTCAGCCTCTACATCACCACTTCGGCTTCACATCTTCTTGTCGGCCCGCTTCTCGGTCTCGCCACCTCCGTGGCTTCGGGACATCGATAGCACTACCGATTACAACCCTGATCTTCCTTCGCTTGGACGAAGCAGGTTTGGCCAATTCCTTTCCTGCCTTGGCGTTTACTGTGTTGTGATGTCGACCAGTCATGTTTGGAAGAATTGATTGCTCGGTTAGTTAGCTTCTCCATTTCAAATGCGCCTCGACGCGCCTCGCTTCTTCACTTTGGCGCTTGTTCTGCGGGATGGCTTTGCAAGGGTCGGAGTCAAGTCCAGAAGAGGGTGTCATCGTGCGAACATATGGACTACTTGTGTTTCGTCCCGTTCTCAGCCTTGATTGATGTAGCATGTTCGTGTCTTCTAATGGGAGAACAACACCATCAGAAGTTGAAAGCTCTGACCTGGGAGCCAATAACACCATAATCGCCTCTCATGATCGAGACACAGAGGTACTACGATCGGGCGCTGTCGTTGAGTGATCCTTTCTGGTCGCAATATGTCTCAAAGCACCGCTATTCTCCAGAGGTACCGGATGCGACTTATCAGAGTCGTTGCGTGATCAAAGAAGAAGACTCCGACGCGTTGAGATTTCCGTTGCCGACTAGTCCTGCCATTACGCGTGGGACCAAGCGACACCGTCGACAATCGTCTTCAGAAGGGCTCCAGACCAAGCGCCAGAAGACAGAACCGCTGCGGCCAATCCAGCCTCCACAGAATGCAGCCAACAGGCAAGCACAGTGGCCATATCCCTTCGCGAAGAATGTATCCATCGGACTTGAAGGTACCGAAGCTCGGTATGCGCTGTCCAACGTTGTTACAGCGCAAGTGGCTGACTCGCAGTAGACCGTCCGCAACCATTACAAAGCTGCTTTCTGTTGCAAGCCGCAATGAAGAGCTGATGAAGTCGCTCCTCACTCGGCTTGACGACATGGAGTCGCGCGTCAGTGCCATGGACCAGAAGAGTAAATCGCCGACGTCAACTTCAGAAGCATCATCCTCGGCAACAAAGAACACGGCCGCGTCCGAAGCTGGTTCTTGAATGGTCTTGCGCCCTTCAAAAGGACATCGAAGACTCTTCAGACACGCGGGCAATCGTCAGAGCGTCGTCGTGGCGCGAATTCTTCGCTGGTCGAAAGACACCCTCCGTGGCACCATTCGGTCCTCCCGGCGCATCGCGATGCTCTTGGGTGGTGTTCTGGCTGCTCTTGGGTACTCTTGGGTGCTCTTAAGTGCTCTTGGGTTTTCCTGGGTGCTCTTGGGTACTCCTGGGTGCTCTTGGGTGGTGCTCCGGCTGCTGGCGTCACGCTTTCTGCCAGCATAGAGTACTGCGAGAGGAGAGCGGTGTGAGGAGCCTGAGGCAAGACGCGTGAACATTCTCGAAGCCTCAGGCGGTGCTCAAGTGGAACGTCCCCGAGGCTTCGAGTCGGAATATCAGATATTGTGCTCATGATCATAATTATAATCATGCATGAGCACGCGAATGGTCAATGTAAGACGAAGTTGTGACAATCGTTCTTGATGTTGCGGAATGCGTGTCAAGAGGCGGTGGACGATGCCAAGCTCACTCGAATTTCCGCCTCAGGCACTCAATCTGCAACGACATCAGTTTCCCTTCCTACTTCTACACTATGCCAATATGTGAATGAGTACACCATGTAATTCAAGAGAAATAACTTGGTTGGCATAACAACCTCGTACTGAGCACCTCTACCACCAGACCCACTACAAAAACCACAAACTCCCCCTCCTCCCAACCCTCTCCACAACATCCCACCCCTTCTCCTCCTCCACCACATCATCCTTCGGATTCCTATCCTCCGGATACTTCCTCACGTGCTTAATAGTCCACCTCGTCTTCTCATCCAAGACAGGCGGGCACCTCCCCCAACCCTCAATCCTCGGTAAACCCGCAAACTCAAACAACCACCCAAACCATTCAATCGTCTCGCCAGAATCCCAATCAATCTGATGGAACTTTCTATGTTCCCTTTTCGTGAGCTCAGCTCGTTCAACCTCCCATTGGATCTGTTGGGAGAGTGGTGGGAAGGGGTAGCAGTTTCGACCAGACCAGCGACGCGCGATGGCGATGGCTTGGTATTCGAATGATCGGAAAGTTAGCACGCGAGGGAAGCCGATGAGGGCGAGGGTTGGGAAAGAGCGGTGGAAGGTATGTTGGTAGTTCTCCACAAGTCTCTGTTGCTTATAATCGTACAACTCCCTTCCGTTTCTTATAGCATTCCAGAAAGGGTAGGAAGGTTGATATCCCGTGCAATAGATGACCTTGTCCACGTCTTTGAGGACGGATCCGTCGGCGAAGGCGATATCACCGTTTGAGAGATATTCGGTTATTATAGGTTTCCAGGCCATGCCGAGTGGAGGATCGCCTCCATCCCAGTTGCCGGGCGTGCGATGAGAGACATATATGGGGAGATGAGTGGCGTTGGAGGCAGCGAGTTGGTGAGCGCAGTCGTATGCTGAAGCGGAAGAGCCGATGATGACGACTTTCTGATCTCGGTATGTTACTGGCGTTCGGTATGTTTTGGAGTGCTCAATTCGACCTGGGAACTTTTCTCGGTAGGCGTCGAGGCCGTTGACTTGTGGGACCTGAAAGATGCATATCAGTGGGCCCATTTCCGGACTAGGTCGAGGCAGCTTACGAAAGGCACAGAGTAATGACCGTTCGCGATAACAACAGCATCGAACTCCTCTTCCCACCACTCATCTACTTGTCTCGTAACATCCTGCTTCCTCAGCGTCAACTTCCATCGATCCCCCTTCAATTTCGACATATCTTCCACAGTCGTCCTCAAATGCAGTAATCGATCTAAGTGATGCGTCGAAAAGTAGTTTTGAATATATTGCTTCGGTATCCAATGCGGCACAAAAGGTCCATAAGCAAAAGGCAGGTCAGTGAAACTCATAGCGATGTCTGGCACGTTTGTTCTGTTTCGGCTGAGTCAGTCACGCTCGACCATATCGAGTCTGCGAACTCACGTCAACTGGTCATATACCGGCGTTCTGTCGAATCGATACTGCTTCGAAGGCTCAGTCGTCGCAGGCAACTCAGTCGGTATTCTCAACGGTCTATCCGTCTCTGGAGGCAACGCCCCAGGCGTTAGAGGTAAGTGTCCCGGATCTGCATCATAAATCCAAGTTCCTCCAGCAGCTTCTCTCCTCTCATACACTTTGATCTCATCGAAATAATCCTCTGCTTGCAATGCTGCAGCTGCAGCGGTGCCTATAGACATGTAAGCTCTTGGCGAAATAGCTTGAGCGATACTCACTTACCACTAGCGCCTGCACCAACGACAGCGACTTTGCGTATCACCATGATCTATGAAAGTGGACTCGTCTTGGAGCTGTCGAAACAGAATCGACAAGACGGATGTTGTTAGACTGTCAGCAATTGTTCAAAGTGATGAGGTTCGCCTTGCTCGAATCGCTGCCACCATCCCAGCAGCTATGGCGTGCTCTTGATAAAGGTGGGCCAATCGGCAGAGATCATGCTGTGAAGCCTAAGATCAGCTTCGAGGATCCCGATATCTAGTAAAGCACATCAGAGTGCCTTTGATCAATTTCGGGACCATAGGACAAGAATTGCATATGTAAGAATATCTGTGTCAACATCCCAGCAGCTTGTTGCGTCATCGCAAATGTATCCTCCGGCATCACATGAAGGGACGCGAGGCTGGGAATTCCGAAACTCGCCATCTGGATATTGAAATAGGCCTCAAGACGAATACTTCAGCTGAGTGGTCACAACGCACATGAGTTCTGCTTTTGCCTCATCGCGATCCGCCGAGGGTGAGTGAAGTTTCTGCCCAAGTCTTCTCCGATCGCTCAGATCCGCGAGCTTCGCAGGGCTGAGTGAAGCAGATGTCTGTGTCCCGAGGCTCGAACAGTCCAATTGCCAACGATCCACACGAAGACATACCAGCTCTTGGGAAGAAGAGTGCTTCAAATCTCACGAGCACTCGTACCTCGCATTCCCCCAAGTACCCTTCTCCTCCTCAAACGCCTCCTCAATCGCCGCAATCACCCCTTCCCATCTCCCACCAACTCCGACGTCCGGCGGCTGCAAATATCCCAACTGGCCCAGCGCCACTAACACAATACTTCCTTTCCACTTCTGCTCATACTCAAATCGCGTCTTCTCTCCGCCCTCCAAAGACTTATACTTCAGACTCCTGACCATTCTCTGTCCATATGGGAAGTCCTCTCGATAGACAAACGTAGTGTGATCATTCCGACCAACTTTTGCGATTCTTCCTTTCCCAGAGTCCTTCTTCCCAGGAGCTCGCTCAAGGGCTAGGTATTCTCCTCTTTTTGAGAGTACGGCAGATATCTTGTGGCCGTTTCGAGTGGCTATTAGAGCGTCAAGAGGAACGCCTCTCTTCCCTGGCTTTTGTTGAGTTCGTATGAAGTCGTAATCGAGAGTCTTGTGCCGAACGAATCGAGGAGGCGCATCGATTAGGGAGGTCTGAGTTGAGGAGATGCTCGCGATTTGGGGCGAGAAGAGGAGAGCTAGGATCGCGACTATGAGTGCGAGGGTCACGGTTCGAGAAGGCATGGTGATCCGCTCGTTGGGTATAAGGTCCAGAGGTCGAATACAGGCGGGGTATATACATATGTATGTCTTGCTGCTTGCTCAAGTAAGAGGGTCTTGCGACTTCAAGGGGCCTTTTTAGACATCAGAGCTTCACCCAAGCCTATCATATGCGAGAAGAAATGTAACATGCTGAAAATATGGAGGCTGTCAATGGATGCTGGCTGGATGGAGGGCGCGTCTTTGGTGTAGAAAGGTACCGAGGTCAAAGAGCGCTGGCTGCCTGAGGCTACTCTGATCATCACGGCAAGATACATGAGCTCGCGGACCAAATCTTAGGTTTTCCATGCCGTCAGTCGCGTGCTGACTGGAGGATACGTCTCGTCGATTCGTTGTTCGATGTAGGGTTATGGGGAGGAAAGACGGAGAGATTCACTTGGTTGTTGCCAAGATCGGCCAGACACGGATCCCTGCGGAACAAAGATCATAGACATGTCAGCCTCAACCATGCCCTTACACCATTTGAATCATGTATCCATATCGATAGCATCTATGTGCGCTAGCATGCATAACGAAGTTTCTCATCATCATGCAACGGAGGCGTCCGAACCATTTTTCTCAACAAATTCAACACCACCGCCAGCCTTAATGCTCCCCGTAACAAATTCTCTCCTGACGGCCATTTGCTGCTCAGCCTCCATGCGAGACTTTGTCTCTCCTCTAGCGAACAAGAAGTCAATCTGCTCAAGAGTAAGACCCGTAACCTCAGGACAGCAGAACCAAACGTAGGCGGCAGCAAGGAAACAGCAGACCAAGGGCCAGATGAAGATCTTAGGACCAACAGTTCCAAGTCCCGTGCCTCCACCGAAGACAATGATGAAAGTCGAGAACCATTCGCCTGCCGCTCCAAGACCACCAGCGACGTGACGATACTTGAGAGGAGAGATCTCAGGACCGTAGATCCAGCAAGTACCCAACCAGCCAAAGGCAAAGACGACGTTGTACAGGATGATGATGACCACTGCTGCTCAGTTCGTTGCTGTCGTGGGGTTGCTCAGAGTCGTCAGTGCGACATAAATGATCATGCAGACACCGCAGCCGAGTGCTGTCCAGAACATCATTGCTCGTCGACCGAGCCTCTCAATGAACCAGATCGGTGGGTAGGATGCGATGGCGAAGATGGTGTTCATAACACCAGCGAGGATGCCGGAAAGGAGGGCGGAGTATCCCAGCGCAGAGAAGATCTGCGTGGAGTAGTAGACTAACATGTTGATACCTAGGACGAGGTCAGCGAAACAATCCGGAAACCGCTACTGACGCAACCTTACCAAGAAATTGCTGCGCGAAGAGAATGAGGAAACTCGTCCTCAACCTCCGTCCAAATTGCAGCTCAGAGTTATCCCAGAAGAGGAGCATCCAATTAAACTTGGTCGACTCTCCCTCTTCCTCCTTCAAGGAGACCATGATCTCCTCACGTTGGACCTGGACTTTCTCGTGCTCGACAGGGAGACTATGCAATCTGGCAAGGACAGCATCAGCCTCCTGGTGCCGGCCTCTAGCGTAGTACCATCTGGGAGTGTCCGGCAAGAAAGCCAGCAAGACGCTCGAGAAGATGGCAAAGCACGCTTGCATGGCCAGCGGAATTCTCCAGAGGTATGGCGACTCTCCAAGCCCTTGAACGAAACCGAGATCGACCCAGTAAGCCAGTGCCACACCGGTGATGAGCAGAGCGAGTTGGTAGGATACCTCTGGACCGCGCTCTTTCGCTTCCAGGGACATCTCAGCCATGTACGTTGGGACAGCCGAAGCGATACATCCAATTCCAGAACCTGTCACGATTCGCCCAACGATAATTTGTCCGACAGAGTACGTGCTCGCTTGCAGAAGTCCACCAATACAGATAAACAGGTTGCCGAGGAGGATCGTTCGTTTTCTTCCAAGTTGCATGCCGAAGAAAGTAACGGCGAGGGACATGACACCCGCGGCCAGGTTGTAGACGGCGGCGATGATGGGAATGGTGAAGGCACCAGTGGGGTTGCCAATGGCGGCTCGAAATTGAGGAGTTTCTTGGATTCCGCCGAGGACGCCGGCGTCCCAGCCGTAGAGCATGAAAGCTGCACCACAAGCTGCGGACATGGTCTTGTAGAGGGCACGGCCCTGGAGGTTGGCGAGACCGAACATCTCGTTGGTGATATGAAGCGACCAAGGTGAGGGCGAGTAGAAGGTGGGAAATATGGCAGACCTCAGGACCCCCAGACGAGGGAAGTCAACGTGGCTCGCTGGCGTTCACGGAAAGTGAGACTTGACGGATATGATATACAACTTCCCTTCCTAGGCCAGACCAATCGACGATCGACATCTCTGTATGGTCCATGCAGTCGCTTCCGATCGTCTCCTATTCTACCCCAGGTCGACCCCAGATTCCTCCGCAAGACTATGTTGTCCAGGCGCGAACAACTGTCACGATCCTGGAATATCGTGCATGGCTTCCCGCAATCGACCCACGCGTCAAACGTGCTGTGCCATGTGAAGGAGCGGAAACATGGCACGACGCTCTGGGAAGACCAGCAAGCGTAAGCGCATGGATGGAAGAAAAGCGGAACCCTAAGCGCTCAGAGACTAAAAGGAGCCAAGGCCGGTCTCGGCTATGGCTTGTGTTTGCTCGCGGGAGGCTTGGGGCCGACTTGCCTCTTGGGGTAGTTTTGAAGGCCCGTGCTTGAGCGGGAAGGTCTTTGTCCAGCTGGGATACATTGCAGGAGCCGTATAACGCGTTTGGAGGGATTCCTGAGCAGGCATACTTGCCTTCTAGGTGGGAGCCAAGAGCTCACTGTTTGGAATAAAGAGCTTCAGTTGGTTGATGGCAGCGAGCAAAGGAGTGCCGCTTGGCATGCACATGGCTCGCATGTGTGGAATGTCAATGCGCTAGCGCTGTGGAGTGCGTAAGTGGTCTAGATACCCGTGATCTAGGCTGTATGCGGCAGTGAAGAACGAGCGGAGCGAGCCTGCATCAACCGAACGATATTCAGCTGACCTCATTCCATGCTCCCGCAACACTTCTTGTTATTCGAAACAGTGTTGACTGGTTCATGATTGCTCGGTGTTTACGAAGGCTCAGTCAAATCACTGAGAGGAGGGGTTGAGCAATGCCTGCTCCAATACCTCGACAACGATGTTGCAATCGAATAGACAACATAAGGTGAAGCCTCCTACCTGTACTACCAAAAGCAGGAGATTTCACGGAAAATCGATTTGACTGTGCCTTAAGGATCCAAAGGATCTTGGGTATCTAGCATCTCACGAAGCTTGGCGCACTTCAATGAATGCTTGGCCCGGAGTCTAGATTGATTGATTCGGGTCCAAAAGGCTACACCCGCAGCTCCATAGCATGCGGGGGCCTCAGACGTCACCTCTACGCTCGCATACCAAGACGGTCGAGAGGAGCTTCAATGGCTCGGGAGGTGAGTCTTCTTTAGTTAGATGATCGATAGGCTGGAGAACGAGAGTACTCTGCGGGCTAGACAAGCTCTAATAGACGCAGTGCTGTAGGCACGAGTGGCAGAACCACGACAGATTTTCAATCTCCAAATGTGCAGACGTACCTGAAAGTCTTCCAAGTGGGGAAAGCCTCGTCTAAGACTGCTTCCTCGACACTGAAGCTTGCTCATACTTCAGACAGCGATACGGCAGCATCATGTCCGATTTTATCGAGCCCTTCAATATCGACATCCCCAAATCAGAAGTCGACCGTCTGAAACGAAAGTTTCAAGACACGCGACTCCCACCCAAGCCAATCGTCCCGGACGCAGGAGCTCGCTATGGCCCGACTTATGACTGGGGCAAGAATCTTTACGAAGCCTGGATCAACGACTTTGACTGGTACGAGCATCAAAAACTCATCAACTCGGCGCCAAATTATATCACCCATGTTGAAGGCGTCAAAATCCATTTTGTCCATTCCATCTCCAAGCGACCAGATGCAATACCGCTGATTATGGTGCATGGATGGCCAGGGAGCTTTTATGAATTTAATCAGGTTTGGGGTCCGTTGGCGAATCCGGAGGATGAGAAGCAGCCGGCTTTCCATGTTGTCGTCCCTTCAATGCCGGGGTATGGATTTTCGGATTGGCCGCCCAGAGCTGGTTGGACATTGCAAGACAACGCTCGGATATTCGATGCTCTGATGAAGCGGCTCGGGTATAAGGAGTATATGATCCAAACCGGAGATTGGGGTCATTGGGTCGGACGCGAGATGGGATCCAAGTATACTGATTCCTGTAAACTGATTCATTTCAACTTCGCGCCAAGCCCGCTTCCGGAAGGAGTCGAGTACACCAAGCGAGAGCAGGATGTCAAGGATCGAGTGGACGATTGGTTGGAGAACCACATGGGATATGCTGTTACTATGCGTACGAGGCCGCACACGATTGGTTTCGGGTTCAATGATAATCGATGGGGATTCTGATGTGGGTTGGTGAGAAGTACAATGAAGCGGCAGATCCCGAGAAGCAGAAGAGGAGGTATTGGACGCAGTGTATTCTTGCCACGGCGTCGATTTACTACTTCACGGATACGATCATGCCGTCTATGTTGTGCTATTATGAGAATGTGCGCCATGAGAACTTTGCCAGCTTTGCGATGGAGGCGCACAATCGAATCACGGTGCCGTTTGGATATACCAGTTTCTATTGGGATACCGAGCCGAGTTCGAAGAGGGCAGTTGAGCGGACTGGAAATCTTGTGTTCTATAAAGGTGATGTCAGCTGCATCTTTCCAAGTATTTTTACTGACCTCTCGCAGAACGGAATGATGGTGGTCACTATGCTGCATTGGAAGATCCAGAGGGTATTATCGAAGATGTCCGGGCACTGGCAGCTCAGGAGTGGAAGAAGCCGTAGTTGGCGGATGGCTGGCATCTGGTTGACTGCGGTCCAAGTGTCTGTCTCAGCTGTTGAGATGTCGGATTTTGATCGATTTGCTCGTCGCCCTCTTGCGGTAACTATTGTTAGCATTGGACTAGTGCAATACTGCGAAGCAGGTGCTCGCTATTCACCAAGCATCATCGTCACCAGCGACGCTGCTCGTCACATGCACAATGCTCTCCGAATAGACCAGAGCCCACTGTCCCTCCTGATGGCACCGTGACAATACGATTGTGCGAAGCAACCTTGAGATGCCACGGCATGTACGACTCTGCCGTCTCTGAGCCACGATGGTCTTTAGCGTGCGACTTGTCTAGTGTGTTAACGCGTACCGTGTATACCGTGCGTTCGCTCGTGGATGTTCAGAGGCACGTGTGCAGGTGATGTCGAAGTGCCAGGTACAACCTGCCGGATTTTGACGAGGCTTGGCGGAGTATCTCCTGCTTCGAGAGCTTGAGCCGCAGAGACGCGCTATCTGCCCTATAGGATCGATTCGCAAACATTACGAAGTGTGGCTTGAAGCGTGTCGTGTATTTTGACAACGCCATGCATCTTGAGAGGTGCTTCTGGAAGCATACACCGCCATCGATGCCCCTCAGCAGGACAGGGGGAGCAGCTTCTGTGGCCCTATCGCCAGCCACAAAAGACGCCATAGGCATCTCCTCGTGGCTTGTCGTTGCTACTGTAGACTGCTTTTTGAAGGCCTGCACGGGGCAGGCACGTTGTTCTGGCATAGCTTGGCAGAGTCAGAGCTCTTGAGGCGGGCAGGACACACGTGGCGTAGCCTGACTGCCGTGCCAAGCATAGCACGACTGTCCAGTAACACGGTGCCTGGCGCAAAAGTCGACGCTTGACTGGTCGTATAGCTTCAAAGCGAGCCAGCGGTCTGCGGGCGCTGCATGATGTGGCTTCGGACATCACCGCATAGCAAGTGTGAAGTCACTGGCGGCAGCCGTCGCGATTGGTGTCCGCGTCCGACAATGACAGCGACATGTGAAGCTGATCAGCTGTCCAAGCCATTGGAACGATTCGATCATCTGATGTCGAGCAAGAATAGACGTGGTCGATGCCAGATGTGTGTATTGCGTCCCAAGAAGAGGTGTACATGTACTGTCGTAGTACTCAGCCTTATAGCACGGGCCGCCACAAGGACCCACACTTGCCCCGCCATCGCCATCGAGAGCGGTTGGGTGAAGGTTTGGAGTCGTTCAGGCGGATGACGAGGCGCTCTCCCACCAATTCCTTCCCCTTTGCAGAGAGACACCACACCTATACCGACCATACCGATCTCGATACAGCCTGCGAAGCCACCGTAGTAGCCCTCTCAGCTTGTGGACGCCCACCGCCATACCGCAGGACCCGGCGCATTGTACCATCGTTCGAGCTCCGCAGACGACGCCGCAGCCTCAGCCCTGTGACCACGAATCCCACCCCCCCGAGTCGATAGAGACAGTCGTCACGCGTACCTGAGGCGAGCTTCGTCACGAGGACAGGATTGCCAGTGTTGAAACACCTAGCATAAATACAGGCCACTTCGCCACACCAGAACTCGCGTCAGCAGTCGGCGCAGTGCCGACTACATCCGACCACCATCTGCCTTACCCTACTCTCGACCCAAACAACGCTTCGTATCTAAATCTTTGCGCTGAGCGCCTACTCGACCTGATATGTCGTATTACCCAGGCCAAGGATACCACAATCAACAGGGCTACCCGCCGCCCCAGCAGTACGGCAACGGCTATCCTCCACCCCAGCAATACGCGCCTCCAGCTCCTCAATATGGCTACGGAGCACCGTCTCCGCAACCTCCAATGCACGGCGGATATGGAGCTCCTCCGCCGCAAAACTATGGAAATGGCTACCAACAGACTCCCCCGCCGCAAGGGAACTACGGCGCTCCTCCACCTCAATACAACCGACCGCCCATGCCAGTAGGCGCCCCAAACGCGCAGTACGGGAGACCTCCGCCTCCACCTTCGGCCCAGCAGAACTTCGGTCATGGCGCACCACAAGGATACAGCTTCCAGTACTCTCAATGTACTGGTCGGCGGAAAGCGCTTCTGATTGGTATCAATTACTTCGGTCAGCGGGGTCAGCTGCGAGGGTGCATCAACGACGTGAAGAACATGTCTACGTACCTGAATGAGTTTTTCGGGTACAAGCGAGAGGATATGGTCATTTTGACAGATGACCAGCAAAATCCCATGAGCCAGCCAACAAAGGCAAACATATTACGGGCCATGCACTGGCTGGTGAAGGACGCGAGACCCAATGACTCGCTCTTCTTCCACTACTCTGGACACGGTGGTCAGACCAAAGATCTGGACGGTGACGAGGAGGATGGGTACGACGAGGTCATCTATCCTGTCGACTTTAGGCAAGCCGGCCATATTGTCGATGACGAGATGCACCGTATCATGTAAGCTGCCTCAGACCTGGTCTACGGATTCATACTAACGCATTCAAAAGGGTGCAACCTCTTCAGCCAGGTGTGCGGTTGACGGCAATCTTCGACTCATGTCACTCTGGATCTGCGCTCGACCTGCCGTACATTTACTCTACCCAAGGTGTGCTCAAAGAGCCCAATCTTGCGAAGGAAGCTGGGCAAGGTTTGCTCGGCATTGTGTCTTCTTACGCACGAGGCGATCTCGGTGGTATGGCATCGACCGCGCTCGGCTTCTTCAAGAAGGCCACGAGTGGCAGCGATACATATGAACGCAATTTGCGCACGAAGACAAGTCCCGCGGATGTCATCATGTGGAGTGGCAGCAAGGACAGTCAGACTTCGTATGTGGACCCTCATTTCCCTGATGAGCCCTGGCTCTGGCAGCCTTGGCCTTGCGCAACTGCGTGACAGCTTAAAAGTTCGTTTGCTTGAGCGTTCGTGGTGTGATAAGATAGTGTACCAACACATATTTCTGAGTCCTTCCACCCTGAGGAGCCTTGTTAGGCTGCCTTGTGGTGGGAGGACCCGAGTTGCGTTGGATCTATCGCATCATGAGCGGGCGTGGGCATACATTACGAAGAGCCTCGGCTAACAACTTCCACAGGCAAGATGCGAACATCGCCGGTCAAGCCACTGGCGCCATGTCATGGGCGTTCGTTACGGCGCTCAAGAAGAACCCGCAGCAGAGCTACGTTCAGCTGTTGAACAGCATTCGTGATGAACTTGAGGGCAGGTACTCTCAGAAGCCGCAGCTGAGCTGCAGCCATCCGCTTGGTACGTCCCTAACTCGTTCCCGTTGCGAACAACCTCCTAACATTCGTACAGATACAAATCTATTGTATGTCATGTAATTGGTCTGCCGAAAGGCCGACTGTGAATGATTGTCACGACACGAAAAGTATGGGATAGGATGGCAATCTGCAGCTAGTATGATACATGCTGGAGGAAGATTGGCACACAGTCCTCTTGATGCGCTTTCTGGCGCTTTTGTATAAACCTAGCCCTTGTGAAGGATTCTTGTGGTCCACCCGCTAGTACAAAGAGTCGGCGTTTGAAATGCTCTATGCCTTTTTCTACCAACCCTTTCTCCCACATCGCGTGAATCTCCCTAAGCATGTGACTCGTGAAGCCTAACTGCAGACTGCCATTGCAGAAGGAGCATTGCAGTGCCAAGTTTAGTATAACCTCAGGCACTCATAGAGGGCTCCACGGTGAGTTCGTCCTGGCGCGCCGCAATCTCATCGTTGATAGCTGAGGTGTAGAAATAGAGGTGAAGTTTGAATGTGAAGTGAATGTCACGCGAGATAAAGTTTCTGCCAAGCAATGGCCCGGGTTGACTGACAAGGGTCCGCGACGCGCTCCAGCACGCGTCGTGCTTGGAACTTCTGATTACCGACATCAGACACCACCGCCACCACCACCGCCGCCGCCGCCGCCATGGCGCACCCACGCAAGCGACCGCACGAGGACGAGGAGGATGATGAGAGTGAGGAAGAGGTTGAGATCGAGAGCGCCAGCTCCAGCTTCCGCATGAACCACCCGCAGAAGCGATCGCGCGTCACAATGAGCCAGGCAGCCGGCAGCTCATTCGTTTCCGACCCGGACGAGTACCTCAATCAACTGGAGGAGGACTACCTCATGAGCGATACGAACCAGCTTGTGAGCGACGAGGAGGAGAATGAAGCTCCACACATCGACTACAGCCTGCACCAGGACTCGAGCGACAATGAGAAGGAGGAGGATGAGCTGGATGAGATCGCTCACACTCAGTACATGCACAAGCAGTTTTCGAAGCCCAAGCAGAACCTACCTGCCGATCATGGAATCATCACCACCGTCTACATGCGGAACTTCATGTGCCACAGCAAGCTACGGATGGAGATGGGACCTAACATCAACTTCATCATTGGCCATAACGGGAGTGGCAAGAGCGCGATTCTTACCGCCGTACAGGTGTGTCTCGGGAACAAGGCTAGTTCAACGAACCGCGCCAAAGGCATGAAGGGCTTGGTGAAGGCAGGCACCGATTCAGCTACGGTCAGTGTGGCCATCAAGAACCAAGGCGAAGGTGCCTACAAACCGGACATTTACGGAGATGAGATCACGATCGAGCGCACCTTCACAAGTTCCGGAGGCTCGCGATTGAAGCTCAAAAGCGCCGAGAACCGCATCACCAGCGAACGGAAGGTTGACCTCGATGACATCTTGGATTTCTTCGCTCTGCAAATGGACAATCCCATCAATGTGCTCACGCAGGACAACGCTCGCTCGTTCCTGTCAAACAGCACCCCTCACGAGAAGTACAAGTTCTTCATCAAGGGCACACAGCTCGAAACGCTGGACGCGGACTACAACCTGATGGAAGAGAATGTTGACGCATTGGAGGACAAGATCAAACAGCGCGAAGAGGACATCAACCATTTGAAACAACTTGCCGAAGCTGCAGAGAAGAGGAAGGAACAAGCGAATGCGACGGCGCGCCTTCACAACAAGGTTCAGGAAACCGCGCGACAACATAGCTGGAAGCAAGTCGAAGAGCAAGAGGAAGCACTACAAGGCATGCAGAACGACGTCGAGACGCAAGAGATTGCGCTTGCTGAGGCGGAAGAAAATGCTCAAACACACGATGCTCGATACGAAGCTGAGGATACCGCACGAGACGCCGCCCAGCGCGCCATCGAGACACAGAAGGAGAACCTGGCTCCTATCGAAGAGGCGCACGCGAACGCGAAGCAAGAATTCGAGGCGAACAAGTCCGAAATTATGACAGTCGTCGCCGAGGAGCGTGGGATAAAGGAGAGCTTCAAGGGATCTGGCAAGACCGTCACACGGCTGGAACGAGAAATTGCGGATGAGCGAGAGCGGCTTTCTGGAGTCCATGGTGATGCGCATGCGCAGCGTCTGACCGAGCTCGAGGAGCTCAAAGTGAAAGCGGAGGAGGCAAAGCAAGCGTTGCGCGATCACGAGGCGGGCTACGCAGCACTTGCGCGTAGCAAGCAGGAGGCGCAAAAAGCATTCGACGAATCCAAGCCGGCAGTGGACAGAGCAAGGCAGGAGGTGAATTCGGCGCAGTCCCATTTGCAATTCTTGCAAAAGCAGCAAGGTCAGAAATGGGCCCCTTACACAGGCAAATTTCAAAACATGGAACGTCTCTGCGCCGCCATTGACTCCGAGACAAGATGGCGGCAGAAGCCTGTTGGACCTATGGGCATGTACGTCTATCTCACCAAGCCAGAGTGGAGCAACGCCCTCGAGTCCACCTTCGGCGGCAGTCTGGATTCTTTTGTCGTCTCGTGCAAATACGATCAGGAGCTTTTACACTCAATAGGGCAACGCCTCAAGTGCCTTCCCAACGTGATCATCACCAGCTTCACGCCGATTGACACAACTGGAAACGAGCCTGACGAAGGGATTGACACCATTTTGCGTGTTCTGAAAATAGAGCATCCTGCCATCCGCAACAGTATGATTATTGCACAAATGGCAGAGCAGACAGCGCTTTTCCCCACGAACGACGAGGGGTACAACTTCATGTACGGCAATGGACGGCCACGCAATGTCAGGGCTACGCTTACATTGGCTGCGGCCGGCGCCTCGGGTGCTGCACAGCGATGGGAGTATACCAGAGGAGGCGACCAGAAATCCGGTGGTGTGCACAAGTTCAAAGGCCTTGCCCGGATAAAGGTAGATCGTCAGCAGGAGATTCGGCTTCATCAAGAAGAGGTCAAACGTGCTCAGAGCCAGCTCAGGGATATTGAGCAAACCCGGACGGACCTGCAGAATGCATTGAAAGAAGCCAGTCAAGCCGTCGAACGCCACAAGCGCGAGCAACAGAAACTGAAAGTCGCAGCTCAGAGGGCAGACGACAGTGTTGACGCCAAACAAGACGACATTGATAATCATGCGCCTCAAGACGGCAAGCTACAGGAGCTCGAGCGCCAACTCACGGAAGCCAAAGAGGAAAAGCAGGCGTTGCATGGTTCGCTGGCGGATGCCCTGGCTGCCAAGGAGAAGCTGAACGAAAAAGCCCACGTGTTAAAGACCGCCTTGGAGGACGCGAAGCTCGAGCTTGACAAGGCGAATGGGTACATTCAGAAGGCCGAGGAAAAGCTCAATAGTTGCGAAAACTCCCGACAAGAAGCATTGTATTTGAAAAACGAGGCTCACGACTTCATTGCATTCAACCAGGAAACGCTCAATCGTCTGAAGGACAAATTGGCCACTCAACAGAGTACAGTGGAAGATTTCGTCCAAGGCGCTTCTGAACACTGTCAGCGCATTCGCACAGAACCGAACATCAGCTCTGAGGGGCTGCAAGACCGGCTTGATCGGCTCACAGAGGAGTTGCACGCAGCAGAACGGCGACAGGGTGGATCTAAATTAGACCTGACCCAGGCATGGAAAAAGGCAAACGATGAATACCGGCAAGCCAAAAAGCAGAGCAGAGACATGGAGAAGACCAAGCAGGTGAATAGATTTCTTCCATACTTACATCTCCTCTTCGCTGACACATTTACAGACACTCAAAGAAACGCTGCAAGAACGCCATCGCCGTTGGGGTCTCTTTCGAAAATACATCTCCGCGCGTACTCGGACCCAGTTCAACTACCTGCTCACGGAGCGTAAGTTCCGCGGGCGTGTCCTTCTTGACCATGGCGAGAAGACGCTTAGGCTCACCATCGAGCCGGATATTACCAAAGATTCTGATGCCGGTCGTGAGGCCAAGACATTGTCGGGCGGCGAGAAATCGTTCTCTACCATTTGTCTCCTGCTTAGTATTTGGGAGGCAATGGGCTCGCCAATTCGATGCTTGGACGAGTTTGATGTCTTCATGGACAGTGTCAATCGTCAGCAGAGTATGGGTTTGATGATTCAGACTGCGAGACGATCGGTGGGCAGACAGTTCATCTTGATCACGCCGCAGAGCATGGCTAGTGTCGAGATGGGTGACGACGTGAAGATTCACAAGTAAGTCTGGTCTCGTCCATGCGTTTAGCGAGGCTTTGCTGACTTTGATACAGAATGAGTGATCCCGAGCGCGCACGAGAGCCCGGCCAGACTGCACTCAACTTTGGCGCGGCATGATTGACGAGTTCTGCGCACGACTTCGCTTCTTGCGTTAAAGCGCTTGATACCACCTTAGTCTTTGACATTTGTTCTGCTATCCGTTACGTTATTGATGTATTGAATGCCACCTACCCTTTTGTCGCCTCGTCAATCAAGCCCACTTTCACCGAACATGGCCGGAAATGAGCGAATACGCACATACGGTACTGCACGCTCACTGTCGACTCTGGATCGAGTCGACGACCATCTTGTCGCGAGGTGTTCCCCTATTAATAGCGCATACCATCGTGCCAAGCATCGACCTTCAATGAAGCTAGTGCGAACATGGCCAGATTCGCATCGCACAATCTTCGGCCGGCATGGTCCTCCTCGTCGCCCATCAATCGGATCGAAGACTATCGATTGCATCTCATCACGGCCACATACCGGCTTGGATAATACGGCCAAAGACCAGTCCTACGCAGGTCTATACGAGACGCAATAGAAGACTTCAATGGCACGGTAAGTATAGCTTCGCTATCGATAATCTCTTTACGAAGGACAGGTTATTTATCAGGACATCGCCGTCTTCAAGCTCTCCTTTCAGCTCGTCACCAACCACGCCAACACAACATCCAGCGCCCAAATCAATCTGTCAACAACCCCTAAAAATGCAACTCCTCACCCTTCTCGCCTCCGCGGTCTCCGCAACTGCCCTCTCCATCCCCGTGGTGTCTTCCTCCGCCCCAGCAATCCCCGCCAACTACAACTGGACCGTCACCAACTGGCACGCCGGCTGCGCCCGTTCCGGGTGCACTTACGACTTCAACGTCACTGGAACCATCACTCCTCCTTACCCAGGTTTCAAGGCCTACTGCTCCGGCGACGATACCGGCTACTACAAGAACTGCGAGATCCTGGAGGGAGTTTCGACCAGTGGCACTCCGTTTGTGGCCGCATCATTGAGGCCAAATGTGCAGAACTCGATTGCCACTATGAGTATTAGCTTGAGCTTTACCGATGCTGATAGCAAGTGCGTGTTCTTCCATTTCGTCTCTCTGTGTGGATAAGTTTGCGTTGTAAGTGCTAACCTGATTCCTTGCAGGATCACCTACAACGCCTCTGGATGGCATGATGCTTCGTACAACGCTTTCGTTGCGCCGCTTCAGAACTTCACTGTTACTCCTACTCAGCTCCACGCTGTTGCGTAAATGAGCAAAGATGACATGGAGGACCAAAGAAATGCACTCAAGCAATCACTGTATCATATTGTATTAATAGTAAGCCACGCAAGCAATGTCGGTTGCTCACTCGTCCTTGAAGCAGGAGCCGAGTGCTTCAATACAACGCCATCCCCAGATTTTTTTCTGGTCATTTCCATTAAGCCCAGTTTTTCTGCATGAAGCCGCTTCGTGGTGACAGCGTTGTTCTGGTTGCTCGAGCTAATCATTCGCTACTCACTGGGCCTGATCCAGCCTTTCGCCCTCAAAAAAAGAAGTTACTCAAAACCCGCCCAACATCAGGCTACGCGACGCAATTTTACAATCATGCGAAGGCTGGTATGTTCCTGCATACCCTTCTTGGCAAATGCTAGGAACCGGAACCTGGAGTCGTATCCCCAGATCTCATTCGATTGGGAAAGCAGCCACAGTTACACAGAGGATATTGCCAAGCAAACTGGACCACGCCTCCACTTTCAGCTAATCGGGTCCTGAGACATGGACACTGCAGCCTCAGCGCCTCTTTCAATTTGCGGAGAGACATCAGGCTGGAGTCGATGGGGGCGATGAGGATATATGAATCCTTTCTTTCCGTGGGAGGCAGAGTGTCGATCGTCTCTTTTATGATTTTCAACACATTCGTTTGAACAAGCTCGTTGAACCTGCTCCAGGCTTCTCTCGATACAGGATCAACAACAACAGCAGCACAATGCATTGCCTGACCATCGCCATCCTGCTGGGCGCACCAGCCGTTCTCGCGAAGATCAATCTCCGCGCAGAGAGCTTCGAGCGTCTCACTGGCCTTCAAAAGCGCCAGACACTCACTACCTGCATCGGTTTCGCAGACGCAGACTCTCCAACTCCATGCGCCGATGTCTGCGGAGCTGGATATCGTACTTGTGTCTCCGATGGACACTGCTTCAACCCAGAGGAAGGGCAGACTTGCTGCTCGGACGGAAGTAAGATGATGTTGAATCTGGTTTGTCCAAGAATGTTGGCTGATGGTTGATAGCTTACTGCGCTGCTGGAAAGTACTGCTCCGACATCGGGTGTTGCGATAATAGCTGGTCTCTTGAGGAGTGCGGCGCTTCTCAGACGATTGCCACGAATGCGGGCATTGGATATGTGACTGCCACTTCTGCGGCTGCAGTATCTAGCTCTTCTGATGAATCTACGTCTTGGGACATCTCGACTTCGGCGTGGACTTCGACTTCGACTCACACATACGGCTTCTCCTGGACCTCCTCAACGTCTTCTGCTGAGCCGACTGCCTACGGGACTACTTCATCGACTACATCGACAAGCAGCTCGAAGAAGGCAGCTGCGATTACTCAGCCGACGACATCTTCGATCGAGCCGAACGTTACGTTGCCGTCGTACACTCCGGCACAGCAGACGACAAACGTTGGCGTGAAGGCCGAGGTTGCGGGTTGGGCTTTGGGTGGACTCTCGGTATTGGGACTAGGCTTGCTCTTGTAATATGATCATAAGAGACATTGTGATCAGTCTGTCCAAGGGCAGCGGTTGTTATGTTGCGTAGCAGCAGCGATGATGATGATGGGAAGCTTGGGAACATGTGATGTGGTCCGTGCGAGGAACCCAAGTCCGGCGCCATTGATACATCCTGCATCCTCAATGTGTTTATGGCGATAACACAAAACTTGCTGTGTGTCTCAATGTCAATGTCGTTCTATGGAAGGATCAGTGTGTCCATCGAACTAGTCGAACGGAGGATAGCGTCCACAAGCTCGATCAACGGACCACTTCAAGTCCTCAGCCCCCATTCCAAAGACGTACGAGCTCTGAAAGGATGTTCAATAGATGTTTTGAGGATTCTAGAGCCCGCTGGGATGATGTCTGAAGCTCTATATGAGTCAAATATTGATATAGAGCCTGCATGTCTGTCTGTCATACAAATCGGGCGACTGGTGCAGTGGTAGCATGTTCCCTTCGCATTTCATGCTTGGGAGAGGTCAGGAGTTCAATCCTTCTGTCGTCCAGCGCGTAATGGGGTCGTTACGACTCTTATATGTGTTCTTTTTGTGCTGGTGGGCCAGTTTTTAGGCCGAGGCTTGCCAAGCCCGGAATCCTTCGGGACAACCCCATGTCTAGCCACCTTTCTTGAAACACAGCCATGATCCTCGTTCTCTTTTCCTTCTGCCTACGAGTATTCGTGTTGTGGCTCAGCAACCAAGAACACCTCGTCGTCATATGGTATAGGCAACCTCTTTCTGCTGGTTGGCATACATCGATGGCTAGTATTTGTACCCACGCTTTCCTGGCTCCTTTTGCAGTCTCTTTTGCGGTAAGGCAATCGTGAGAGTCCTCCGGCCCTTTCCATCGTTCTTCTCATTTCACCAATTTTCCATCACTATGTCCGGAACAAAGGCAGCAGAAGCGATCAAAGACGCAGAACCTCCAGCGTCGGCGCCTCCAACGTACAACGAGGCGGAGGTTGGCTCGACAGATGACTTCCATTTCGTCGAAGCACCAGAATCACCACGAGTCGAAAAGGAGCCAAATCCCCTGGGATCAAACCCACTCGATACGAAACTTGTCGACAAGCACGATGCAGACCAGGAGCCAAGGCATCACGAAAGAAGACTCAGCGGTGAAGGGACCAAGTTGACTGGAAAGAAGCCGCTTCTTCAGGAGTCTACTTCAGACGAGAAGAGGCTGTCTCAAGAAGCACCAGAGCTGCCTCCAAAGCTCCCGTTGCGTCCGCTGAGCTCACTGTCTGAGAAGTCGGGGCTACCTGTTGACACAGAGCCGCACGTTGCGTTCGCGTCAACGCCAACAGATGAGAAGCGAAGCAAAATGATCGAGCATTTCACGCCAGAGAAGGCTGGCCCGGAACTCCCGACTCGTCCTCCATGGGCTTTAACACCTGCATCTAACGTTCCGTTGTCATATACATTCTCTTGGAGGCGGCCACTTTTCGACTATCCAACACTTTTCATCCACCCCAGCACCGGCGAATCCCTCCCATCATCCATTCCCGAGATACCTTCGACGTCCCATAGGCGACTCAACTACGAGACAAAGTACTTCACCCGTCTCCACCGATACTCGAATGATCCGGCTGCAGAGACCAAGGAAAACCAGCGAGGAGACTTCCCTTTCCGGCAAGTGGCTGAGATTAAGTTCCCTGAGATCGTCTGGCCTGGCTGTGGACCGACCATCACATTCGAGCCTCACGAAGAAGAGATTGCTCGCCGAGGCTCAAGACATGTCTCCAGAACCGACAAATTCATGCAATGCAACGGCTGGTTTACTACGAAATATGGCATCGATCTGCCTGTTCTGAACGGAGCAAGATCAGTCTGGAAGGCCGTGCGGCCAACGAAACACGGCGAGCTTGCGCCTGAGTCTGACGTCAAAGGTAACCCATCTGCCCTAGACGCTCTGCGTCTTCGACAATCGGCCGAGCGCAGTCCGAACCGAGAAGAGAAAGGCGTCAAAGTTGGGGAGACGAGGCTCGTAACGGTTGGGGATATCATCGAACAGGCGAAGAAGACTGTCAACGATGATAACTGGACACCCTACCCGAGACAGCAATTCATCGTCGAGATCGATGGCAGAATTCTTGCCACATATACCCGCGCAGCGCCTTGGTCGAAGAGGGCCGGGGTTCTCGACATCGTTCCGTTGTCAGATGCGCCTGTTACACCAGAGTACGTCGAAGGTATCATCATTGCCACGGCAGCTATGGTTGGCATGCAGGATCGGATCGGATTGGCAAGCTCGTTGATGGAGGCTGCTCTGGATCAGAAGGCTAGTATGCCCAAGAGATGGAAGACGAAGAGTCGGAAAGGGACTGATGTTACCGGGCCTGTGATGAATGGTGATGATGCGGAGAAGCATGTCAGCTTCGATGAGAAGACTGGCAGGCCTGCTCAACAGATATGAGCTGTTTTGAGACTGTAAATACCCATGTTGTTAAAATCGGATTGCAGGCGTTGTATCAACGGCTCACGCCCTCAAGCATCGGCCGATTGAAGTTCGCCATTCTCACTAACTTTGAACGTTAGAACATCTGGTTTGTAAAGTGTCGGTGACGAGTAGACTCATGAGCGAAAAGATGGGCTGGTATTCGTGCGCGAAGGGTTCAAAATTTCGAGAGAACCCCTAACGCCTGAAGTCCATTATTCGAGCAGCGCATTCTAAAACGCGAAGAGCGATACTATTATGCGAATCCTATTGTTACATTCAACAAAAGAGAAGAGGCATGAGGCTTTCAGATCGCCCGGCCGTCGGAACTTGACTGGGCACGGGCAAAAGAGCAAAAAGATGGATGGTATGATGATCGATGTGGACTTTAGACGTATTAGTGAATGATCTGAGACTGAGAAGACGGCAATACGTACGCAACAGCGAGTCGAACACTGGACTTTTCGCATGCAAAGCGAACACTCTACCACTGAGTTACAGCCCCGGGTCAAGTGGCATACGCCAATTGGATGGGAGAAGAAGATTCGCAACATTTATGTACTCTGTACAATTTTCAGCAATCAGCCTCTCCTCTTTACCAATCCATTGAGGACTCCTACTTACTCAAAGACTTGGAACAAGTCTAACTGCTGCTCCAGGTGTCGAATATCACGTTGGGAGTCCAAAATAGCTCAGCAAAATCAACCGGGTGCGCTCTGCCAAGTCCCTAGACTATCGGGTCTTTACAGGAGTATGGGACGGCTCTCAACACTTTAGATAGTTCCCGGTGGAGTATAATGCGTTTGAAAGGCTCAGAGGCTCTTTGACATGGCATATTTGCTGCATAGATGTCTTCTGCTGTCCATTGCAGAAGACATGATGTTGAGCGCCAAGCTTCGGTTTCGGATTTGAAAAGTTAGATGAATGACTTCAGCCGAACTGACATGGGCTCTTCTCGTGCATCGCTCCCTTCGCCATGGTGGAGCGCAAGCTTGCTCCTACTCACCAATGTATATGACATGCAGGATAAACAGAGATATTTCTGCCATGTTTTCGGAGGAACGCCTTCGCTGGCTTATCAGCTCGCGGCCCCTGGGGACAAAGCCGGCTCACGTCTGAGCCAAATCAGACTCAGCGCCCGGTATGGTTCTTGATCTGGCGCGCATACTCGAGGGGCTTCTTCAGGGCCTCTGGTACTTGCGATGCAAGCACTTGTAAGGTCGGTGCGTGCGACCTGCGCTGAAGCCTGGAACTGCCCCAAGGCGAGGACGTTCTCGCGCGACAGAGCTGCTGCGAATCCGATTTCATCTATAGTGGTCCTTGAAAGGTGCATTGACACACGGCGACTGGCTGTCGACTCTCCCATCTCGTACTGATCATTGAAGCTCACAAGCGAAACTCCAACGGCTGGGCCTCTGCTCCAAGACCAGAGCGTTTGGCGGCAAGTTCGACAGGTGAGGTGCGCTCTCTTACTCTTCCCAACCGCTCTACGTTCGAGGATCAGCTTGGCTGCTGATGAATAGACTTGAAAGTCATTAGTTAAAGTAGTCCGGGAAGACTGAACGGAACGCACTGCGAGAATGGATCAAGAATTTTCACCTCGTGTGGGAGTTCATCACTTACAGATTGGCTAAGAAGCAAGCTACCCAAGGTTCAATCCAATCACCGGCATGGTCCAAAATCAGTGCCGAGCTCAACGACAACTTAGCCAAGGTTCAAAGCACGTCCATCGACCGCGCAAGGCAATGCTACGGACGTGAACCACCGCTTCCACCAATTCTTGTGCTTCTTGGCAAGAGAGCTCAGCTCGAGAAGGACGCTCGAGCTTGACACCCTAGGCAACACTGCCCTTCGCGGAGCACTCGAGACCTGGCAAGAGACCGAGGGTTGGGACGCCTCTGCCAACACCCAGCGCGATGTCGCCCCAAACCGACGCACATCGACCGGCGAAAACAACAACAAGAAGGACAAGGGTAAGGAAGATCCTGGTAGCACGTATCAACCAAGCAACGTTGCAGCTGCTCGGACAGGGCTTAGGCCACCTGCCGACCGACACGTTGTCGTCGAATGGTTGAACGCGCCGCACGGAGCGTCAAACGGTCTCCTGAACCGCGACGCTCACATCCCTACCATCGATGCTCTGCGACATGGTATCCGCGGCGCCATACACCTAGACCGATACAATGTCGACATCAACTACATCCGCCACGTCGAGGGGAAGTCAAGAGTCGACACCACGGAGGACTGGTTGGCGGTACAAACATTACCAGCTCCCATCCTGACACTGCGTGTGTATACACCTGAGCAAGAGTTGGCTGATCCAATCACACCCGGCCTGCTCATCGGCAGGCAATACGGGCGTGAGGGACGACCACGAGAAGATGACGCTCAGCCAGCTGCAAAAGCACTGCGCAGATGGCGGACTGGACAGTCAGGGCGATGGATTGGCGCTTCGCCGGCGTTATGGACTTATAACCGGGATAACGATGCAGATGACTCTGCTCACGACACCGCCTTTGGCGAAAAATGGCTTGCCGAGAAGATCACATTCGATCGCGATGAGGATGAAATCCGCCTATTGCTACAGTATGCCAAGAACCAACAAGGCCTGGCGGGGAGACTAACCGGCGCCTCGAGGAAGATGCAGGGCAGGACGAAGACGGCCTTGGACGTCGCCGAGCTGTCTATATCGAAGGCATGGATCCCGGCGCCTCAATGGACTATGATCGGCTACAAAGTGATGGTGGATGACAAAGCTCACTGCAAGTCTCTCACCCACCGTCCCGATTTGCAGCATGCTAAGCGTGACGGTAGTTGCTTGGAGATTGAGAATGCCCGAGAAAGAAGGAGGATGGATGTAGATGCCTCTCCCTGACATAGCGCAGGATCATACTCATACTCTCACACCCGGTACAATCAGAATATCGCACGCGAACGAGAGGCAACCAGTTTTGTTTCCTGCCCATGGAGCTATCTCCAAGATCCTGCATTCCAATACCAGAGTCTCGTCCGAGCCAGAGACATCTTGCGGCGAGCCTTGCAAACAGACCACCCGGAGTCGCTAGTTTACCGAATGCCCACGACGACAAACGTGGACCCTTGGACACTCGACTCACCCGCAACCTGAAGAAGTGCACCTCGCCCACCAGACTCGCTTCTTAGCCTGTTCAACCGACCAAGAGGTTCGGTACGCAGCTGGCATCCTAGCCGATCACATGGGTCTAGGAAAGACTCATAGCTACGTCTCTATGATGCTCGTGTTCGACCGCATCTTCCCAGCCGACGGTATCACATTGATCGTGATCACCAACAACCTTCAGTACGTCACCAAGCGTGCTGTCGAGCAGCAGCTTGGGGAAGGCTGGGTGGTCTACCGTCTTGGTGATAAGCTAGGCAAGCATGGTGACACTGTCACGCTCGACAGAGACTGCCCGCTCTACTCTGGAGGATACGGCCTGGTCAACACAACTGCAACCTGGAGAAGTGCACCTGGGTCATTCTCAGCCTGGAGAGAATGCCAAGGTGCTTGGTGCGAGCCTGGCATACTGGCCAACAGCATGGATATGGGGAAGACTTACGCTGCCACCGCCACTATGGTTCTATTCGATCCTGGCCACTGTTAGCCAGACAAGATGGCCCAGTCATTGCGAACTCGTGGGACCATTAATAGTGGAAGGCGTGGTGAATATGGTGAGTAGGAGGCCAGTGGGTGACAAAGGCTAGCCAGAGTAACACCGTCTGAATGCAATAATGTTAAAGTGTTTTGACAGCGAAGTACGAAGGTGGAGCGTTCCCACGATGCTTGGCATTTCCGGCACGTGATTCTGCTGGTTTCGGGTCGTCGCTGGCAGGCTTCGTATTACCTACCATTCAACCTACAGTGCTCTTCGCTCCTCATCCGGTGCTGTCGATAGGCGGCTTACGTTCTAGCGGGATGCTGTTCTTTTGCACTTACCGCATCGGAGCAGAGTGGTATGCTGCGGCTAATGGCAATGCGTTCAAGGCGATATCTTGCCAGGAAGACGCCATCGAGCTGTTCATCGTGTCCTCGCAGGAGGCCTATAAGCACATGAAGGACGAGGCACGGCGCGAGATGAAGAAAGTGCCTAGGATCGAGAAGCAAAGGGGAGTTTCACTACATGTATCCGAAGCCTTGATTGGGTCGATGTTGCCGACCAAGGTAAGGTAAGCAAGCCCAAGCTACTCATACTCAGGCAACAGCAATGTCTTGGCAATTTCTACGATTTGCACCTTCTATGCATAGTTCACACAGCTTCAGCTCGACTTTGTGACAACCAGCGCCTTCCCCAGCGTCACTGAACAACATTCGAAAACATCTGGATGACCTTCGACGATGGGTCGAGCCTCGGCAACAATCAGACAGCCCGGACGGCGGTGTCCGCCTTTCAGATACGGACGAGCATCGAGAAATACGCGAATCAAGCCTTTGCAGCAATCGCGACGAGCGGAATACTGAGGGATTTTCCGAGGCCAGTAAAATAGTCGGCGATGTGAAATTAGCCAGGATACGCCAAGCGCTTCTCCTTTCCTGGCTGTGTCTTCCTCAGGAGACGGCGCTCTGCAGACTCTCGAATCCGGTAGCCTCACTGCGAATTGCAGCATCTCACAGCGCAGCAAATCGGGTGCCATGCAGATGGACGTCGCGCCATTGGAACGAGAAATCCGCAACGTTCTGGATTTTATGGCAGACCTCAATCTCATCACAACCCCTGCCGAACGCGAAGAGTGGCCAAATCCTAGTGACAGATTCTTCACGCATTTGAGGAATGAGCTCACTCGCTCCACGCGTGCGCAAGAGGCTGCACAGCATCGCTATACCACCCATCGCCGAAGACAGCGGCAAGGGAATAGCGAGCGGCAGCCACGAGGCGGCACGAGATCTTTCGCGGAGTACCGACAGAGAGCGCAAAGTCGTCATTCTTCTACCAGGATACAGAGGCCTCCACAGACGTCTCAGCGCAGGCTTAGCGAAGTACTTGACTCGTCTGAGCCGCGATTAAGAAGTGAGGAACCATCCTTGGCTGGCCGACTTAGGGGTGTTCGGCTTGGAATGCTGGATCAAGACCCGTTCATGGGACACGGACCCGAGCAAATTGGCTTGTCTCCCTTTCGATTGTATCAGCAGCCTAGTGTTGAACCGGCCGATGGAGAGGATGAGTGATCATCATTTGCTTAGGCGTAATTATTGGAAGAGTAGCCGCTAGGAGACCAGCCTTTCGCTGGAGGATCGGCTTGTTGTAGCGTTCTGGCAAAGACTAATAGCACTTCAGACCAGCGTGAGATGTATGAGATGGCGATTCACAAAGCTGTCCAGCTTCTCAGTTGTCCGGAAAGAAGAGCGGCCCAAGCGCTGCCAAGGCTGGCAGTCTGCCGCAGCGATGTTGCTTCTGAACTTCTGACCTCTCCTCTCTCGCCCCTCTTAAGTGTCCCATCTGCATTACTTTCATCGTCACCTCAGATGACTTTCTCTTACACTAATATCACTCTCTTCAACTGAACAAGTGGATGTCAATGAGCCTCGACCAGGCCGAACGCCGACTACACAATCACCTTCCTGAAGTCGACTAGTCTTGGCGCAAGAGCATGGAGGATTTCGTAAGCATGCTGCGGTATCTTGAACTGAAATCGCAGAGGCGTTGCAAACATCGAGCACCCAGACTGTGGCCTGTATAGCTCAACAAGCAAATCTTCAACCTCCTTTGGTCATTCTGCATTACTCTTCCACAAACGGGCAAACCGGATATCGAGAATCATGGCCACCCAGCTTCTGTTACCGGATGGTCGCGAACTGGAGTATGCAGTGACTGGCGCGAAGAATGGCCTACCTCTTCTGTGGTTTCACGGAACACCAAGCGGATACATACCCGTCCCGTCTTTGGTCAAGGCCTGCGAAAAGAAAGGCATCAGCCTCATCACGTTTTCCCGTCCGGGCTACGGCAACTCCTCGCGGCACCTTGGACGACGGGTCATAGATGGCATCAAAGACGCTGAAGCATTATTGGAGCATCTGGGACATACGAAGTGTCTTGTTGGTGGATGGAGCGGTGGAGGTGAGCCAGACGTGATTTAACAACGCGCTGGACCACGTACTGATCTCCATGTGTAGGACCTTATGCGCTTGCATCTGCCGCTAAGCTGAATCAATGCATCGCTTCTCTAGCTATTGCAAGCGTAGCACCTTACGACGGAGAAGGTTTGGACTGGCTAGCTGGGCAAGGCCAAGACAGTAGGTGCCATGCCGTTCACCCTCGGCTGCAAAGCTGACTAGCCCCAAGACATCAACGAATTTGAGGCTTGCATGAAAGGTGAAGAGGAGCTGCAGAAATTCCTCATGGGCGAGCGAGAGGGCATGCTAAATACCGATGTGGCTGGACTTGTGGAGGCTATGTCGTCCATCCTACCGGAAATGGACAAGAAAGCTCTGCTAGAGAATGACGATCTTGGAGAGTACATGACAGCGACGACCGCCCAGGCATTGAAGACGAATACGGATGGCTGGTGTGATGACGACCTGGCATTCCTCAACCCATGGAGAGTCGATGTCAAGGAGATCCGAGCTCCTGTCTTCCTCTATCAGGGCAGTGAGGATCTCATGGTGCCCTACTCACACGGGAAATGGCTGGCTGCTCACATACCGAAGGAGCATCTCCACAAGCATCTGTACGATAATGAAGGGCACGTCTCGATCTTCCTTGGCCGGGTTGAGGGTATGCTGGATGAGCTTTTATCTGCTGCTAATAAGTAATAGATAGTACTGTAGCATCGAAGCAAGCCGGCTTGAACAAGATAGATCGACTACTCTCTGCGGCAGTCCTGGATCTGACCTCAGGCAGTCCACCTCCAATTGGGGTCCGAATACTCAGCAGACAGGTTCGCGGTATCCATCTCCGCCGCCTCCGTCTTCCCACCTTGTCTCATGTCCCTCCTTCGATTGTCCCATCGGTACCAGCTCCCCATTCCAAGCACCAACAGTATCCCAAAAGCCTGCAGCGCTGCACCACTGATCAACGCAGGTATGTATCTCGGTGCCGTATCAGCCTGAAAGCTAAGGCTGCTCACGATGCCTCCGCTATTCGCCGCACCGACCATGAAGCCCGTTACCGCCGCCCGACCGTTCTCGGAGATGTGGTTGTTGTTGTGCCAAGCGTGGAAGATGCAGGAGGGAATAAATGCTCCTGCCGTCAGCATGAAGCAGGCGAAGTACCCAACTGCCTGATGCTGAGTGACGTCCACGGCTGCGAGAATGACGAAGCCGATGAGTGTGACAGTCATGGTGCCTGCTAGATGATACGAGCGTTCGCGGAAGTGATCGGACGAGAAGGCTGTCAACAGCAAGACAACTGTTCCAACGCAGTATGGCGCCACGGTATACAGGTTCGTCTTCACAGTACTAAAGCCAAGGCTCTTCACCAGAACCGGAATCCAATTGCCCACTGTTGCTGCTGCGCTTCCATAAGATACGGCGATGAGTGCGTTGCCAATTGTCGTCCAGTGAACTAGTGTCTCAAGAGCCTGTTTGAGACTGAAAGATTCGTTGACCTCCGCAGAGCCATCGTGGAGCATACGTTGTTCTGCAACAAGCTGCTCTTCCGCAGAGAACCAGTGGCACTGCTTAACGTTCGATGGGAGATACCAGTATGCGAAGAGAGCGAGTGTGATAGTTCCACCGCCTTCGACGATCATGAGCCTACGTATTCAAGTCAGCATCACAATCCTTCTACCGCACCTGTAGGGAGACGTACCATTTCCATCCAGCTACATACGAATCCCGAATCTGAAACACCCCGAAAGCGATCAATCCGCTGAAAGCTCCTGCAATCGTTGCTGCTCCGTAGAATAATGAGATTCTCAACGCCAACTCGTTCCTCCGGTAGAACGTTGTGAGGTAGTACACTACTCCGGCCTGCATTGAATGAGTATGTTATAGTCCACTAGAGTCTTCTAGATTTGAGAGGCAGCCTTACCATAAAGCCCGCCTCGAACAATCCCATGCATAATCTGCATGCCAATAACCCTGCCCAATTGTATGCCGCACATTGCAAAAGTGTCACAGACCCCCAAGCTAACATCATCGATGGCAGCATGATCTTTCCTGTTGACTTCTTTAGAAGCATGTTCGCTGGGACATCGAAACCGCAGAATGTCACGTAGAAAAGGATCAGCGTGAGGCTGTATTGGTTTCCTGTCATGTGGAGATCGTCGAGCAGAGTGTTGGTCTTTGCATTGCCAAGGTTGTTACGATCAATTGCGTTGAAGAGGTACATAAAGGAAAGGACAGGTAGAAGGCGGGTGTCCAGCTTGCGGACGATGGATCGTTGTGTGGCTTTTGTGTTATTGAGTGCGAACGTGTGGCCTTCTTGAACGCCAACCGAGGAGGGAGTCTTGGTGAGAATGCTCGTTTCATGCTTGATGTCGTCCTTGGTGGCATCGTTGGTGAGTGGTTCGCCGGTGGGAGTCATGTTCGCAAAAGCTGCAGTGCTGCAGACGTTGAGCTCCTCGCTGTCAAGCCAGTGTTCTTGAAGAAGAAGAAATCCAGAGCGAGAAACTGTATCAGAGGTAGATCATCAACTCACCGAGGATGCGTTCTGCCCGCAGGATCGTGTAACTCCTAACCTGGCCTATCTTCGACGTCGGCCGAGTATCCACGCCAAGCGGTATGCAATGCATATGTTGCGATCGGCCTCCATCCTGACAGAATCTGCGGGACCACAGGCAGATAGCAAGAACTACTGTCGTTGAGTCTTTGTCTATATTCGCGATCTAATCGTCGGTCAACTTGCAGCCACAACATCGAAACCCTTCCACCCATCCATGGTTGCCCGACACTGTGCCTCGTACATGTTGATACCGGCGATGTAACTCATGTTCTCCGCCTAGAAAGGCATTAGCTTGTTTCCTGAAAACGAAGATACTAATTACTCACCTTCTTTCCTGGGATATTAGCTCCATTCCACCAGGAGTCTGTGAATGGGAAGAGCGTGTGCTTGGTCATTTCGTTGAGTGATGTCTTCCATTCCACTTCGGCTTCTGGCTTCGGCTCAATACTCTTCGCGTTCTCGCTTTCAAGCTTTTTGATAAAGGCGACAATTGTCTCCACTTGTGCTTCGATAATGGTCGGTCCGTTTGAGAGTGCTGTCGGGGCCTGTGGAGTGTACGCCATGAACATGTTCTTGAAACCAGAGACTGTAATGCCGAGATAAGTTGAGACGCCTTCTGCCCAAAGATCTTTGATATCCACACCATCCTTGTTCTTCAGGCCCATTTTCGTGATTGATCCAGTGAATGAGTCGAACCCTGTAGCCAAGACGATGGCATCGAACTCGTATTCTTTACCATCCGCCATCACCATTCCCTTTTCTGAGAGATTCTTTAAAGGCGATGCAGCGAGATCATGCAAGTGCACATTCGGCTGATTGAGCACCTCGTAATAGTCTTGCTCCAAAGGCGAGCGCTTAGTGCCAAAGTAGTACGGCTGCTTCTCTGGAGCCATGATCTTCTGCTTCTCTGGATCTGTCAAGCGCTCGCAGACCTTCTTTCGCCACCATTCGTAAATGATCTTATTCGAGTCGGGATTGAGAGCTACATCGGCATAGCCAGACAACTGGAAGTGAAAGCCACCGGTATTCCACATCCGTTCGAAGTGTTCCTCACGATTCTTGGGACTGACTTCCTGCACACCTTTCGCCTGACGACTAGCCGGAAAGCCGGCTGCCGAGTTACGGCCTTGCTCGAATAGCATGGGATAGTAAACTTTCGTCGTTCGTTGCTCTGCTTCCGTAAGCGGTCGTTGTTGCATCGCTAGGCAGTATGAAGGTCGACGCAGGAGCACTGTCAGCTCAACGGCCTGCTTTCCAAGCTCCTGGGTGATCTGAACAGCTGTAGCGCCCGCACCGACCAAACCGATCTTCTTGCCTCTCGGGTCGAAATCCTCTGGCCAAGCACCGGAATGATGGATTGCGCCCTTGTAGTCGTTGATACCAGGGAAGTCAGGCGTGTATGTTCGATGCAATAGCCCTGTGCATAGTATGAGGTACTTTCCTTTCGCCACATGGCCTTGCTGAGTCTGAATGGTCCAGAGATTTGTACTTTCATCCCTTGTGGCATCACAGACTCGTGCGTTGAAGTAGGTATCTTTAGACAGATCCAATGTCTTGTCGATGTGGGACATATACTTGCGAAGTTCTCGGTGGTCTGGGAAGCGTTCGCTGAAGTTCCATGTCTTGTATACCTCTGGAATGTTGAGCTGATAAAATGGCGCCTCCGAGTCTACTCTCGCGCCGGGGTACCTGGGATGTGATGAGCATGAATCCATAGAATGCTGTTGGTGGCAGAAATTATACGCACCTGTTCCAATACCACACGCCCCCAAAGTACTTCCCAGATTCAAAACATTTTACTGTCATGCCAAGTTTACGAAGTCGATCAATTGCCGTAATACCACTGAAACCTGCTCCAATGACCAGGACGTCTGCTTCAATTGGAGCGCCTCCGTGGGTTGTAGCGTCATTGCCCGTGAGTTCTCGAACTTCAGGATGCACTCCGTTTCGCTGTTCTGTCTCAACTACAGGAACTTCGCCGTTCAAGTAAGATACTGCCTCGCCTTTGGAGCCCATCGTCGTCTCTACTATGTGCTTGGAAAGATACGCGAAGCGCGATGCGGCGAAACTGATGATAATCTGGAAGCCTTTCGTCAGGTCAGTCGTTTGAAGCACGAAAGGGGAGACGATCCGAGTGTATAGCGCGCAATGAGTATCCGAGGAAGACGACAGAACAGACGGAGCTTTATCTCGACGCTGGAACCCACTCGGCAATCGGCTACCACAAATCGCATCCGGTTCTTACTACCTCCTATGGCATCTTTAGGTCATACGGCCTCTGCCGCATAGCGACGATCGCGGACGGTCGCAGAGCCGAAAACTCTGTATCCACGGCATACGCGGGTCCCACGTGCGTACGAAGCGACCTGCATTTGAGATGCATCCTTTGTATAATAAGTCGTCTTGAACAAATGTCGCTCATAGAAGCACAGAAGAGTGTACAGAGGGTACGGATGGATTGGTAACCGTCCATAAACCCCGCACGCCAGGACTCCAGTGCTCCAGAAAAGTGAGGTCAGACGTCCGTGGGTTGCCCCATTGGCGAGTGGGGAGCTTCGGTATTGGTAAGGGCGACTGTCGCAACTCTTGAATCGCACATGTACGTGGTACGAGCCGGGATGCTGTGGATGCAGCAGCAAGTCTTGCGATACGCCGTGCGGTGGGAGGTGCTCGTATACAGTACACAAGTGTGGGAAGGATGGCCGATGACGAGTGATGAGTGAGATAGAATGGAAGCGAGCCCTGAGGTGAGGTTGAGCCTCGGAAAGAAGGATTCAGGGCCAAGGCTGACGTGCAGCGGTAGGTAGGCCGAAGCTCCCCGAATCAAAATTTGATGTCCATGAACGCTCCTTCTTCGATGGAGTTTGTGGGATTGTGTTCGGTATTGATTCCTGCGCCTCGTAACCGGTCATACTACATGTAACAAATGGCAGTGCGGGAGCCAACTTCCAGTGAGCCCAGCGGTCGTTGGTCCGCTCTTGGTTCGTGGCACAGTACCTTATCGTTAAAGACACAGATGTCACCCAGAATCGCCCTCCCAAACTGCCTCTGTGATCATCATGTCCGAGCCCTTGAGCGCCTTGACACTCAGCACATGATACCCATCTCCAGCCTTCTTGAAAACCTCCTCCCACTGCTCCCTGTCCCTCGACCCAGCATTCGCCACACACAAACCTATCATGTCTGAATTCGTCAACCTCCTTGCCTGCCAAAGAGGACAAGTTCCTGGCTCCGGTACGTAGAAGTCCGCGATGGCGACTTTGGACTTTCCAGGTTTCAGAGCACGTATCAAATTGCGGAGAATGTCGGCGGATTTCTCGTCGGTCCACTCCATAAATACTCTTCGGAAGAAGTACACATCGGCGTGTTTGACTGGCTGAGGAGTGAACATGTCATGTTCCATGAATTCGATTCGAGCGGAATTGGAGGCGTCTGCTTCAGGAACGAGCTTGGCTCCGGCGATGACCTCTTTCTGGTCTTGGATGACGAAGCGGAGCTTTGGGAATCTCTTAGCAAGGAAGCGGGAGACCGTGCCGATGCCGCCTGCGACGTCCACCACAGTCCCTTCTCCAAGTCCCGTCCAGTCAAGGTTATTGGCAATGTGATCTACTGAGAACGTTGCGTCATTGGCGCTCGCTCTCATGGCGCTGTCATATCTCTTGTTGAAGTCCGGATTGGCGCTCAGGTAGTCGTGTAACTTTTGATCTCCAAACCTCCTCAAGAGTGTAAAGCCGGCTTTGGTGAAGTCCTTGTTCCCCGACTCTTCGGGCCATTTCTCGATCGCATGCGTGACTTCTGCAGCTGAAGGATACACGATCTGTGATATGACGCCAAAGTAGTCTCGAACATGGACGTTCTCCGTCAAGAGCTTGCTCGCCGGCGTATGCTCCACTCCTAGGCCATCGGCTGTTTGAACCTCGCGGAAGATGCGCTGAGTCATGGCATGTCGCAGCAGTCGTCTCAAAGTCGTGCCCGGTAGACCCGTCTCTTGTGCAAGTTCTGCATAGCTCTTACTCGTCCCAACCGGCACCTTGTCGTAGATTTCGAAGCGATCGAGGGCATGTCGGCTTATGTAGTCGGTCGGCATAGTGGATTGAAGAAGCTCGAAGGGCGTGAAAAGCCGGTCGCGCAGCTCATCGATCTGGTCCAGCAGTGACGCTCGCAGGTCTTTGATGCCGGAGAAGTCGGTAGCGGAGACATTGGGATCGAAGGACGGGTCTGGTTGATCGGATGCTGCGAGGTGAGTGTGGACCTCTTTGGTCTGTTCTAGGATCTCTTGTGCTAGACTGATGAGTGAGGATGCTTGTGACATGATGAAAGCTTGGTGGGTGACTTGACTCCAGCTGCGAGAGGTTCTTCGCCATTGTCGCGTAGTCTAATATACCTACCTCAGCTGCCTCGAAGGAGCGCAACGCGGCGCGCTGTCGCAGAGCGTGGAGAAAGCTTCCGTTCGAGGAGAGGGCGAAAAGGCAAGCTATGGCCTAGTCCAGCTTTGTGATTATGCATTCTGTCAGCACTTCTACGTGTCAGCACTTCTACGAGCTAGGAGTGCTTTCTTGTTAGTCGTGATGTTGATGTGTTGATGCGAGAGGAGAAAGAGCGGCGATCAGAAAGAGAATTTGGCGCTTTTGTTTACACTGCCAATCAAACTTTGATGGGCCGTGTCCTGGACAGCTGCATACTTTGGTAGTGAGATGCATATTCATTTGCATATTCATTACTTCTCTTTCCCTTTTGAGGTACTGCCTTGAGGTACTGTTTCGCAAATCGTCTCCATCCCTCCGCGAACGCCATGATGCTTGACTCTCTTTATGCCATGAGATTCAGGAAAACTTGACTAGCCAGCCATCTCCCTCACGCTCGCCTTTCGCATTCAGACCTCCCCATATCACGACACTGTGGCCATCAGGCATGACATCGCAGCCAAAGAATGCCCGAGGTCCAGGATGGATCTTGCCTTCTCCAACGACAAGATCTCCAGGAGGCAGCACTTCGACCTCCGCCCAGCTCTGCTCTCCTGTACTGTAGCCCAGCTTCTCCCGGATGGCGTCCTTGATCTTTGCAGGCTTAAGTGCATCCGACAGGCTTGTTGTGGCCTTGACTTCTGGACTGCTGGACTGGATCTGATACGTCCAGCTGTCGCTCCATTGAGTCGGATCCTCGGTTTCTTCCGGTGACGTCGTCTCTGCGGTACTCGCATTCTGGCGGGCACCAAAGAAATACAAAAGAAAATTGCGACCGTATCCAGTGGATATTGGCAGGAGTCCAGCACCTTCTCTAGGTCTCGGACCCGGCGTGAGAGGGTTGGTAGGGAAAGCGGAGGTCTTCCATTCGGACTCTTCGCTGGGGTTGACACGGAGTGAGTGGACATTGCTGCTCATGTGGTCGCTACCGTCAATCAGGTAGAGCATGCCGTCGGCCAAGGCTGCATTTGACGTGTTTACTGGAGCGCTCGGGAGCGGAGACCAGCTCTTGCCCGCGTAGTCGAAGAACCAGACATCCTTGAGCGGTTGGCCAGACGCATCGAAGCCGCCATACAGCACAATGTTGTTATTGTGTTCGAAGAGCTTGGAACCGTGTCGCTGGACTGGAGCAATGCCTTGATCTTCGGCGTTCAAAGCCTCCCATGCCGACTTGCCAGTGACGTACAACCAGATCGTGGGGTCGCTGTCAACAAGCTTGCCCTTCTCGTCAACGCCACCGAAGACAGCAACGCAGACATTGAAATGGCATGCGGCGTGTTTCGCTCTGGGCGCAGGGACGGGCTGGCCTTCCACATCCGGGACTGCGGGTAGGACTGAGTAGTCCGGTCCGTCGGGTTCACTCTTCTCTTCAGAAGGCTTGTCCAAGGTGACCGCATGGAGCTCATTGCCGGCGAGCTTGGTGTTAATCTCTCCGCCGAAGACGTATGCTTTGTTCTTGACAACTGTCACTGTATGATTGGAGCGGAGAAGAGATTGTCTGTCAATGTGTCAGCTACTTGCGCGTGTCTGGGCCAGTGTCCCGCATACCTCGTCTCGTCATCCTGCGCGGTTGCGATCTGGGTGAAGCTGGCCTTGCAGCCATTGGAGGGCTTGGCGATGGCATATCCAGCTGCGCCACTGCGGTGGAGAGTCAGCTGCGCTTGGTCAGTGGTGGAAGACAAGAACCTACGCTTGCGCAGTCGTTGACGCAACCTCCCATGCGGCGTATGTGGCACCTGCTGCTACAGCTGCGGGCTCGGCCATTTTGAGTGTGTTGTATTGTGTTTGTCTCAATTAAACGGAGTGGTTGTTGTCCTTCGGAACGGCGCCACGTCATAATTAGTCAGTTGCGCAAGCGCGCAATCGCACGCGCGCACGCGCGCACGCAGCCACGATCTCAACAACTGACATTGTTCCTTACTACATAGTCCACGGTGTTATATCCACCTTAATAGTAACCTTTAGCTTATGGCGGACTCTACGAGGGCTATGGCGGCGCCGAGATTAGAGCGAATACGGCTTTAAAAATAAAAACCTCCTAAATAGAAATTCGAAGGCTCGACTAGCGCTATCTTATTCTTAGGCGCTTTATAATTTTCCTCTTTTCTCTAATACGCCCTTATATAGCTCGTATATATATATATATATATTTATAGAGCTATAAAGAACTCTAGTCTATTATATAGATATTATAACGTATTCCACCACTAAGCTGGTCACACCACTGAGCTGGTCAAAATTTCTTGGCATAACCAACTCGCATTACGGATCATTCATTTTCATTACTATCAAATAGAGAGAACCTGTGAATATTATACTCTCATCAGATTCAGAAGACCCTTCTATACCCTTTTGGTATGTTCGAGCGTTATGCCCAATCCCTCCGCAGCTGCTACAATGCCGTACAGCTGGCTAGGCCTGTTCAAGACCAACTGACCTACGAGTCTTCTCTAACTACTAAGTAGCTGTAGACGCTTTAGTAGCTACCTTGGGTAACCCTACGCTATATTCTATTGTGTCCCCGTACTGGATCCGCTTCCTCTTACGTGCTTTTCGCTTTATTATCGTATCTAATTGCTGTTTAAGCTCGCTAACACGGGTAGCTAAAAGCGTATTTTAATATAGTATTACTTCGGCACCTTTTATAAGCTAGGAGAAGCTATATTAGGCTGTTGTAGGAGACCGAGTAATAGCGTTATTAACAAGCCTAGACTAAGACCTAAACTCGTACGTATTACTCAGAGTCTTTGACG